>JAPVLO010000296.1:0-555000 GCA_027257055.1 Cephalopachus bancanus
CTGTCACCCAGGCTGGAGTGCAGTGGCACGACCATGGCTCACCGCAACTCGGCCTCATGGGCTCAGATGACATCTCAGCCTTATGAGTAGTCACCTGTGACCACATTGGCTACTCTTAAAATTTTTGCTATAAAGACGAGGTCTCATCATGGGGTCCAGGCTGGTGTAGAACTCCTGGACTCAAGCAATCCTCCTGCCTCAGCCTCCCAAATTGCTTGCATTACAGGTGTGAGACACCACACCCTGCCCAGATGCCTATTATTGAAAATTGAAAAGCAAAAAACAAAAACAACAACAACAAAACTGATGCTGGGAGACTTACTGTGGATAACAGGGCTCAGCTTGTTCAGTCCCTGGAGTGCAGCTTGGAGATTTCTCTAGCAACTAAGAGGAGATTGACCCGCGGTCCCACTCCCAGGACCATTCCGGAAGGTGCATCAATAGGCGACCCACAGACACCTGCACACGGATGTTGATGGCAGCCCTCCTGACGATCGCCCAAATTGGAACCACATCGGATGTCCCTGGACAGTCGACTGGGGAAAGAACGTGTCTGGCACATCCCAGGGATGACCACACTGCATTAGCCACATGGATCGGCTGGAGACCAGGTTCTCAGGGAATCCTCGCAGAAGCAGAGCCCGGAAGACCCACGTTCTCACTCGCAGGCGGGCCCTGAACACGGGGCTCATGGGGCAGGAGGACGGTGGCAAGATACCGGGCGCTGATGAGGGAGGAAGAGGGGAAGGTGGACAGACGGAGGAGAGACACGGGGCGGGGTGGGGCAGGGAGGGAGAACGGGACAGCGGAAGGAGCAAGGGAGGGATGGGGGAGAGAGACGTGGGAGGGGAGGGAGGAGGAAGAGAGAGGGCAGGGAGGGATGTGGTAATAAATATACATTCAAAAACCAAAGCCCTCTTACTTGGATCAGGCAGACCACACACTGTGTCCATCGTGGCGTTACACGCCTGCAGAGTGATCTTCCCTTCGGGACATCTGTGGGGAGAGAGACATCCTCGGTGTTCTTTTCTTTTGTTTGGGGCTTTGTTTTGAGTCAGGGTCTCCCTCTGTCACCCAGCCTGAAGTGCCGTGGCATGATCATAGCTCACAGCAGCCTCCACCTCCTGGACTCAGGTGATTCTCCTACCTCAGCCTCCCAAGTAGCTGGGGCGACAGGCACAAACTAGCACGCCAAGCTATTTTTGGATTTTTATTGTAGAGAGGAGGTCTCGCTGTGTTGCCCCAGCTGGTTTTGCTTTTAACAAAGGCTTGGGATTTAGGCACACCTCCCCAACTGTGGAAGATTACAGGCTATCATTCATGTGCGTGCACCCTAGTGGTTCTGAGTAACAGCTTGGCTGAGACAAGGAGGAATTGATTCACTTGGCAACTCACCTCATGGCGGTCCAAACTCCCCGGCTTCCTGCAGGATGATAAGCATGGGCCCCCTAAAACCATTTCACACCAGCTGAGCTTCTGACCATGACCGGGTCCCCACCCTCTCCTGGGAATGAATGGGCTTATTCTTAGATACAAAACCCAGAATCCCAAAGCAGAGAACCCTGGGAAAATCTCCAGCTTAGATACCCTTTTTGGAGCCTGATCCCCTGTCCTGCCTGTCTCTTTGCTTTCTTTTGAGGGAAACTTTTTATGTTCTGGGTCCCCCAGGCCACAACAGGCCCCACATGAAAGCTCCCAGGAGAGACGTCAAATGGTTCATCAGTATCTCAGATGTCAGAGGAAGCTGGCACCTCCAGAATTCTAAGGGGGATACTTTCCCAACCAGAGTTTAAGTGGAAGACACTTTTCCAGCTGGAGTTTAAGTGGGGGACACTTTCCCATCGGAGCTCTATGGGGGACACTTTTCCAAGATGGAATTCCAGGGGGATGACACTTTCCCATTCAGAGTTCTAGGGGAGGGACACTTTCCCAACCAGAGTTTAGGTGCGGGGACACTTCCTCAGCCTGATTTCTCAATGGGAACACTTTTCCCAGCCAGAGTTCCTAGGAGGGACACTTTTCCTAGCCAGACTTCTGCCCACACGAACACAACATGTATAGAATTAAGCCCTTTGTCACAGGCAACACACCAACATAGATGGCATATCCTTTCCCTGAGTGTTACACGAGGATGAGGTTGCACTCCTGCAGATGCAAAGGAAAAACAGAGAGAGGAAAAGGCAGTGGTGGAATGTGGGAGGGTGGGGAGGGAATCTGGGCCCACTAGAAGCAGCAGATGTGAGCCCAACCAGGCTGAGAAAAGGAGAATGGAAACTCCAGGACAAGGAACGAGAACGAGTAGACAGAACCCATGCATATGTGAAGTCAGAGCGGCGAGAATCTGCAGGTCAGGTAGGCCGGAAAGAAACGTGCCTTGGGACCAGTGATCTGGGCCGAATGGACTGTACTGACACCACTGGGCATCGCGGGACCCAGGGCTTCTCAGCTCGCAATGAATAACGCCCCAAAGCCCAGACCCAAGGGCAGCTCTAGCCCCCACCGAAGGAACCCACACAAAGTGTGACCTACTTGCTACACAAGCTGCAGACTTCAGGAGACTGTGGGTCCTGGTAGAAATGGCCCGTTCGGCACCGACATGTCCTGTCTCTGGTTGAAGAGCAGTTCACCACCGTTTCTTGGTCTGCTTTCCAGGGAAGACTGGGGGTCAGTGCCAGGCGGAGCTCCCTTGTGCACAAATGTGGACCTCCACTCACACTGGGAGGGGGAACAGTGCGCCCCTGCATGGAACTTAACCAGCTCTAGCGGGCATCCCAAGATGTTCCCAAGGCCAAACACGATACACAGCACCGTTACGGACATCCTCACCCACACCTTTCCAATCACATCCCCAGGATAAATACTTGAACCTGGGACACGGGTTCAAAAGACACATTTCCAGCCATGTTCTCCAACTGCCCCCCAGGCATCTATCAAAAGCTCCCCAAGGCCGGGCATAGGGACTTGTGCCTGTCATACCAGCTCTTTGGGTGTCGGGGCAGGAGCATCACCTGCACTGCCCAGGTAGGTCTCCAACTCCTGGCCTTACACGATCCTCCCACCTTGGCCTCCCAAACTGCTGGAATTGCAGGCATGAGCCACCGTGCCTGGCCTTGAATGACTTCCTTAAGGCACATTCCTGGCCTGACTGCCAAAGGTCAAGGGGCTGCAGGTGTCAAGGTCACGGAAACGGCCCTCCACGCAGACTCACCCTCGAGGCAGGTGGCACAGGGAAGGCAGAAGTCCAGGGCGTTAGGAAAGGCTGTGAATGTCCCTGGGTAACACGTCACACACTCTCCCTGGTTGTCATGGCTCTCGCAGCGTTTGCCAACATGTGATCCTGGGTAAGAGTTCAGGCTTAGGTCAGATCCCATGCCTAGGCACACCTGGGGGCCCATGCTGCTGCCCATCCAGGCCAGGAAGCCCCTTAAAGTAGTTCCAGCTCTTCAGAAACTGGGGCAGGAGTCACTGAGTCACTGGACTGAGTCACTGAGTGTGTGCCCTGCAGACGATTCGGCCTCCCAGGGCTCCCGTGGCCTCGGTGGCCTTGTTCTTTCACACAGCTATGGGGGAGGCCATGAGCATCCCTGTGCTCCGCCTGACCCCAGACCCTGAGGGCCCTGGGTGAACACGAGGTTGGGCAGGACGGCCCTTCTGCCTCTCATCGGGGGCTCCCCCCAGTGGCCCCATGGGAAAGAGAGTGGAGACCGCTGGGTGGGGCCAGCCTCCACCGACTCTGGTCCTCCCCCCGGGAACCTGACATATGAGAACGTCCACTCGACCTAGTGCTCGGAACCCTTGAACTTGGATGGCTCGGGCTTCCCTCAGAATGTTTCTGAAGGACAGGCCGGTTCTGTCTTTCGGTTTGCAGGACTGGGGTCCGGTGCGGTGAGCCCCTGATTCTGGGAAATGGGGCATGGCTGGAAAGGCAGCCACTCCCTTGCCCATCATACACTGCAGGTTCGTGGGGAACCACGTGCTACACCGTTCGCAGATAACCTGCTTCTCCCTCATTGTGATCTACTGAAAGTCAGTCAGGGACACACACACACAGAAGGTTTTTTCTGAACCCATTTTTCACGTCTTCTGCTGTGCACTGGCCCCCTTGGGAGGTGGCGCCCTGCTGCAGTGTTCTTGTTTTGTTTTATTTTTGAGTTGAGGTCTCCCTTTTTTACCCAGGCTGAAGTGCAGTGGCATGATCACGGCTGTGCCAGCCTTCACCTCCTGGACTCAGGCAATCGGTCTCACTACGTTGCCCAGGCTGGTCTCAAGCTCCGAGGCTCAATGGTCCTCCCATCTCGGCCTCCCAGTGTTGGGATTACAGGCGTGAGCCACCGGGCCTGGCCCTGAAAACAATCTTAAATATCAATTCATAAGTTCCGGGACCCCGACTGATACAGCGGCAGGCAAAATTGGGGCACAGAAGCCAGTGTCCATGGGGTGACTCCCCCAAATGGGCCCTCATTCCCCAGGGCCCAGGGTCCAACTCTGATGGCTGAAGGAGCTGAGTTTCTGCCCTTCCTTAGAGATGATGGAGGAGCTGGTGCTGGTGGAGGAGGGGTGGGCAGGGGTGGGCCCAAAGCACTCTGCAGAGTCTCCTCCCCCAGCCAGCAAGGACCAAGGTCCCAGCTCTCAGCCTCCAGGCCCGAGCGGACTCCAACTCTGCTCGAAAGGCCTCCCCAGTCCAACTCAGGCGGCAGGGCCCAGGGCAGGACTCACCGGCAGGACACAACTTGCAGCAGCCGCCAGCGTGCTTATATCCATCAGGCCCACAGGAGTCAGAGTCAAGGAGGAGTGGGTTCTGCTCGGTCACCAGCGCGGTCCTGTGTGTGACTGCAGCGATGACGTTCACCTGGGAAAGTACAAGACATTTTTCCCCCTAAACTTCGGCAGTGGTTTATTATTGAATTACTCTGGTAGTTTTCCCCCCAACTTCAGTAATCGTTAGACCGTTTTATAGAAGAAATAAATTTCTCTCATATTCCTACATTTTTTTGGAATCAGAGTATCACTCTGTTCCCCAGGCTGGAGTGCACTGGCACCATCACAGCTCATCACAGCCTCCAACTCTGAGCTCAGGAGATCCTCCCACCTAACTCCTGGGTTCCTGGGACTGCACACACACAATAGCATGCTTGGCTTATTTTTTGATTTTTCTGGAGAGATGGAGTCTTGCTATGTTGCCTAGGCTGGGCTTGAACTCCTAAGATCAAGGGATTCTTCTGTCTCCACCTCCCACAGTGCTGGGACCACAGGTGTGAGACACCCCTTCCAATCGAATCATTTCTTGTATGATGCTGCTTTAACATGTCCCAGAAGAGGAGGAGAGCCGGAAGATGGCAGCTGAGCCAGTCGGATTATGCGAGTCCTGGTGTGAGGGAGTGAGTGTATGGAAAATTTTGTGTATGTGCAGGTGAGTGAGTGGGTATGTGAGTGACTGGCCGATTGAGGGCTAAGGAGCTAGTGGCCAGGGGTGCAGCAGCTGCTGCCACAGCTGCTGGGCTTGGACCCAAGCAAATCCCGTGACACTGACGCTGAGCACCATTTTTTAAAAATCAATAAAACCCTTCCTGAGAAGAAAATGCTGGGAGAGACTAAGTGTGGGCTCCTGAGCAAGTGGCCAAGGCCCTTCTCAAGCAGCAACTGTTGTTGCACCTTCTCTGCTTGGTCCCTGGCACTTCCCAGGTCCCAGAAGCTGAGTGCCATTTTTGGTAATTGGAGAAAAGTTTTCCTGTAAAGAAGTCGTGGGGAGAGACTATTGGCTCCAGGCTCTCCCTCTCCCCTGCAGCAGGAGAGGCTGTAGGTTCCAAGCTTTGCCTTACCACTTCGGCACCTGACCAGACACAGGCAGCAAGGGCTGCAGAGGGAGCCCAGAGGCAGAGTCCCATGGGAGAGGACGAGAGAGGCACCCCACCACCATCCTGAAGACGGGGCAAGAAAGGGCTCCAACTTGCTCACCACAGAGCAACAGACCCTGTCTCCGTGACTGGGAGATCAACTACTCAGGTGTCAATCGTGACCCAAAGGGAATATCCTAAAAGCACAAACTTCGAAGGGACGAGTGCTGAGTTCCAGATGCCCCATCCCCACCCTGATCCAGCCATGGGACAAAGGGTGTGGCCAGAAAATGACAAGGAAGTACTCCAAAGAGATCAGTGTCCTGTTTTAAAATAGAACAAATCCAGAGCCCAGATCAGGAAGAATAGAGGGCTGAGCAAGCATCAGAAGGGATCATCTCTCCCATTAACACTCAGTAACAGAACTGAAGAGGAAAGCAAGAGGTCTGTCACAAATGAGGAAAAAACAAAGGAAGGCCATGGGCAATTTCCAGTGTAACAAAGACAAAACTCCTGAAAATCAGACCTCAGAGCCCAAACAATGGAAGTCACCAATGACTGGCCCTAAAATATGGCAGAGATTAGAGAATGGACGGAAAGAGTGAATCATATTCAAGAAAAACAAGATACAACACTGAAAGAACTTGTAACAGGGATTTTGGCAATAAAAAATTTCATCCAGGAAATAAATAACAGCAAGCATAAAAAGAAGAATTAATCTAGCTGAAGAAAGAATCTCAGAACCTGAAGACCAGGTCATGGAATTAGCCTGATCTGTGAAAAATATAGAAAGAAAACTCAGAAAGAAACATCAAAGTCTACAAGAGATATGCAATAATATCAAGAGGCAGAACCTATGCCTGACTGGTATCCCAGAAGAAGAAAGGGAAATGAAGAGTACCTTGGAGCAAGTATTCCAGAAAGTAATCCAAGAAAACTTTCCATCTCACCAGAGATGTGGCCAACCAAACACAAGAGATACAGAGAACTCCCACAAGACATCAAATGAGAAGACCATCCCCAGACACATAGTAATTCACCTACACAAAGTTAGCACAAAAGAAAAAATTCTAAAGGCAGGAAGAGAGGAAGGTCTTACCTACCATGGAAAATCAATCAGGATAGCAGCAGACCTATCAGCAGAAACACTACAATATTCAAAGTCCTCAAAGAAAAACAATTTCAACCAAGAATTTCCTACCCAGCCAAACTCAGTTTCATCAGTGATGGAGAATTAAGATCATTCCCAGTCATCCTAAGAGATTATGCAGCTTCCAGACCAACTCTACAGGAGACACTTAAAAAGGTATTAAGCACAGAAGAAAGAAAAAAAAGAATGCCCACACGTTTACCAAGAGAACAACAGAACACAGAATCAACAGAGAATACAGCACAACAAACTGGAAAATACACACATACATCAATCTCAAAGCCCAAATAAAACAAGCAAACAAAGAAAAAAACTTAATAAGAATCTCATGGCAGGGATAAACAATCATATTTCTATAATCAGCCTGAATGTGAATGAACTAAATGTACCGCTGAATAGACACAGAATGACAAACTGGATAAGACCCAAGTATTAGCTGCATTCAGGAAACTCATCTTACCACAAGGGATGCACACAGACTCAAAGTTAAAGGATGGAAAATGAGTTTAGGGGCAAATGGATCACAAAAGAAGGCAGGAGTCATGATCTTAATATCAGTCGAAACAACTTCTAAGCTATCAAAAATTTTAAAAGATGCAAAAGGACACTACATAATGATAAAAGGTTCAATCCAGCAACAAGAAATATCCATCCTAAACACAGGAGCACCAGCATTTAAAAAGCAACTAGTAAGTAAACTACAAAAAGAGAGTGACTCTAACTGTTGAATACCCACTAACAGCTCTAGATAGATCATCAAGGCAAAAAATCAACAAGTAGATCCAGAACTTAAACTTGACATTTGACCAAGTGGACTTAAAAGATACACCTACAGATTGTTCCACCCAACAACCATAGAATATACATTCTACTCATCACCACATGGAATGTACTCCAAGATTGATCACATCCTTGGCCATAAATCAAGCATCAACAAATCCCATAAGGTTGAAATATTGCCATGTACCTTATCGGACCACAGTGAAATAAAAATAAATATCAACACCAACAAAATTTCCCCAAAGCCCACAAAGACATGGACACAAAACAGCATGATGCCGAACAACTACTGGGACAACACTGAGTTCAAAGCAGAAGTCAAAAGATTCCTAGAAACAATAAAAATGTAGGAACATCTTACCAAAAGCGCTGGTATGCTATGAAAACAGTTCTCAGGGGGGAACTTATATCTCTATGAACACACATCAAGAAAATAGAAAGAAAACAAGTTGAGAGCCTAACAAATCATCTAAGGGAGCTAGAAAGACAGGACTGCCAAAACCCTAACTTTAGCAGAAGAAACCAAATCACAAAAATAAGAGCCCAAATACAGGACACAGAAGACAAAAATATCATAGAAAACATCGACAAAACAAACAGCTAGTTCTTTGAAAGAATTAACAAGATCGATGAACTCCTAGCCAGAATGACCAAGAAAAAGAGAGAAAAAGCCCAAATAAACACAATCAGAAATACAAAGGATCGAAACAAAAAAAAAATACAAAAGATTATCAGGGATTCCTATGTACACCTATATGGAAAGAAACTTGACAACCTAAATGAAATGGAGGACTTTCTGACATGGCACAACCTCCCCAGGTTGAAATAAGAAGACACTGAGACACTAAATAGACCAATAACAACCCAGGATATTAACTCTATCATAAGAAAAGTATTTACAAAAAAAAACACCCTGGACAGGATGGCTTTCCAGCAGAATTCTACAAAACATAGAAGGAGGAGCTGATACCAATCCTATTGAAAGTATTCTAAGCCGGGCTCGGAGGCTCAGCCTGTAATTCCCCTTTGGGAGGGTGTGCTGAGTGGATTGCCTGATCCCACGGGTTCGAGACCTGCCTGGGAAACTTGGTGAAACCTCATCTCTACAATAAATCAAAATTTAGCTGGGCGTGGTAGCACATGCCTGTAGTTCCAGCTACTTGGAAGGCTGAGGCAGAAGGATCGCCAGAGCCCAGCAGGTGGAGGCTGCGGTGGCCTGGAGCGGCCACTGCACTCCAGTCTGGGCGACAGAATGAGACTCCAACCCAAACAAACAAACAAATAAACAAAAAAAAAAAAAAGAAAGAAAGTATTCCAGGCACTTGAGAAAGACAGGAATTCTCCCCAAATCATTTTACAAAGGTAACATCACACTGATACCCAACCTGGGTAAAGATACAACAAAAAAGTAGAACTACAGGCCAATATCATTTATGAACATAGATGCAAAAATCCTTAACAAGATTCTAGCAAATCAGATCCAAAAACACATCTCAAAAATCATGTGCCTTGACCAAGTAGACGTCATACACCCGGGATGCAAGGCTGTTTCAACATTTGCAAGACCATCAATGTAAAGAAATATATCAACAGATGCAAAAACAAGAACCTCATGATTATCTCATTCAATGCAGAAAAAAGCTTTTGATAAAATCCAGCATCCCTTCCTGATAAAAACTCTCAAACACCTAAGTATAGAAGGCACATACCTAAAAATGGTTAAGCGCCATCTATGATAACATATTGCTAAATGGGCAGAAAGTGGAAACATTTTCCCTGGAAACTGGAACAAGGAAGGTTGCTCACTCTCACCCCTCTTGTTCAATATTGTGTTGGAAGTCCTAGTTCAGGCAATTAGACAAAAGAAGAAAATCAGAAGTATCCAAATAGAAAAAGAGGAAGTCAAATTTTCTCTTTGCTGACGATATCCTATACCTTGAAAATCCAAAGGAATCTGTCAAAAACCTGCTAGCACCAATAAAGGACTTTGGCAAAATTTCAGGTACAAAATAAATGTGCAAAAGACAGTTGCATTCTTATACACCAACAACAAGCAGACAGAGAACCAAATAAAAAGCACAATCCCATTCACAATAGCCACACAAAAAATGAAATACCTTGGCATCTTCCTAACAGAGAAGCGAAAGACCTTTACAATGAGAACTACAAAACATTGCTCAAAGAAATCCAAGGAGACACAAACTAGTGGAAAAATATTCCATGATCACGGATGGGAAGAATCAACATTATTAAGATGTCCATCCTACCAAAGGCAATCTACAGATTCAACGCAATACCCATTAAATTACCAACATCATTCTTCTCAGACCTGGAAATTACAATACAGAAATTCATATGGAGCCAGGCTTGGTGGCTCATCCTGTAATCCTGTGCTTTGGGAGGCTGAGGTGAGTGGATTGCCTGAGACTGCGGGTTCGAGACCCACCTGGGCAACTTGGCCAGACATCATCTGTACAATAAATCAAAAAATTAGCAGGGCTTGGTAGCACATGCCTGTAGTTCCAGCTACTTGGAAGGCTGAGGCGGAAGGATCGCTAGAGCCCAGCAGGTCCAGGTTGAGGTGGCCATGAGCATGCCACTACATTCCAGCCTGGGTGACAGAGTGAGACTCCAACTCAAAAAAAGAAAAAAGAAATTCATATGGAAACATAAATGACCACAAATAGCCAAAACAATCCTTAGCAAAAGAAGCAAAGCAGGAGGAATCACATTTCCAGACTACAAACTTTACTACAAGGATACAGTAATCAAAACAGCCTGGTATTGGTACAAGAAACAGGCACATAGACCAATGGTACAGGATAGAGATTCCAGAAGCAAAGCCTCAAATTCTCAACCAACTCATCTTTCGCAAAGGCTCCAACAACCACCACTGGGAAGTGGAGAACCTATTCAGTAAATGGTGCTGGGAAAACTGGCTGACCACATGCAGAAGATTAAAACAGGACCCCTACCTATCACCATGCACAAAAATTAACTCGAAATGAATCAAAGATCTAAAGGTAAGACCTCAAACTAGAAGAATCTTAGAAAACGCAGGAGACACTCTTATGGAAATTGAAACTGGCAACCAATTCCTGATCAGAACCCTAAGTGCCCATAGCATAAGAAATAAGATAGACACAAGGGACCTCATCAAGCTGACAAGCTTCTGTAAAGGAAAAGAAACCATCAAGAGAGTGGAGAGACAGCCCACAGAATGGGAAAAAATATCTGTCAACCGTATATCTGACAAAGGCCTAACATCTGGGATCTACAAGGAACTCAAACGGGCCGAAAGGAAAAAAAAAACAACTCCACTAAAAAGTGGACAAAAGACGTAAATAGACATATCTCAAAAGAAGGCAGCCAACAGACACACGGAAAAGTGCTCAGCCTCACTAATCATGAGAGAAATGCAAATCAAAACCACACTGAGATACCACCTAACTCCAGTAAGAATCACCATCATTGATAAAACAACTGATGCTGGTGAGGATGCAGAGAAAAAAGAAAGCTTCTACATGGCTGGTGGAAATGCAGATGAGAGCAACCTCTTTGGAAGACAGTGTGGCAGTTTCTGAAAGAACTAGAAATTGACCTTCCATCTGACCCAGCTATCCCACTATTGGGAATATGCCCAGAGGAACTCAAACCATTCTACAAAAAAGATACCTGTACATGCATGTTTGTTGCAGCTCTCCTCACAATGGTAAAAACATGGACCCAACCATGCTGCCCAGCGAAGCTGGACGGAATAAAAAAATGTGGTATATATACATGATGGAATATTATGCAACCATAAAGAAGGACAAACATATGGGCTTTGCAGCAACTTGGATGGATTTAGTCGATCATACTCAGTGATCTATCACAGAAACAAAGAACAGAATACCCTATGTCCTCACTCATAAGCGGACCTTGAACAATTACCGTAATACTATGAGCAAAAGATTGGCAGCAGCGGTAAACTGACAGGGAAGGGAGGATGAGGGACTGGCATTAGTGGGAGTCTCTGGGGGTGGGCACACCTCATCAACAAGGGTGCCTGCATAATGAACATCTGTATACTTAACTGTGAACTGTACCCCACATTTTTTAAAAAAAAAGATGTCCAGAAGTGATGTCAGGGAAGCTGGGGGTAGGAAGCACCAGGACTTGGACTGTCCACCTCAACACGCATCCTGGCCAAACTTGACTGTGTTGGAGCCTCCTGTGAGGTCTGCAGCTCCCAGAGGAAAGCCCAGCAGGAAAGTCACAGCAAATTTCAGTCAAATCGGCTCATAGTGGTAGCAGCTACTCCCGGCCCTCCAGTGGTAGCAGCTACTCCCGGCCCTCCTGGCAGCCTGCACGTGTTCTGGAACCACTTATGGGTGCCAAGGAGGGCTATAAGTACCCACGCTCTGAAATCAGGCTCTGCTGGTGGCTGCTTCTCCTGGTGGAGGTGTAGACACAGGATGAGGGATCCATTGTTCTAACCAGCAGAGATTGAAGCATCTGAGGGATTTCTCGGGCCTGAGAATATTTTCTTTTTCTTTCTTTTTTTCTTTTTTTTTTTTTGCTGGAGTGCAGTGGCACGCTCACAGCCATCCCAGTGTCGACCTGCTGGACTCTGGCGATCCATCCGCCTCAGTCTTCCAAGTAGCCGGAACTACAGGCATGCGTCACCATGTCTGGCT
This sequence comes from Cephalopachus bancanus, assembly GCA_027257055.1. NCBI lineage: Eukaryota > Metazoa > Chordata > Mammalia > Primates > Tarsiidae > Cephalopachus > Cephalopachus bancanus. The sequence continues at coordinate 12,444 of JAPVLO010000296.1, forward strand.
CATTTTTGATTTATTGTAAAGACAGGGTCTCACCACGTTGCCCAGGGTGGCCTCGAACCTGCAGGCTCAGGCAAGCCACTCTTCTCGGCCTACCAAAATGCCAGGATGATAGGCTGCACCACCAAGCCCGGCTGGTATATTTTCTTTTCCGCTTCCTTTTTCCACTTTCTGTTTCTTGGGGCCAGGCATTTCAGGATTAGGACATTTAAACATAACTGCACATAGTAAGGAAGTTAGAAGTCACTGTGGCCGCTCGGGGGAAGCGGGGAGGCTCAGAACAGTCCTGAGAGGGCCTGGCATCACAACTCACTGTCCCAACACAGAGAAAACAAGAAAACACACCTGGGAAAGGGGAGAGTCCAGTTGCATAATTACCACGTCTTGAGACTCAGATGGCCAGCTTGCAAAAAAAAAAAAGAAGAAGAAAAAGAAAAGGAAAGAAAAATCAAAAGAAATATAAAGAAACAGTAAGGTATGGCCCATGTAAAAGAAAAAAAAAAACCAAACTGATAGAAACTGTCCTTGAAGAACGGAGGGCAGATTTACTAGACAAAGTCTCTAAGGCAAGTGTCTTACAGATGATCAAAGAGCTGAGGATATACCGACAAAACCTGGGAAAGGATGTAGGAACGGATCGACAGGAGACAGAAAACAAGAAAAAAATATTTTGAAGCTGAAAAGTGAAACAGCAAGTGAAACATTCACTAAAGGGATTCCAAGCAGATCGGAGCAGGCAAACATGGCGAGAGGACAGTGGGAATTCCTGAGAGGTCTGAGGAACAAAAGGAAAAGGATTTTTAAAAAGTAAATAAATGAGCTGGCTCGGTGGCTCAGCCTGTCATCCCACGCCTTTGGGAGGCTGAGGTGAGTGGATTGCCTGAGCCCACGGGTTCGAGACCCGCCTGGGCAGCGAGACCTCATCTCTACAATAAATCAAAAAATCAGCCGGGCATGGTAGCGCATGCCTGTAATTCCAGCTACTCGGAAGGCTGAGGCAGAAGGATCGCCGGAGCCCAGCAGGTTGAGGCTGCGGTGGCCGGGAGCGGGACTGCACTCCAGTCTGGGTGACAGAGTGAGACTCCAACTCAAAAAAAAAAGTAAATAAATGCACTCCAGCCCAGATGACAGATTGACAATCCTACTCAAAAATAAAAAATAAAGAAAAAGTAAATAGATGTGGTGACTCATGCCTGTCATCCCAGCAGTTTTGGAGGAGGTCAAGGCCAGAGCATCATGTGAGGCCAGGAGTTTGACACCAGCCTGGGCAACATAGTGAGACCTTGTCTCTACAAAAGCAACGAGCCAGGTGAGGTGGCACACGCCTATAATCCTAGCACTTTGGGAGGCTGAAGTGAGAGGATTGCCTGAGCCTGCCGGTTCAAGACCAGCCTGGCCAACTTAGTGAGACCTTACCTCAACAATAAATCAAGAAAAATTAGCCAGGCATGGTGGCGCACGCCTGTGGTTTCAGCTACATGTTAGGATCGCCGGAGCGCAGCAGATGGAGGCTGAGGTGGCCCTGAGCATGCCACTCTACTCCAGCCTGGGCAACAGAGTGAGACTCCCACTCAGAAAAAAAGAAAGAAAGAAAGAAAAGCAAACAGCAACCAAAAGAGAGTGCAGTGGCTGTATTAATATCAGACAAAACTGAATGTAAGTAAAAAACTGTCAAAGGAGACAAAGAAATACATTGCATATGTATTTGTTGACTTTTCACAATTTACTATAGCTTCCATGAGCATGAGATTGTTTTGCGGGTATGTCATGGGCATTGTTGGTTAACTGCGTTTTCTGTGAGTCTCCGTGTTAGGTCCCAGGCGAGAGAATGACACGACATCTCATTGCCTTAAGGTTAGGACGGAGACCAGCCCGTCGCAGAGGGGTGCAGCGAGTGGGGTGCCGGGTGACGCTTCCCTCTGACTCCAAAATCCAACGCTGTCTGAGTCTCTCCGGGACTGTCTTGTCGGCCCCGCCTGCTCCCGCCGCCGACCAGGGTCCGCCTACCCGGGGGGCCCCGTCTGCCACCCACCTGCGCCCAGAGCTGCGGCTCCCGGGCCAAGCCACGGCCCCACCGCCCCACCCCGCGGTGACTGGTGGCCCTGCTGCGCTCACGCCTCGCGCTGCCCTGCCGCTCCCGGAGCCACTCCAATGTGTCCCAGCCACGGGGGGCCCGCGGCGGTCCGCGCCGCCCGAGGACCAACCCAGGGCGTAGCCTACCGGTCACCTGCCCGCGCCGTCCGGGCGCCTTCGGCGGCCTCCGGAGCGGAGTCCCGGCCTCTGCTGCGGGCGCTCGAGGGTCCCCGGCGCGCCCCCGCCCTCGCCGCCAGGTCTCACCTCGGCCGTGGCAGCAGCGCCGGCGGCTGGCGGAGCGTCGGGGCTCAGCACCCCGCAGGAGGGTCCCTCCACTGCCCAAGGAGGTACACTTGTCGCCTCGTCACTTCCTGGGCCGGGGGAGGGCTGTGACTCTCCACCCCAAGGCACCCGAAGTTCCCTCCGTGAGAGGGTCCTTTTCCCGCCGCCCGTGCTCAGGGAAGGCAAACAAGAGGCCTTCTCGCCCCCTCCAGCCCCTCCCGGCAAGCGCCACTTCTAGCCTTGGAGCCGCCCCCACGACCCCCACACGCTCCAGGCTCCCTTCATCCTCATGCGAGGAGTCCTTTTCCCGCGGACCCAAGAACCAAATTCAGGGCTTTACTGTTCTCCTTTTTTAAAAATATCGCAGCCATTGTTACAATTTTTTTTAAGTCAGGGTCTCACTCTGTCGAAGCCCAGGCTGGAGTGCATTGGCAGGACCACGGCTCACCGCAACTCGGCCTCATGGGCTCAGATACCATCTCAGCCTCATGAGTAGTCACCTGTGACCACGTCGGCTACTCTTAAAATTTTTTTTTTTGAGTTGGAGTCTCACTTGGTCGCCCAAACTGGAGTGCAGTGGCCACTTCCGGCCACCGCGGCTCGACCTGCTGGGCTCCGGCGATCCTTCCGCCTCAGCCTTCCAAGTAGCTGGAATTACAGGCGCGCGCTACCACGCCCGGCTGATTTTTTGATCTATTGTAGAGATGAGGTCTCGCTGCCCAGGCGGGTCTCGAACCCGCGGGCTCAGGGAATCCACTCACCTCAGCCTCCCAAAGGCGCGGGATTACAGGCTGAGCCACCGAGCCCGGCTACTCTTAAAATTTTTGCTATAAAGACAAGGTCTCATCATGGGGTCCAGGCTGGTGTAGAACTCCCGGGCTCAAGCAATCCTCCTGCCTCAGTCTCCCCAAGTGTGTGAGACACCACGCCCTGCCCGGATGCCAATTATTGAAAAGTCAAAAGCAAACAACAACAACAACAACACTGATGCTGGGAGACTTACTGTGGATTACAGGGCTCAGCTTGTTCAGCCCCTGGAGGGAAGCTTGGAGATTTCTCTAGGAACTAAGAGGAGATTGACCCACCGTCCCACTCCCAGGAACACTCCGGAAGCTGCATCAATAGTCTACCCACAGACACCTGCACGTGGACGTTGACGGCAGCCCTCCTGACGATCGCCCAAATTGGAACCACCCCGGATGCCCCTGGACAGTCCACTGGGGAAAGAACACGTGTCTGGCACATCCCAGGGAAGACCACACCGCATTAGCCACATGGATCAGCTGGAGACCGTGGCTCTCAGGGAATCCTCGCAGAAGCAGACCCCGGAAGACCCACGTTCTCATCACAGGCGGGCCCTGAACACGGCGCTCACAGGGCAGCAGGACGGTGGCAAGACACCGGGCATGATGAGGGAGGAAGAGGGCGAGGAGGGACAGAGGGAGGAGAGAGACGGGCAGGGGGGAGACGGAGGGAGAACAGGACGCAGGAAGGGAGCAAGGGAGGGATGGGGAGGGGAGGGAGGGGGAGGAGAGAGGGCAGGGAGGGGTGTGGAGCCAGCTGAGCAAAATGCCCCCTGGGCCCCACCCTCCCCACTGGGGGTGGGGGTGTCGTCAGAAGCCCTAGATAAACTACGTAACAAATCCTCAGGGGTACCCATGATCTCCCCACCAAAAAAGATGGAAATAAAATTCTGCCCGATTAAAAAAGCGGCCCCTCACTCCACGCACATTTCTTAGGATGAGGGAGAGAGAAAAGAGAGAAGAAGGAAGAGAAAGAGGCCACAGTCCTCGTGGAGTCCTGGAGAGAGGCGGCTCCCGGGTGGGCGCTCCGTCTCGGGGCCAGGCTCCCCTCAGGTCCTGCTCCCGTGGCGGCCCCACTGCACGGAAGGTTGGAGCGCCGCAGGGCCCAGGAACCCAAGCCCTAGTGTCCGGGTCCCCGAGTCCCCAAGCGTTGGCGTGTCCGAGCCCCCAGGGCTGCGAGTCCCCCCACCCTCTGTCCTGCCACGTCTTGCCCCAGAGACGGAGGGGTTGCTTGAGCGCCGGGCGTGAGGTGCCCACGGGGCGGGGGGGATGCCGGGCAAGGCTTCCTTCTGACTCCAGAATCAACCCTGTCCGAGTCTCTCTGAGACTGTCCTGCCCCTCCGCAGCCCCCCCAGGCTCTCGAGGTCCCCCTTCCGTGGGTGCCCGCCCCCAGCCCCGCAGTCCACTCACCAGCACCAGGAGCTGCAGCGCGGCAGCCCGTGTGCCAGGAGCGGGGCCATGGGCGCCGAGTGCCGGCCGGCCGGCAGCGGGTGAAGAACCCGGCGCTGAGCCAGGAGACCCTGCAGACGCTGAAGGAGACTGAAGTGCCGGGAGCCGCTTTGATAACCCCAAAACCCTGCTGGTAAAACCTTCTTTAAGCCCCGCCCCGCCCCGCCCTCCGCTGTTGCCTCGCAGTGGGTGAATTTCCTTCCTGCTCGCTGAAGGAATTCTCCCAGACAAACGGGGAGCTCCCCCACCCCCTCCCCGCGCCCGCCTCTTCAGGCGGCCCTGCAGCCGCGTTTCAGAGCTGACCCCGCTATGTTGGTGGTGAAAGGACAGACTGAGAGCGAGAAATACCTTTTAAAAATCTTGTCCCAAACCCTGACACTATGATGAGAAAGCAGAGGCTATGATTTGGAGTGATGCGTCTTTGAGGTAAAGAGTAAGTTTGCCGACTTTGTCTTTCCAGAAGCCCAGACTTCCCGGTGCCGGGTCCCAAAGGTCTCTCGTAGCTTGCCTAGAGTACAGGGAGTTTGCGGGGCTCGGACGTCATGCCTTGGGCAGAAGTTACGCAAATCACGAAACCTGCAATGAAAGAAGTTAGGCAGATCGCAGGACTCAGACCGCTCAGAGGGGAAGCGGCTGGGGATTCCATCCTCCAGTAAATTGGGCACCATCTACAGGGAAGTCAGGGATCCCCCAGGCTGCCCACGAGGAGTGCCTAGGAGACAAGGGGAGGAACAGCCTCCATTAGCTCCAGGGAGCGTCGTTCGTGAATGGACAGGCACGCGAGAATCCCTGCCATGCCCTTCTCTGGGGCTGTGATAAGCTGGACAGACGTTAACGGGCCTCTGTGTCAGAGGGTCTCTGAGACATTCGCAGGCGGTCGATCAGGAAGTCAGGGCAGCCGCATCTACCTGACTGCAGCATCTCCAAGCAAAAGGGCTTAAGCGGGGCTCGAGGGGGCCAGGGGGCCACACTCAGGCCCGCTCCAGTCTGGGGGAAGCGAGCCTTTCTTAAAGGGATCTTTGCTTCCTTCACCTGTGTGGGCTGCAAATCTTCGCATACTCGCATCTCTGGAGACCAGTGCACACTCCAGCACACCAGCTCGGCTGTGCCGTGCCCCTCTCCCCTGTCCATCTGCACCCATTCACCCTCACCCTATCTGTACCCCAACAGGTGGTGGGGGTGACTCATGGGTCCCAAGCGGCCTGGCCACCCTGCCTGGCTTCACCCCGGGCTGTGGCAGGGGCCACTGGGCTACCTTGTCACTTGGGGCAGGGAGTGAGGGAGGCATGCCATGACCAGCCCTGCTCAGAGGAAAGTGAAGAAGGGGCTCATCGCTGCTCCCCGAGCCCCCCAGCCCCATCTCCGCTCCAGCTCTGATGGCCAGCCGGCAGCCCAGGCGCCTGTCCCCTCGTTCCCACAGTGTGGGGTGGGGTTGGGGGTGAGGGTGGGGCTCATGGTCAGAGAAGGATCATTGCTTCTCCTCCAGGCCCACCTGGCCTGTGCCACCTCTAGCCCTGCCACCCTCCAGGGTTCCCAGCTGCTCCGGGCTCCGCTTCAGCTCTGGCAGTCAGCCAGCACGCCCTGGCCTGTCCTACCTGTCCCCTCATTCCCACAGTGTTTTCCGAGCACGGAGCCGGGTTGGGGAGGAGTGGGAGGCGGTGATGCCTGCAGGGGCTCCCACACACTCCTGAGTCTCCACCCTCTCAGTCAGTGGTGGGACAGGGGCCAGGGCCTCTTGTGGCCCCAGATGCCCTGGCAGCCAAGCTAGCAGAGGTCCCTGGAAGCCCCAGATGGGGGGTGCCGAGCAGTCAGTGGGGTGGGAGGCAACCTCGGGACACCCACATCATTATAAATGTCATCACCCTGCCCTTCCCACTTCAATGACTGTATTCAACACTCACCCAAGGACCACCTTTAGGGTTTTACTTTTTTGTATTTTTAATTTTAAAAAAATCACAGCCATTGTTACCTTTTTTTTTTGAGTCGGGGTCTCACTGTGTTGCCCAGGCTGGAGTGCAGTGGCACGATCACAGCTCACAGCTGCCTCAACCTCCCGGGCTCAGGCGATCTTTCCACTTCAGCCTCCCAAGTATCAGGGACTACAGAAGCTCGCCAACATACCAGGCTAATTTTTTGATTTTTTTTTTTCAGAGAGGATGTTACACCATGTAGGGCTTACACCAGATCTCACCATGTTGCCCAGCTTGGGCTCCAGCAATTCTCCCATCTCAGCCTCCCAGAGTGCTGGGGTTACTGGTGTGAGCCACCATGACTGACCCAGATGGTTATAATTGAAGAGTCCTAAAACATCTGGTGCTGGCGAGGCTGTGGGAAACAGGGATGCTCCTACACTGTTGGTGGGAAGGCCAGTGACATGGATTAACTGGAGACCATCGATCTCGGTGAATCCTCGCAGAAACAGAGCTCAGAAGACCACACACTCTCACTCATAGGCAGGCCCTAAACCCGGGGTTCACAGGACAGGGGGTGGTGGCAAGATGCCAGGCACTGATGAGGGGGAAGAGGGGAAGGAGGGACAGAGGGAGGGAGGGAGGCAGGGACAGAGTCAGGGCTAGGGACACAAAACCTTATCATTAATTCTTTTATAAATCGTATAGTAACTATTATATTTGAATAATGTAGCCAAAGGAAACAAAACAGCAAGCATAAATTTACTCAAATATACTCTAAAATGTAACTATAAGTGTATATGTATATATTTTATCCTAGCAAGTCTACTCTAGAAATCAAATAGTAGCTGTCACACTCTTGAATAAGGAAATGCATGGCTGCCATGGCCTCAGGCTGAAGCAAACAGAATTTCGGTATGTAACGAAACAAAAGCAAGGAAATGCATGGACGCCATGCTGATGGCCCCCCGGACTGAAGCAAACAGAGTTTCGGTATGTAACGAAACAAAAGAAATCGTTCTGCTAGGGATAGGGTGATAAAACTATTATGGTAATTTAGTTTCTAATCCTAGCTCTAGGGGAAACTGCTTTCAGGAACAAGAGCTGACTCACCAGTCTACCAGGAAATAGAAGTTTGAAAATATCTAGAAAGAAGTACAACTTAGAAGGGACAAGGTCATATAAAAATAATTCTGCTGTACAGCTTTCCATCAGGTGTATAGAGATTTACTTATAAGTTTTACTGCCATGTATGCACACTGGTCACTAATCACACGCCAATATTATAGGTATAACTGATATCCTATGTCAGAGGCGATCTTCCAGATGGGCCTTTACAGGCCTCAGCCATGTAGCTATAGATGTTGGCTCCCAACAGGGAAGGAGGGACAGAGGGAGAGAGGGAGGCAGGGACAGAGTCAGGGCTAGGGACACAAAACCTCTCACTGGCACCACACTTGGCATGAGAAAGCAGGGGTCTCCTCAGAAGCCCAAACCAGGCCTTCCCACAATGTAACCATGTAATTGTGTAACCGATGTAACCTTTTAACCCATGTAACCCGTGTAACCATGTAAGCGATGTAACCATGTTACCACGTAGCCAATGTAACCATGTAATCGATATAACCGATGTAACCAATGTAACCATATAACCAGGTAACCATGTATCCAATGTAACCTTGTAACCAATGTAACCATGTAACCAGGTAACCATGTAACCAATGTACCAGTTAACCATGTAATCAATGTAACCATGTAATCAAGTAACCCATGTAACCAATATAACCATGTAACAGATGTAACCATGTAACCGATGTAACCATATAACCATGAAACCAATATAACCAATGCAACCATGTAACCATGTAATCATGTAACCAATGTAACCACGTAACCATGTAACCAATGTAACAATGTAATCATGTAACCAATGTAACCATGTAACTGATGTAACCATGTAACCAATGTAACCATGTAACCAATATAACCATGTAACAGATGTAACCATGTAACCGATGTAACCACATAACCATGAAACCAATATAACCAATGCAACCATGTAACCATGTAATCATGTAACCAATGTAACCACGTAACCATGTAACCAATGTAACAATGTAATCATGTAACCAATGTAACCATGTAACTGATGTAACCATGTAACCAATGTAACCATGTAACCTATGTAACCATGTAGTCATGTAACCAATGTAACCATGTAACCAAGTAACCAATGTAACCATGTAACTGATATAATCATGTAACCGATGTAACCATGTAACCAATGTAACCATGAAATGAATATAACCGATGTAACTGATGTAAACACGTAACCATGTAACTGATATAACCATGTAACCCATGCAACCATATACCCAAGTAACCAATGTAACCATGTAACTGACAACCGATGTAACCGATGTGACCATGTAACCATGTAACCATGTAACATACCCATGATCTCCCCCCTCCCAAAGGAAACTTTGAAAAAAGTTCTGCCCAATTGAAAACACGGACCCTCACTCTTGTGCATTTCTTAGGAAGAGGGAAGAAGAAACAGAAGAAATAAAAGAAACAGGAGGCCACAGTATCCCGGAGTCCTGAGGCCGGCACTCCCCACCCCAGCCTCCCTCCTCTAATCTCTCGCCCCCTCATCTCCCCTCCCCTTAACCCTCTACCCCTCTCACGCCCCTCCCCCACAGCCAGGATCCAGGCTAAGTTCCTGCTCAGGACGGCCCGGTGGCATGGGAGGCAGGAGCGCCCCAGGGCCCCAGGGCTGGAACCCCTGACTGTCCAGAGTGTCCAGTCTCACCCCTTCCATCCCTCCCCACCCTCCATTCCACAGCATCCTGCCTGGGAGACACCAGGGCCACCTGGGAGTGGGGAGTGAGCCAGTCCCCAGAGTCTGTTCGGGATCCGAGTGCAGGGCACATCCTTCTGATTCCAGAATCAAACTCTCATGGTGTTCTCCCTCCCTCCTGGGGTAGTGAGTCACCTGGCAGGAGCATCGACAGCTGTCGTGTTGTAAGCTAAGTAGCCAACTCCTACACTGCCCAGCGATGAGTGTCCCCCGAGTGGAAACGGCCCTTGGCACCCTCTGCGCCTGCTTGGCTGAAGATCACCCAGGGCGTGTCCTACTTCCCACGCTGCCCCGACAGTTATAACAGGGTCTGGACCAGGACCAGATCCCTGCCTGCCTCTTGCTGCCTGGAATCATCCCATGTCATGGCAGCAGCAGGGACGGTTGCACCAGTTTTGGGTTCAGGCCTCCCCATGATGGCCCTTGCCCTGCCCAAGAGGTTACCCTTGTTGCCTGGTCCTAGGGAGGAGGGGTGTCCGACATTCACCTGGCCCCAGACACCCCAAGTTCCCTCCTGGAGAGGATCCCGTCCGTACCAGCCCTGCTCAGCCAATGGCAAAGAAGGGGTTCATCGCTCATCTGCCCCCTCCTCCAGGCCCTCCTGGGAGGCACCACCTCTAGCCTTGTCACCCACCCCCAGGCCTCCAGATGTTCCGGGCTCTGCTGCAACCCTGGTGGCCAGCCAGCATGCCCTACCCCGTCCCTCCCCGGTCCCCTCATTCCCACAGTGTTTTCTGATGGAACAGGGGTTGTAGTGGGGGGTGGGGGTGGGGATGGGTGGAGGGGAAAAGTGCCTACAGTGGCTCCCACACACTCCAGAGTCTCTGCCCACTCAGCCAGGGGTGGGACAGGTGCCAAGGCCTCTTGTGGCCCCAGGTGCCCTGGCAGCCAAGCTAGGAGAGGGCCCTGGAAGTGGCATGGCTGAGCGCAGGAGGGGGTGCCACGCGGGTATTGGCGGAAGGCTCCGTTCAGGACACCCACATCATTATAAATGCCACCACCAACACTCAGCTGAGGAGCCCTTATTCATGAACTCAAGCCCCAAAGTCCAGCAATTTACCATTCTCTCTCTCTCTCTTTTTTTTGACTTGGAGTCTTACCCTTGCCACCCAGGAGACTCTGACTCAAAAAAAACCCCTCAAAAAACCTAGCCAGATGAGGTGGCATGTGTCTATAGTTCCAGCTACTTGAAAGGCTGAGGCGGAAGGATCACCTAAGCCCAGCAGGTCGAGAGTATGGAAGCTGTGAGCATGCCCCTGCATTCCTGGGTGACAGAGTGAGACTCCAACTCAAAAAAAAAAAAAAAAGAAAAAAGAAACAGAATGCTACTATGTAAAGATAAAATACGAAAGCACATATTCCCAAATTGTAAAACCTTTGGGGGAAAGAGCATCTTGGCATCAATACTCAAAACATTCCAGGCCACTGTGATGGCCGCCATGCCTCACCCCTGCCAATCCTGGTTTAGAAGGGGGAGAGTTAGTTTAAGGGCAGTCTTATCCTCTGGGTGAAGACCCGGGGAGCAGCCCGAAAGCCCGGATTCTAGCCCAGTGCCCGGCACAGCCTAGCGTCCTCTACGGCTCGAGTGGCCGGCGGGTCGCCTGTGTGTCTGACCTGCTCACGCATAGCTATGGAGCGTGTAGTCTGCACCATGCCCTGTCCGAGGCCACAGGAATATCACACTCTCCCTCTGATTCAGCTTCGAGGGCGGGAGCTCCCAGGACTCGCTACCCACCTAGCACAAACCCATCTCAGCCACGGGTCACGGGCAGCTCTTGGACAGAAAAGCACCCTCGCCTACCCGCAGAACCGACCTCCCTATTTTTATTTGTTTATTTTTTTCAGTCAGAGTCTTAATCTGACATGCAGCCTGGAGTGCAGTGGCATGCTTACGGCCCCTGCCGACTCGACTTGCTGGGCTCAGGTGTTCCTTCCACCTCAGCCTTTGAAGTAGCTGGAACCAGAGGCATGGGCCACCACACCTGGCTAATTTTTTGACTTATTGTAGAGAGGAGGACGCACCAAGTTGCCCAGGCTGGTCTCGAACCCCTGGGCAACTTGGCCTCTCGCCTTGGCCTCCCAAAGTGCTGGGAGGACAGGCGTGAGTGTTTTTGGAGATTCTTTCAACGAGTTTGCCTATTTCACGATGGGGCATTCATGAGCACACCTTCCTGCAACCCCCTTGAATGTTCAGTAGGCTTCGTTTTTTGCTTTTTTGAGGTGAAGTCTCACTCTGTTGCCCAGGCTGGAGTGCACAGGCATGCTCATGGACACCGCAGCCTCGACCTACTGGGCTCCAGCAATCCTTCCACCTCAGTCTTACAAGTAACTAGAACTACAGGCACGCATCACTACGCCCATCTAATTTTTTGATTTCTTGTAGAGATGAGGTCTCGCCAAATTGCCCAGGCTGGTCTCGAACCTGTGGGCTCCAGCAATCCACTCGCCTCAGCCTTCCAAAGTGCTGGTGTGTAACAAGCTGAGCCACCGAGCCTGGCCTCAGCAGGTTTTGACCCTAAACGGTATGACCCCCGTGTCTCACCCTCCATATTCATCTGATCTCTCCCCAGGAGCTTTTTTTTTGGTTTCCCTGTTGAAAAAAGTCTTCCAAGGGAAAAAGGTTTAGCCGATGTGGGAGAGGTGAAACCAAACAGCAGAAGCACTCAATTGCATCAACATGGATGACTCAAAACCTGTTTGGGGCAGAAAGAAAAGCCTCTCGATGGGTGTATTGCATCACGCGGAGAGGACTTTGAAGGGGACTGAAGTTTTCGGGGTTTTTTGGAGTCGAAGTCTCACTGCGTCACCCAGGCTGGAGTGCAGTGGCACACTCATGGCTACCTCCAGTGACCTGCTGGGCTAAGGTGATGCTTCTGTCTCAGCCTTCCAAGTAGCCGGAACTACAGGCACGTGCTACCATGCTCAGCTAATTTTTTATTTATTTTTTTACTATAGAGATGCAGTCTCACCAAGTTGCCCGGGCTGGTCTTGAACCCCTGGACTCAGGCAATCCACTTGCCTCAGACTCCCAAAGTGCGGAGATGATAGGTTGAGCCATCAAGTCTAGCCTGGTGACTGAAGTTTAAACATGTAGGAATAAATATGCTTTTTTCTTTTTTGAGTTGGAGTCTCACTCCTGTCACTCAAACTGGACTGTAGTGGCACGCTCACAGCCACCCCAGCGTTGACCTGCTTATTGTAGACACAAGGTCTCGCCGAGTTGCTCAAGGCTGGTCTCGAACCCGTGAACTCCTCTCACCTTGGCTGCCCAAAGTGCTAGAATTATAGGCGTGAGCCACCGTGCCTGGCCTAAAAATTTTTTTTAATTAATTAAAATAGTCAAGATCTTGCTATGTTGCCTAGACTGGTCTCGAACTCACACCTCAAGCGATCCTCCAGCCTCAGCCTCCCGAAGTGCAGTGATTACAGGGTTAAGCAGCCGAACTGGCACCATTTTTCTTATTTGGTTTTACAATTTATTTTCTACCTACCTATCTATACACCCAATTATCTTTTTCATTTTGAGTTAGAGTCTTGCTTCTTCAATGATGTCGGAGTGTAGTGAAGCATTTCTCGGTGGCTTCAAGCAATCCTCGTGTCTCAGTCTCCCAAAGTGCAGGGAGTATACACCCCATCCCTGGCACCATTGACTCTTATATATACACAACACTACACAACCAATGGCAACAAAAGAGACAATGCTTACAATCCAAATTAGCTGATGCCTGTTACCTGAAAGTGGGAAAACCAGAGAATATGTTGGTAAGTCCAGGAAATGACATCTTTTCCATTATACATGATAAAGCACCAAAACATGGACACACACCACTGCTTGCAGCTTGGTAGGTACTGGGGACCCTGGGAGGAGACCGGTGAGTAGGCCTCTCCCTCCTGGCTTGGCCTGTCCCAGCGGGGGCCCAACCACATGGTGTGGTGGGGAGGCCAGGCTGCCTCAGGCTGATGGGTGGGACTAACTGTCCCCAGGTTGGCAGGCCCAGAGGCCTCCCTCAGCCTGGGGATGTTTGAGAAAGGGGTCTGGCCCTGTCCTGAGATGCCCGAGCCCAGCCTGCGACCTTCAGGACAGCTGCCATCAGAAACAGAAACGTTGGGCATTGGCCTGTGAGAGCCAGGCCAGGCTGTGGCTTAGTGACCAACATGGTCACTGTTCCCTGTGTTAGCATGGCTCTCCCGGGAGAACCCTCAGGGACCTGCCCACAGGGCCAGCCACGGTGTCCCTCCCCAGGGCACTGCTCTAGGAACACGGTCGAAGGGCCACCGGAGACCTTGCCCACCACAGGCTCAGTCTTCGAACATGAAGAGGAAACCCAGTGTTTCCTCCAGGTCTCTGGGTTTATGTATCTTTAATTGTGGTAAAATATACAGAACATAAACTTTACCAGTGCAACCATCTTTTTTTGAATAAGGGTCCCACTCTGTTGCCCCGGCTGGAGTGCAAAGGCACAATCATGGCTGACTGAAGCCTTGACCCGCAGGGTTCAAGCAATCCTCCTGTCTCAGCCTCCCAGATGGCAGTGACTACAGGTGCACACCACTACAGCTGGCTAATTTTTTGATCCTTTGTAGGGACAAGATATGGTTATGTTGCCCCAGCTGATCTCAAACCCCTGTCTCAGGCAATCCTCTCACCACTGTCTCCCAAAGTGCTGGGATTACAGGCTTGAGCCAACACGCCTGGACTAGCTTTTTTTTTTTTTTTTTTTTTAGTTCGAGTCTCACTCTTGTTGCCCAAGCTGGAGTGCAGTGGCATGCTCATGGCCACCGCAGCCTTAACCTGCTGGGCTCAGACAATCCTTCCACCTCAGCCACCCAGGTAGCTGGAACTACAGGTGTATACCACCATGCCTGGCTAATTTTTTGATCTTTTGTAGAGACAAGGTCTTGCCATGTTGCCCAGACTGGTCTCAAACCCCATAGTTCAGACAATCCTCTCGCCTTGGCCTCTCAAAGTGCTGCGATTGTAGGCTAGAGACAACACGCTCAGCCCAGCAGTTTTTTTTTTTTGCAGTTGGAGTCTCATTCTGTTGCCCAGGTTTAACACACCGTATGGTGTTTCCGTTCTAAGGAAACACATGTGACACACACCACTGCGAGGCTGGAGGTGTAAGACAGGAGGTAGCTAGAGAAAGGCTAAGCAGACAAACAGGCGGTAGATCTGGTAACAACAGTACCCGAACCAGCAGACCTCTCAGGCTCAGCCTTTGTAAACAGCTCCTTGGGAGCCTCTCAAGCTAGAGCTTAAGTACTCACTGCTGGCATTGAAAAGCAACCAATCAGTACACCTTTGGGATCCTACCTCCTGCTGATTGGTCCCCAGTACTGACCAATCAGAACAGCTAAGTGCAGACCAATTAGCTCACAGCTAGTGCTACCCAACTGGCTTGGACACAGGGCTATATAAGCAGCAGGTTTTGGAGTAGGCAACTTCTTTGGGTCCTTTTCCACTGTGGGAGCTTTTTCTGTCCTCTCTTTAAATTCTGCTTTCCCACTTTGTAGCAAGATCATGTCACAGAGTTGTGCACCCCAGAGGCTGGCTTGCCAGCTGATGGAGCCAGCTGAACCAGGAGAGCTGCTGGAAGAAGGTGAGACTCTGAGGCTGAAACACTCTCAGGGTTTGACTCGACAGCCCTTTAGAGAGACACTCTGGGCTAGGCTTGCCAGCCCACCGAACCAGCAACCCTCTCAGGACATGGCTTGCTGGCCCGTTAGAGATGACACTTCTGGGGCTAGGTTTACCAGCCCTTCAAGCCAACCCTCTCTGGGGCTCGGCTGGCCAAACCATTGAGCTGACACTCTTGAATCCCAGGTTGACCTGGAAAATCTGTATCATGAGGCCGAAGGGAGGCCGCCCCAGGGGACCCAGGCTGTGTGGTGCCCCTACGTAAAGTGTCACAAGCAGGCACAGTTGACGAGGGTGGCCGGGCCGGTGAGGGGGAGAACTGGAAGACAAGACTATGGGGACAGTGACTCTTTTTGGGCAATGCAGAAGTTTTGGAACTAGAAGTGACAATGTTAAGAGCCACTAACTTACTCACTTTAAAGCGCTTTGTTTTGGCCAGGTATGATGACTCAAGCCTGTCATCCCAGCATTGTAGGGTTTTGAGACCAGCCTGGGCAACTTGGTGAAACCTTGCATCTACAACAAATTTTTAAAAAATTAGCCATGCGTGGCGCCATGCATCTGTAGTTGCAGCTACTTGAAAGGCTAAGGTGGAAGGATGGCCTGAGTCCAGGAGGTCAAGGCTTCAGTGGCCATAGGCATGCCACTGCACTCCAGCCTGGGAGGCAGAGTGAGACTACCACCCCCCAAAAAAGTGGTTCATTTTATATTATGTAAGTTTCACTTCAATAAAAAATATACATTAAAAAACCAAGCCCATTTACTTGGATCAGGCACACCACACACTGTGTCCATCGTGGCGTTGCACACCTGCAGAGGGGTCTTCCCTTTGGGACATCGGTGGGGAGAGAGACATCCTCGGTGTTCTTTTGCTGTCTTTTGGGTTTTGTTTTGAGTCAAGGTCTCCCTCTGTCACCCAGCCTGGAGTGCCGTGGCATGATCATGGCTCACAGCAGCCTCGACCTCCTGGGCTCAGGTGATGCTCTACCTCAGCCTCCCAAGTAGCTGGGGCGACAGGCACACACTGCCAAGCCAAGCTAATTTTTTGATTTTTATTGTAGAGAGGAGGTCTTGCTGTGTTGCCCAGGCTGGTTCTGCTTTTAACGAAGGCTTGGGATTTAGGCATACCTCCCTAACTGTGGAAGATTACAGGTTATCACTCATGTGCGTGCACCTTAGTGATTCTGTGTAACAGCTCAACTGAGACAAGGAGGAATTGATTCACTTGGCAACTCACCTCATAGTGGCCCAAACTCCCTGACTTTCTGAAGGATGATAAGCATGGGCCCCCTAAAACCATTTCACACCAGCTGAGCTTCTGAACATGACCAGGTCCGCACCCTCTCCTGGGAATGAAAGGGTTTATTATTAGATGCAAAACCCAGAATCCCAAAGCAGAGAACACTGGGAAAATCTCCAGCTTAGATACCATTTTTGGAGCCTAATCCCCTGTCCTGCCTGTCTCTTTGCTTTCTTTTGAGGAAAACCTTTTATGTTCTGGGTCCCCCAGGCCACAACAGGTCCCACATGAAAGCTCCCAGGAGAGATGTCAAATGGTTCGTCAGTATCTCAGATGTCAGAGGAAGCTGGTGCCTCCAGAATCCAAGGGGGACACTTTCCCAGCTAGAGTCTAAGTGAGAGACACTTTTCCAGCTGGAGTTTAAGTGGGGGACACTTTCCCAGTCAGAGCTCTATCAGGGCCACTTTTCCCCAGCTGGAATTCTAAAGGGGGGATACATTCCCAGTCAGAGCTCTAGAGGGGGGACACTTCTCCCAGCAGGAATACTGGGGGGGAGGTACTTTCCCAGCCAGAGCTCCATGGGGGGGACACTTTTCCAAGATGGAATTCTAAGGGGAGGACACTTTCCCATTCAGAGTTCGAGGAGAGGGACACTTTCCAACCAGAGTTTAAGTGGGGGGACACTTCCCCAGCCTGAGATCTCAATGGGAACACTTTTCCCAGCCACAGTTCCTAGGAGGGACAATTTTCCCAGCCAGATTTTTGCCCACACGAGCACAACACGCATAGAATTAAACCCTTTGTCACAGGCAACACACCAATGTTGACGGCATATCCTTTCCCTGAGTGTTACACGAGGATGCGCCCCTGCAGATACAAAGGAAAAACAGAGAGAGGAAATGGCAGCAGTGGAATGTGGGAGGGTGGGAAGGGAATCTGGGCCCACTACGAGCAGCAGATGTGAGCCCGACCAGGCTGAGAAAAGGAGAATGGAAACTCCAGGACAAGGAAAGAGAACTAGTAGACAGAACCCATGCATATGTGAAGCCAGAGGGGCGAGAATCTGTGGGTCAGGAGAGGCTGGAAAGAAACGTGCCTCGGGACCAGTAATCTGGGCCGAGCGGACTGTGCTGACCCCACCGGGCGTCGCGGGACCCAGGCTTCTCAGCTCGCAATGAATAACCCCCCAAAGCCCAGACCCAAGGGCAGCTCCAGCCCCCACCCAAGGAACCCGCACAAAGTGTCACCTACTTGCTACATGAGCTGCAGACTTCAGGGGTCTGCGGGTCCTGGTAGAAATGGCCCGTTCGGCACCGGCATGTCCTGTCTCTAGTTGAAGAGCAGTTCACCACCGTTTCTTGGTCTGCCTTCCAGGGAAGACTGGGGTCAGTGCCAGGCGGAGCTCCCTCGTGCATATATGTGGACCTCCACTCACACTGGGAGGGGGAACAGTGCGCCCCTGCATGGAACTCAACCAGCTCTAGCGGGCATCCCAAGATGTTACCAAGTGCCAAACACGATACACAGAACCACCATAGACATCCTCACCCACAGCTTTCCAAACACATCCCCAGGATAAAGACTTGAACCTGGGACATGGGTTCAAAAGACCCATTACCAGAAATGGTCTCCGACTGCCCCCAGACTTCTATCAAAAGCTCCCCAAGGCCGGGCGTGGGGACTTGCGCCTGTCATCCCAGCTCTTGGGTGTCTGGGGTAGGAGGATCACCTGCATTTCCCGGGTAGGTCTCCAACTCCTGGCCTTACACGATCCTCCCACCTTGGCCTCCCAAACTGCTGGAATTATAGGCATGAGCCACCGTGCCCAGCCTTGAATGACTTCCTTATGGCACATTCCTGGCCTGACTGCCGAAGGTCAAGGGGCTGCCGGTTTCAAGGTCACGGAAGCTGCCCTCCACGCAGACTCACCCTCGAGGCAGGTGGCACAGGGAAGGCAGAAGTCCAGGGCATTAGGAAAGGCTGTGAACGTCCCTGGGTAGCACATCGCACACTCCCCCTGGGTGTCATGGCTTCCGCAGGGTTTGCCAACATGTGTTCAAGGGTAAGAGTTCAGGCTTAGGTCAGATCCCATGCCTAGGCACACCAGGGGTCCTATGCTGCTGCTCATGCAGGCCAGGAAGCCTCTCAAAGTAGTTCCAGCTCCTCGGAAAGCTGTGGCCAGAGTTACTGAGTCACTGGGCTGAGTCACTGGGCTGAGTCACTGAGGCTCTGCTGTGAGTCACTGAGAGTTTGCTCTGCTGTGGATTCGGCTTACCAGTGCTCCTGTGGCCTCACTGGCCTTGTTCCTTCACACAGCTATGGGGGAGGCCATGAGCATCCCTGTGCTCCGCCCGACCCCAGACCCTGAGGCCTGTGGGCGAGCACGAGGTTGGGCAGGACGGCCCTTCTGCCTCTCAGCGGGGGCTCCCCCCAGTGGCCCATGGAGAGAGAGTGGAGACCGCTGGGTGGGGTCGGTCTCCACCGACTCCGGTCCTCCCTCCGGGAACCTGTAACATGAGGACGTCCACTCGACCTAGTGCTCAGAACCCTTGAACTTGGATGGCTCAGGCTTCCCTCGGCATGTTTCTGAAGGACAGGCTGGTTCTATCTTTCAGTTTCAGGACTGGGGTCTGGTGCAGAGATCCCCTCTTCCTGGGACACGGGGCATGGCTGGAAAGGCAGCCAGCCCCTTGCCCGTCACGCCTAACCTCGTGCCAAACCATGCGCAGATGACCTGCTTCTCCCTCGCTGCGATCTATTGATAGTCAGTCATGGACACACACACACAGAAGGTTTTTTCTGAAACCATTTTTCACATCCTCTGCTGTGAACCGCCCCCCTTGGGAGGTGGTGCCCTGCCGCGGTGTTCTTGTTTTGTTTTATTTTTGAGTTGAGGTCTCCCTTTGTTGCCCCGGCTGAAGTGCCTGATCACGGCTGCGGCAGCCTCCACCTCCTGGGCTCAGGCAGTCGGTCTCACTACGGTGCCCAGGCTGGTCTCAAGCTCCTAGGCTCAATGGTCCTCCCATCTCGGCCTCCCAAAGTGTTGGGATTACAGGCGTGAGCCACCGGGCCTGACCCTGAAAACAATCTTAAAAATCAATTCCTAAATTCCGGGACCCCGACTGGTCAAGGGCAGGCAACTTTGGGGCACAGAAGCCAGGGTCCATGGGGTGACTCCCCCAAATGGGCCCTCATTCCCCAGGGCCCTGGGTTCTGACTCTGACGGTTGTAGGAGCTGAGTTTCTGCCCTTCCTTAGAGATGACAAGGTGCTGGTGGAGGAGGGGCGGGCAGGGGTGGGTCCAAACTACTCTGCAGAGTGTCCTCCCACAGCCAGCGAGGACCAGGGTCCCAGCTCACAGCCTCCCTGCTCCGAGCGGGACTCCAGCTCTGCTCCAAAGACCTCCTTAAACCCAACTCGGGCGGCAGGACCCAGGGCAGGACTCACCGGCAGGACACAACTTGCAGCAGCGGCCAGCGTGCTTATATCCCTCCGGCCCACAGGAGTCAGAGTCCAGGAGTAGTGGTCTCTGCTCGGTCACCAGTGCGCTCGTGTGTGTGCTGCAGCGATCACGTTCAGCTGGGAAAGTATGAGACATTTTTTTCCCCTAAACTCCGGCAGTCGTTTATTATTGAATTACTCTGGTAGCTTTTTTCCAAACTTCACCGTTTTATAGAAGAAATAAAATTCTCTCATATTCCTGCTTTTTTTTTTTGAGTCAGAATCTCACTGTTGCCCAGGCTGGAGTGCACTGGCACAATCACAGCTCATCACAGCCTCCAACTCCTGAGCTCAGGTGATCCTCCCACCTCAGCCTCCTGGGTCCCTGGGACCACACACACACAATACCATGCTGCCTTTTTTTTTTTTTTTTTTTTTTTGCGTTAGAGTCTCACTCTGTCACCCAGACTGGAATGCAGTGGCCGCTGCTGGCCACCACAGCCTCGACCTGCTGGGCTCCGGCGTCCTTCCACCTCAGCCTTTCAAGTAGCCAGAATTACAGGCTCGCGCTACGACGCCCGGCTAATTATTTTTTTTTATTTATTGTAGAGATGCGATCTCGTCCGCCCAGGCGAGCCTCGAACCCGCGAGCTCAGGCAATACACTCACCTCAGCCTCTCAAAGGCACGGGATTACAGGCTGAGCCACCGAGCCCGGCTTGGCTTATTTTTTGATTTTTCTGGAGAGATGGAGTCTCGCTATGTTGCCCAGACTGGGCTTGAACTCCTAAGCTCAAGGGATCCTTCTGTCTCCACCTCCTAAAGTGCTGGGACTACAGGCGTGAAACACCTCTCCCAATCTAATCATTTCTTTTATGATGCTGCTTTAAGATGTCCCAGAAGAGGAGGAGAGCAGGAAGATGGCGGCTGAGCCAGTCGGATTATGCGAATCCTGCTGTGAGGGAGTGAGGGTATGGAAAAGTTTGTGTACGTGCAGGTGAGTGAGTGGGTACGTGAGTGACTGGCTGATGGAGAGCTAGGGAGCTAGCGGCCAGGGGTGCAGCAGCCGTTGCCACAGCTGCTGGGCTTGAACCCAAGCAAATCCTGTGGCACTGACGCTGAGCACCTATTTTTTAAATCAACAAAACCCTTCCTGAGAAGAAAATGCTGGGAAAGACTGACTGTGTGTGGGCTCGTGAGCAAGTGGCTGGCGCCCTCCTCAGGCAGCAACGGGTGTTGCAGCTTCTCTGCTTGGTCCCTGGTGCTTCCCAGGTCCCAGAAGCTGAGCGCCATCTTTTGTTAATCAGACAAAAGTTTTCCTGTAAAGAAGTTGTGGGGAGAGACTATCGGCTCCAGGCTCTCCCTCACCCTTGCAGCAGGAGAGGCTGCAGGTTCCAGGCTTTGCCTCACCACTTCGGCACCTGACCGGACACTGGCAGCAAGGGCTGCAGAGGGAGCCCAGAGGCAGAGTCCCACGGGACAGGACGAGAGAGGCCCCTCACCACCATCCTGAAGGCGGGGCAAGAAAGGGCTCCAACTTGCTCACCACAGAGCAACAGACCCTGTCTCTGTGACTGAGGGATCCACTACTCAGGGGTCGATCGTGACCCAGAGGGAATATCCTGAAAGCACAAACTTCGAAGGGACGAGTGCTGAGTTCCAGGCTCCCCACCCCCTACGCTGATCCAGCCATGGGACAAAGGGTGTGGCCAGAAAAGGAAGAGGAAGAATGCCAAATAGATCAGTGTCGTGTTTTAAAATAGAACAAATCCAGATCCCTGATCAGGGAAGAATAGAGGGCAGAGAAAGCATCAGAAGGGAACATCTCTCCCATTGGCACCGAATAACAGAACTGAAGAGGAAAGCAAGAGATCTGTCACATGAGGAAAAAACATAGGAAGGCCATGGGCAATTTCAAGTGTAACAAAGAGAAAACTGAAAAATCGGACCTCAGAGCCCACACAATGGAAGTCACCAATGACTGGCCCAAGAATATGGCAGGGATTAGAGAATGGGTGGAAAGACTGAATAATATTCAAGAAAAACAAGATACAACACTGAAAGAACTTGTAACAGAGATTTTGGTAATAAAAAATTTCTTCCAGGATATAAATAACAACAAGCATAAAAAGAAGAATTAATCTAGCTGAAGAAAGAATCTCAGAACCTGAAGACCAGGTCATGGAATTAACCTGATCTGTGAAAAACATAGAAAACTCAGAAAGAAACATTAAAGCCTACAAGAGTTATGTAATTATATCAAGAGGCCGAACCTATGCCTGGTTGGTATCCCAGAAGAAGAAAGGGAAATGAAGAATACCTTGGAGCAAGTATTACAGAAAGTAATCCAAGAAAACTTTCCCCATCTCACCAGAGATGTGACCAGCCAAGCACAAGAGATACGGAGAACCCCACAAGACATCAAATGAGAAGACCACCCCTAGACACATAGGAATTCACCTAAACAAAGTAGGCACAAAAGAAAAAATCCTAAAGGCAGCAAAGATCTTATCTATCAGGGAAAACCAATCAGAATAGCAGCAGACCTATTGGCAGAAACACTACAATATTCAAAATCCTCAAAGAAAAACAATTTCAACCAAGAATTCCCTACCCAGCCAAACTCAGCTTCATCAGTGATGGAGAATTAAAATCCTTCCCATCACCCTAAGACATTATGCTGCTTCCAGACCAGCTCTACAGGAGATACTTAAAAAGGTATTAAGCACAGAAGAAAGAAAAAAAAGAATGACCACACACTTCCAAGAGGACGTCAGAACACAGAATCAACAGAGAATACAGCACAACAACAAACTCGAAAATACATCAATCTCAAAGCCAAAAGAAAACAAGCAAACAAAGAAAAAACTTCATAAGAATCTCATGACAGGGATAAACAATCACATTTCTATAATCAGCCTGAATGTGAATGAACTAAATGTACCGCCGAATAGACACAGAATGACAAACTGAATAACACCCAAGTATTTGCTGCATTCAGGAAACTCATCTACCACAAGGAATGCACACAGACTCACAGTTGCAGGATGGAAAATGAGTTTCCAGGGAAATGGATCACAAAAGAAGGCAGGAGTCATGATCTCAATATCAGACAAAATAATTTATAAGCTATCAAAAATTAAAAAGATGCAAAAGGACACTACATAATGATAAAAGGTTCAACCCAGCAACAAGAAATATCCATCCTGAACATTTATGCACACAACACAGGAGCACCAGCATTTATAAAGCAACTACTAAGAAAACTAAAAAAAGATGTTGACTAACACTTGAATACCCACTAACAGCACTAGATAGAGCATCAAGGCAAAAAATCAACAAGTAGATCCAGAACTTAAAATTGACATTTGACCAAGTGGACTTAATAGATACACCTACAGATTATTCCCCCCAACAACCATAGAATATACATGCTACTCATCACCACATGGAACATACTCCAAAATTGATCACATCCTTGGCCATAAATCAAGCATAAACAAATCCCATAGGTTGATATATTGTTATGCACCTTATCGGACACAGTGGAATAAAAATAAATATCAACACCAACAAAATTTCCCCAAAGCCCACAAAGACATGGACACAAAACAGAATGATGCTGAACATATATTGGGCCAACACTGAGATCAAAGCAGAAGTTAAAAAATTCCTGTACAAATAAACATGAAGGAACATCTTACCAAAACCTCTGCAATGATATGAAAACAGTCTAAGAGGGGAATTTATATCTCTATGAGCACACATCAGGAAAATGGAAAGATCACAAGTTGAGAGCCTAAGAAATCATCTAAGGGAGCTGGAAGGAGAGGACCGCCAAAATCACACATCTCAAATCACACATCTTCTTTAGCAGAAGAGCCCAAATCACAAAAATAAGAGCCCAAATACAGGACACAGAAGACAAAAATATCATCGAAAACATCAACAAAACAAAAAGCTAGTTCTTTGAAACAATTAACAAGATCGATGAACTCCTAGCCAGAATGACCAAGAATAAGAAAGAAAAAGCCCAAATAAACATAATCAGAAATACAAAGGATCGAAACAAAAAAAAAATACAAAAGATTATCAGGGATTACTATGTACACGTATATGGAAAGAAACTTGACAACCTAAATGAAATGGAGGACTTTCTGACATGGCACAACCTCCCCAGGATGAAACAAGAAGACACTGAG
This sequence comes from Cephalopachus bancanus, assembly GCA_027257055.1. NCBI lineage: Eukaryota > Metazoa > Chordata > Mammalia > Primates > Tarsiidae > Cephalopachus > Cephalopachus bancanus. The sequence goes on from JAPVLO010000296.1 coordinate 36,337, forward strand.
ACACTAAATAGACCAATAACAGCCCAGGATATTGACCTTGTCATAAGAAAACTATTTACAAAAAGAAAAAACCCTGGACCAGATGGCTTTCAAGCAGAATTCTACAAAACATAGAAGGAGGAGCTGATACCAATCCTATTGAAAGTATTCCAGGCACTTGAGAAAGATAGGAATTCTCCCCAAATCATTTTACGAAGCTAACATCACACTGATACCCAACCTGAGTAAAGATATAACAAAAAAGGAGAACTACAGACCAATATCCTTTATGAACATAGATGGAAAAATCCTTAACAAGATTCTAGCAAATCAGTTCCAAATCACACATCTCAAAAATCATCTACCATGACCAAGTAGATGTCATCCCCAGGATGCAAGGCTGTTTCAACATTTGCAAGACCATCAATGTAAAGAAATATATCAACAGATGCAAAAACAAGAACCTCATGATTCTCTCATTAGATGCAGAAAAAGGTTTTTGATAAAATCCAGCATCCCTTCCTGATAAAAACTCTCAAACACCTAGATATAGAAGGAACATACCTAAAAATAGTAAAGTGCCATCTATGATAAACACACTGCTAACATATTGCTAAATGGGCAGAAACTGGACACATTTCCCCTGAAAACTGGAACAAGGCAAGGCTGCCCACTCTCACCCATCTTGTTCAATATTGTGTTGGAAGTCCTAGCTCAGGCAATTAGACAAAAGAAGGAAATCAGGGGTATCCAAATAGAAAAAAGAGGAAGTCAAATTATTCTTCTTTGCTGATGATATGATCCTATACCTTGAAAATCCAAAAGAATCTGTCAAAAACCTGCTGGCACCGATAAAGGACTTTGGCAAAATCTCGGGTACAAAATAAATGTGCAAAAGACAGTTGCATTCTTATACACCAACAACAAGCAGGCAGAGAACCAAATAAAAAGCACAATCCCAGTCACAATAGCCACACAAGAAATAAAATACCTTGGCATCTTCCTAACCAGAGAAGTGAAAGACCTTTACAATGAGAACTACAAAATGTTGCTCAAAGAAATCCAAGGAGACACAAACAAGTGGAAAACTACTCCATGCTCATGGATGGGAAAAATCAACATTATTAGATGTCCATCCTATCAAAGGCAATCTACGCATTCAATGCAATACCCATTAAATTATCAACACCATTCTTCTCAGACCTGAAAATGACAATACAGAAATTCATATGCAGCCGGGCTCGGTGGCTCAGCCTGTAATCCCGTGCTTTGGGAGGCTGAGGTGAGTGGATTGCCTGCGGTTGCGGGTTTGAGACCCACCTGGGCAAATTGGAGGGACCTCATCTCAACAATAAATCAAAAAATTAGCCGGGCGTGGTAGCTCACACCTGTAGTTCCAGCCGCTTGGAAGGCTGAGGCGGAAGGAACGCCAGAGCCTACCAGGTTAAGGCAGTGGTGGCGTGAGCAATGCACTGCACTCCAGCCTGTGTGACAGAGTGAGACTCCTACTCAAAAAAAAAAAAAAAAAAAAAAGGAAATTCATACTGAAACATAAATGACCACAAATAGCCAAAACAATCCTTAGCAAAAAAAACAAAGCAGGAAGTATCACACTTCCAGACTACAAACTTAACTATAAGGATACAGTCATCAAAACAACCTGGTATTGGTACAAGAACAGGCACATAGACCAATGGTACAGGATACAGATTCCGGAAGCAAAGCCTCAATTTCTCAACCAACTCATCTTTGACAAAGTTTCCAACAACCACCACTGGGAGGTGGACAACCTGTTCAGTAAATGGTGCTGGGAAAACTGGCTGACCACATGCCAAAGATTAAAACAGGACCCCTACCTATCACCATACAGAAAAATTAACTCTAAATGAATCAAAGACCTAAAGGTAAAACCTCAAACTGGAAGAATCTTAGAAAACGCAAGAGACACTCTTATGGAAATTGAAACTGGCAACCAATTTCTGATCAGAACCCTAAGTGCCCATACCCATACTGAGAGATAAGATAGACAAGTGGGACCTCATCAAGCTGACAAGCTTCTGTAAAGCAAAAGAAACCATCAAGAGAGTGGAGAGATAGTCCAGAGAATGGGACAAAATATTTGTCAACTGTATATCTGTATATCTGACAAAGGCCTAACATCTAGGATCTACAAGGAACTCAAATGGGATGAAAGGAAAAGAACCAAACAGCTCCACTAAAAAGTGGACAAAAGACATGAATAGACACTTCTCAAAAGAAGGCAGCCAACAGACACATGGGAAAGTGCTCTGCCTCACTAATCATCAGAGAAATGCAAATCAAAACCACATTGAGATACCACCTAACTCCAATAAAAATCACCATCATTGATAAAACAACAGATGGTGGCGAGGATGCAGAGGAAAAATGCTTCTACATGGCTGGTGGAAATGCAGATGAGCGCAACCTCTTTGGAAGACAGTGTGGCAAATTCCGAAAGAACTAGAAATTGACCTTCCATCTGACCCAGCAATCCCACTATTGGGAATATACCCAGAGGAACTCAAACCATCCTACAAAAAAGACACCTGCACACGCATGTTTGTTGCAGCTCTGCTCACAATAGCAAAAACATGAAACCAACCATGCTGCCCATCGAAGCTGGACGGGATAAATAAGTGAGGTACATCTAAATGATGGTGTGTTATGCCATCAAAAAGAAGGACAAACATGGACTTCGCGGCAACTTGGATGGATTTAGTCGATCATACTCAGTGATCTATCACGGAAACAAAGAACAGAATACTACATGTCCTCACTCATAGGTGGACTTTGAACAATTATCGTAATACTATGAGAGAAAGATTGGCAGTAGCGGTAAACTGACAAGGAAGGGAGGATGAGGGATTGGCATTAGTGGGAGTCTGCCGGGGGTGGGGCACACCTCATCAACAAGCGTGCCTGCACAATGAACATCTGTATACTTAACCGTGGACTGTACCCCACATCCTAAAAAAAAAAAAAAAGATGTCCCAGAAGTGATGTCAGGGAAGCTGGGGGAAGGAAGCACCAGGCCTTGGTCTGTCCATCTCAATATGCGTCCTGGCCAAACATGACTGTGTTGGAGACTCCTGTGAGGTCTGCAGCTCCCAGGGGAAAGCCCGGCAGGAAAGTCACAGTGAATTCCGGTCAAATCGGTTCATATTGGTAGCAGATACCACCAACCACTCCTAGCAGCCTGCATGTGTTCTGGAACCACTTATGGGAGCCAGGAGGGCGATAAGGACCCACCCTCTGACATCAGACTCTGCTGGTGGCGGCTTCTCAAGGTGGAGGTGGAGCTCAGGATAAGGGATCCATTGTTCTAACTGGCAGAGGCTGAAGCATCTGAGGGATTTCCGGCCCTGAGAATAATTTCTTCTCTCCTCCTCCTCCTCCTCCTCCTCCTCCTCCTCTCTTCTTCTTTTTCTTCTCCTCTTTTTTTTTGAGTGGGAGTCTCACTCCATCGCCCAGGCTGGAGTGCAGTGGCACACTCACAGCCACCCCAGTGTCAACCTGCTGGACTCTGGCAATCCTTCCGCCTCAGTCTTCCAAGTAGCCGGAACTGCAGGCATGCGCCACCATGCCTGGCTCATTTTTGATTTATTGTAGAGACGTGGTATCACCAAGTTGCCCGGGCTGGTCTCAAACCCACAGGCTCAGGCAAGCCGCTCTTCTCGGCCTCACAAAATGCCGGGATGACAGGCTGTGCCACCGAGCCCGGCTGGTATATTTTCTTTGTCCCCTTCCTTTTTCCACTTTCTCTTTCTTGGGGCCAGGCATTTCAGGATTAGGACATGTAAACACAACTGCACATAGTAAGGAAATTTGAAGTCACTGTGGCCACTCAGGGGAAGCAGGAGGCTCAGAACAGTCCTGAGAGGGCCCTGGCATCACACCTCACTGGCCCGACACAGAGACCCCAACCAAAGAAAACAAGAAAACACACCTGGGAAAAGGGAGAGTCCAGTTTACGGAATTACCATGTCTTGAGACTCAGATGGACAGCTTGCAACCAAAAAAAAAAAAAGAAAAGAAAAGAAGAGAAAGATCACAAGACATTAAAGAAACAGTAAGGTATGGCCCATGGGGGGGAAAAAAACTGATAGAAACTGTCCTTGAGGAACAGAGGGCGGATTTACTAGACAAAGTCTCTAAGGCAAGTGTCTTACAGGTGATCAAAGAGCTGAGAATATATAGACAAAACCTGGGAAAGGATGTAGGAATGGATGGACAGGAGATAGAAAATAAGAAAAAAAATATTTTGAAGCTGAAAAGTGAAATAGCAAGTGAAACATTCACTAAAGGGATTCCAAGCAGATCGGAGCAGGCAAACATGGAGAGAGGACAGTGGGAATTCCTGAGAGGTCTGAGGAACAAAAGGAAAAAGATTTTTTTTAATTAATTTATTTTATTTTATTTTATTTTTGCGTTGGAGTCTCACTCTGTCGCCCAGACTGGAGTGCAGTGGTGGCTCCTGGCCACCGCAGCCTCGACCTGCTGGGCTCCGGCGATCCTTCCGACTCAGCCTTCCAAGTAGCTGGAATTACAGGCACGTGACACCATACCCGGCTAATTTTTTTAAAAAAATTTATTGTAGAGATGAGGTCTCACCAAGTTATCCAGGCAGTTCTCGAACCCAAGGGCTCAGGCAATCCACTCACCTCAGCCTCCCAGGGCGCAGGATTACAGGCTGAGCCACCGAGCCCGGCTGAAAAAGAATTTTTAAAAAGTAAATAAATGCACTGCAGCCTGGATGACAGATTGACAATCTGACTCAAAAATAAAAAATAAAGAAAAGGTAAATAGATGTGGTGACTCATGCCTGTCATCCCAATACTTTTGGAGGCGGTCAAGGCTAGAGCATCCCTTGAGGGCAGGAGTTTGAGATCAGCCTGGGCAGCATAGTGAGACCTTGTCTCCACAAAATGTCAAAGCAACCAGGTATGGTGGCCCGTGACTATAGGCCCAGCTGCTTGGAAGGCTGAGGTGGAGGGATCACCTTCACCCAGCAGGTCAAGACTGGTGGCTGTGACTGTGCCACTGCACTCTAGTCTGGGTGACACAGTGAGATACCCGCTCAAAAAAAAAGAAAAAGCTGGGTTCAGTGGCTCAGCCTGTAATCCCATGCCTTAGGAGGCTGAGGTGAGAGGATGGCCTGAGCCTGCGGGTTTAAGACCCACCTGGGCAACTTGGCGAGGCCTCATCTCTACAATAAATCAAAAAATTAGCCGGGTGTGGTAGCGCGCACCTGTAGTTCCAGCGACTTCGAAGGCTGACGTGGAAGGATCGCTGGAGCCCAGCAGGGCGAGGCTGTGGTGCCCAGGAGCGGCCACTGCACTCCAGTCTTGGCAACAGAGTGAGTCTCCAACTCACAAAAAAAAAGAAAAGAAAAAAGAAAAAATCCAATTATCTTCTGTTTCCAGCAGACTCACTTCTGAGATAAATACACAAATAGAGTGAAAGTAAAAAAGATAGAAAAAGATATGCCGTGAAAATAGCAACGAGGCAGGTGAGGTGGCTCACGCCTATGATCCAAGCACTTTGGGAGGCTGAAGTGAGAGGATTGCCTGAGCCCGCCGGTTCAAGACCAGCCTGGCCAAATTAGTGAGACCTTACCTGAACAATAAATCAAGAAAAATTAGCCAGGCATGGTGGCACACGCCTGTGATTTCAGCTACATGGAAGGCTGAGGCGGAAGAATCGCCGGAGCCCAGCAGATGGAGGCTGCGGTGGCCATGAGCGTGCCACTCTACTCCAGCCTGGACCACAGAGTGAGACTCCCACTCAGATAAAAAAAAGAAAGAAAAGCAAACAGCAACTAAAAGAGAGTGCAGTGACTGTATTAATATCAGCCAAAACTGAATATAAGCAAAAAACTGTCAAAGGAGACAAAGACAGACAGTACATATGTATTTGTTGACTTTTCACAATTTACTATAGCTTCCACGAGCATGAGACTGTCTCGCGGCTATGTCATGGGCATTTGTTTGTTAACTGCGGTTTCTATGAGTCTCCGTGTTAAGCCCCAGGCAGAGGGAATGACACGACATCTCATTCCGTTAAGATTCCTGCCCTAATTACAAGGCTAGGACGGAGACCGGCCCGGCGCAGCGGGGTGCAGGGTGTGGGTGGCCAGGGCGAGGCTTCCCTCTGATTCCAAAATCCAGTGCTGTCTGCGTCTCTCCGGGACTATGTTGTCGGCCCCGCCTCCTCCCGCCGGTCTGCCAGGGTCGTCCTACCCGGGGCGCCCGTCCCCCACCCGCCTGCAGCGGTTACGGCTCGCGGATGGCGCCTGCCCTGCCGCTCTCGGAGGCGCCCCAAAGGCTCCCCAGCCACGTGCGATCCGCGGCGACCGCCGCGCCCGCCCGAGGACCTGCCGCGCCGTCCAGGCACCTGCGGAGGCTTCCGGAGCGGCGTCCCGGCCTCTGCTGGAGGCGCTCAGGGGATTCCCGGCGCGCGCCCTCGCCGGCGCGTCTCACCTTGGCCGTGGCAGTAGCCCCGCAGGACGGTCCCTCTGCCGACCACGAGGGTACACTTGTCGCTTCGTCACTTCCCGGGGCGGGGGAGGGCTGTGACTCCCCACCCCAAGGCACCCGAAGTCCCTCCGTGAGAGGGTCCTTTTCCCGCCACCCGTGCTCAGGGAAGGCAAACAAGAGGCCTTCTCGCCCCCCCAGCCCCTCCCGGCAAGCGCCGCTTCCAGCCTTGGAGCCGCCCCCACGACTCCCACACTCTCCAGTCACCTCTTCATCCCACGTGGAGTCCTTAACTCGCGGACCCAAGAACCAAATTCAGGGTTCTGCTGTTCTGTTTTTTTAAAAAAATATCTCAGCCATTGTTGCAATTTTTTTTTTAAGTTAGGGTCTCACCCTGTCGCCCAGGCTGGAGTGCAGTGGCACGACCACAGCTCGCAGCTCGGCCTCATGGGCTCAGATGCCATCTCAGCCTTCTGAGTGGGTGGGATTATAGTCCCCTGTGACCACATCGGCTAATTTTTAAATTTTCGCTATAAAGATGAGGTCTCATCATGGGGTCCAGGCTGGTGTAGAACTCCTGGGCTCAAGCAATCCTCCTGCCTCAGCCTCCCAAAGTGCTTGGATTACAGGCATGAGACACCATGCCCTGCCTGGATGCCTATTATTGAAAAGCCAAAAGCAAAAAACAAAAGCAACAACAACAAAAACTGATGCTGGGAGACTGGATAACAGGGCTCAGCTTGTTCAACCCCTGGAGAGCAGCTTGGAGATTTCTCTAGGAACTAAGAGGAGATTGGCCGCAGTCTCACTCCCAGGAACACTCTGGAAGGTGCATCAACAGGCGACCCACAGACACCTGCATGCAGATGTTGACGGCAGCCCTCCTAACGATCGCCCAAATTGGAACCACCCCGGATGCCCCTGGACAGTCGCTTGGGGAAAGAACTGTGTCTGGCACATCCCAGGGAACACCACACTGCCTTGGCGACATGGATCAGCTGGAGACCGTGGCTCTCAGGGAATCCTCACAGAAGCAGACCCCGGAAGACCCACGTTCTCACTCCCAGGCGGGCCCTGAACATGGCGCTCACAGGGCAGGAGGACGGTGGCAAGACCCCGGGGATTGATGAGGGAGGACGACGGAGCAGAGAGATGGGCGGGGTGGGGCAGGGAGGGAGGAACCGAGGGAGGCAGAGAGAGGAGAGGCGGGAGGGAGGGGGCAGGGACAGCGATGGAGGGGGGAGGAGGGAGATGGGTGTGGGGCAAGCTGGGCAAAGACGCCCCCCCCCGTGCACCACCCTCGCCACTGGGGTGGGGGTGTCCTCAGAAGCCCAAGCCTCGCCCCGTCCAATGCAAACTACGAAACAAATCCTCAGGGGTACCCATGATCTCCCCACCAAAAAAGATGGAAATAAAATTCTGCCCTATTGAAAAAGCGGCCCCTCACTCCACGCGCGTTTCCTAGGAAGAGGGAGAGAGAAAACAGAGAAGAAGGAAGAGAAAGAGGCCACAGTCCTCGTGGAGGCGTGGAGAGAGGCGGCTCCCGGGGTGGGCGCTCCGTCTTGGGGCCAGGCTCCCCTCAGGTCCTGCTCCCCGTGGCGGCCCCTCTGCACGGAAGGTTGGAGCGCGCAGGGCCCAGGAACCCAAGCCCTAGGTGTCCGGGTCCCGAGTCCCCAAGCGTTGGCATGTCCGAGACCCCGCGCCCGTGTCCACCTCCGTCCTGCCGCGTCCTGCCCCAGAGACGTCGGGGTTACCTGGGCGCCGGGCGTGGGGTGCCCACGAGGGCGGGGGGACGCCGGGGTACGGCTTTCTTCTGACTCCAGAATCAAACCCTGTCGAGTCTCTCCGAGACTGTCCGGCCCCTCCGCCCCGCCCCCCAGGCTCTCGGGGTCCCCCCTCCGTGGGTGCCCGGCCCCCAGACCCGCTGTCCACTCGCCAGCACCAGGAGCTGCAGCGGGCCGCAGCCGCCAGAGCCGGTGCGCCAGGAGCGGAGCCATGTGCCGAGCGCCGGGTGCCGAGTGCGGCCGGCGGGCGGCGGGTGGGGACGCGGGCGGGAGGCTGGGAGGCGCTGCGGACACCGAAGGCGAGGGAAGTGCCGGGAGCGGCTTTTATAAGTTTTATGACTCCGAGCGGGTGAGCCAGGCCCCGCCCCCTCCGCACCTCCGCTCTTGCCTCGCAGTGTGGGCGGATGTCCTCCCTGCGCGCCGGGAGCACAGGCGCCCCTGAGAGCCCCGAAATGTCCCCAGTCAAACGGGGAGCTCCGCCCCCCACACCCGCGCCCGGCGCCCGCCTCTTCGGGCGGCCCTGCAGCCGCGTTTGAGAGCCGACCCCACTATGTTGGTGAAAGGACAGGCTGAGAGCGAGAAATGCATTTTCAAAATCTTGTCCCTAAACCCGGACACAATGATGAGAAAGTAGAGGCTATGATTTGGAGTGATGCATCTTTTAGGTAAAGAGTAAGTTTGCCGACTTTGTCTTTCCAGAAACCCAGACTTCCGGTGCCGGGTACCAGAGGTCTCTCGTAGCTTTGCCTAGAGTACAGGGAGTTTGCGGGCCGCGAACGTCATGCCTTGGGCAGAAGTTATGCAAATCACAAAACCTGCAATGAAAGAAGTTATGCAGATCGCAGGACTCAAGACCGCTCAGAGGGGAAGCAGGTGGGGATTCCATCCTCCAGTAAATCGCGTGCCATCTACAGGGAAGTCAAGGATCCCCCAGGCTGCCCACTAGGAGTGCCTAGGAGACACGGGGAGGAACAGCCTCCACTAGCTCCAGGGAGCGTCGTTCGTGAATGGACAGGCACGCGAGAATCCCTGCCATGCCCTTCTCTGGGGCTGTGATAAGCTGGACAGACATTAACGGGCCTCTGTGTCAGAGGGTCTCCGAGACATTCACAGGTGGTCGATCAGGAAGTCAGGGCAGCCGCATCTACCTGACTGCAGCATCTCCAAGCAAAAGGGTTTAAGCGGGGGCTCGAGGGGGCCAGGGGGCCACACTCACCTGGAGTGTAGGCCCGCTCCAGTCTGGGGGTAGTGAACCTTTCTTAAAGAGACCTTTGCTTCTTTCGCCTCTGTGTGGGCTGCAAATCTTCGCATGACTTGCATCTCTGGAGACCAGGGCACACCTCGGGCACACCAGCTCGGCTGTGCCATGGCCCTCTCCCCTGTCCATCTGCACCCATTCACCCTCACCCTATCTGTACCCTAACAGGTGGTAGGGGTGACTCAGGGGTCCCCGAGCGGCCTGGCTGCACTGTCTGGCTTCACCCCCAGCTGTGGCAGGGGCCACTGGGCTACCTTGTCACTTGGGGCAGGGAGGGGGTTTGCCGTGGCCAGCCCAGTTCAGCGGAAAGTGAAGAAGGGGCTCATCGCTGCTCCCCCAGACCCCCAGCGCCATCTCTGCTCCAGCTCTGATGGCCAGCCGGCAACCCAGGCGCCTGTCCCCTCATTCCCACAGTGTGGGGTGGGGCTGGGGGGTGAGGGTGGGGTGGGGCTAATGGTGAGAAAGGGATCATTGCTTCTCCTCCAGGCCCTCCTGACCTGTGCCACCTCTAGCCTTGCCCCCCCCCAGGTGCTCCAGGCTCTGCTTCAGCACACCCTGGCCTGTCCCTCCCTGTCCCCTCATTCCCACAGTGTTTTCTGAGCAGGGATGAGGAGCTGGGAGGCGAGGGAGGCGGTGAGGCCTGCAGGGGCTCCCACACACTCCTGAGTCTCCGCCCTCTCAGTCAGCGGTGGGACAGGTGCCAAGGCCTCTTGTCGCACCAGATGCCCTGGCAGCCAAGCTAGCAGAGGTCCCTGGGCACCCCCAGTGAGGGGTGCCTAGCGGTCGGTGGGGTGGGCAGCAACCTCGGGACACCCACATCATTATAAATGTCACCACCCCGCCCATTCCCCCTCAGCAACTATATTCAACACTCACCCAAGGACCACGTTTAGGGTTTTACTTTTTTGTATTTTTAATTTAAAAAAAATCACAGCCATTGTTACCTTTTTTTTTTGAGTCGGGGTCTCACTGTGTTGCCCAGGCTAGAGTGCAGTGGCATGATCACGGCTCACAGCTGCCTCGACCTCCTGGGCTCAGGCGATCCTTCCACCTCAGCCTCCCAAGTAGCAGGGAATACAGGTGCACATCACACACCTGGCTAGTTTTTTGATTTGTGTGTGTGTGTGTGTGTGTGTGTGTGTGTGTGCGCGCGCGCAGAGAGGCGGTCTCACCTTGTAGGACTCACACCAGATCTCACCACCTTGTCCAGCCTGGGCTCCAGCAATTTTCCCACCTCAGCCTCCCAGAGTGCTGGGTTTACTGGCGTGAGCCACCATGACTGACCCGGATGGTGATAATTGAAGAGTCGAAAAACATCTGGGGCTGGTGAGGCTGAGGGCAAGAGGGATGCTCCTACACTGTTGGTGGGAAGGCCAGAGACACGGATTAACTGGAGACCATCGATCTCGGCGAATCCTTGCAGAAACAGAGCTCAGAAGACCTCACACTCTCACTCATAGGCAGGCCCTAAACCCGGGGCTAATGGGGCTCCTGCCTCCCATGCCACTGGGCCATCCTGAGCAGGAACTTACCCTGGATCCTGGCTGTGGGGGAGGAGTGTGAGAGGGCTGGAGGGTTAAGGGGAGGGGAGATGAGGGCATGAGAGAGGAGAGGAGGGAGGCTGGGGCGGGGAATGCCGGCCTCAGGACTCCGGGATGACTGTGGCCTCCTGTTTCTTTCATTTCTTCTGTTTCTCCCTCCCTCTTCCTAAGAAATGCACAAGCGTGAGGGGCCAGTGTTTTCAATTGGGCAGAACTTTTTTCCAAAGTTTCCTTTGGGTGGGGGGATCATGGGTACGTTACATGGTTACATGGTTACATGGTTACATCGGTTGTCGGTTACACGGTTACATTGGTTACTTGGTTACATGGTTGCATAGGTTACATGGTTATATCAGTTACATGGCTACATCGGTTACATCAGTTATATTCGCTTGCATGGTTGCATTGGTTACATGGTTACATCAGTTACATGGTTATATCAGTTACATGGTTATATCGGTTACATGGTTACATTGGTTACCTGGTTACATGGTTACACTGGTGACATGGTTACATCGGTTTCATGATTACATGGTTACATTGGTTACATGGTTATGTGGTTACATCGGTTACATGGTTACATTGGTTACATGGTTACGTGGTTACATCAGTTACATGGTTACATCTGTTACATGGTTACATTGGTTACATGGGTTACTTGATTACATGGTTACATTGATTACATGGTTACCTGGTTACACTGGTTACCTGGTGACCTGGTTACATTGGTTACGTGGTTACATTGGTTACGTGGCTACAAGGTTATGTGGCTACATGGTTACATGGGTTACATGGGTTAAAAGGTTACATCGGCTACACGATTACAAGGTTACATTGTGTGAAGGCCCGTTTGGGGCTCCTGAGGAGCCGCTTGCTTTCTCATGCCAAGTGTGGTGGCAGTGAGGGGTTTTGTGTCCCTAGCCCTGACTCAGTCCCTTCCTCCCTCCCTCCCTCTGTCCTTCCTTCCCCTCTTCCCCCTCATCAGCTGTGAGCGTGCCCCTGCATTCCTGGGCGACAGAGTGAGACTCCAACTCAAAAAAAAAAAAAGAATCAGAATGCTACTATGTAAAGATAAAATATGAAAGCGCATATTCCCAAACTGTAAAAGCTTTGAGGTGGAGTCTCACTCCATCGCCCAGAGCATCTTGGCATCAATACTCAAAACATTCCAGGCCACTGTGATGGCCGCCATGCCCCACCCCTGCCAATCCTGGTTTAGAAGGGGGAGAGTTAGGCTAAGGCCAGTCCCATCCTCGGTGGGAAGACCCGGGGAGCAGCCCGAAAGCCCTGATTCTAGCCCAGTGTCCAGTACAGCTGAGCGTCCTCTACGGCTGTGAGTGGCCGGCGGGTCACCTGTGTCTCTGACCTGCTCACGCATAGCTATGGAGCGTGTAGTCTGCACCATGCCCAGTCCAAGGCCACGGGAACACCACACCCTCCCTCCGATTCAGCTTTGAGGGCAGGAGCTCCAAAGACTCGCTCCCCACCTAGCACAAGCCCATCTCAGCCACAGACCATGGGCAGCTCTTGGGCAGGAAGGCACCATCACCTACCCGCAGAACCGATCTCCCCTCTTTTCATTTTTATTTTTGAGTCACAGTCTTACTCTGACATGCAGCCTGGAGTGCAGTGGCATGCTCACGGCCCCTGCAGACTCGACTTGCTGGACTCAGGTGTTCCTTCCGCCTCAGCCTTCCAAGTAAGAGGCATGGGCCACCACTTCCACCTCAGGCTTCCAGGTAGCTGGAACTACAGGGGTGCGCTACCACACCCAGCTAGTTCTTTTGATTTATTGTAGAGACGAGGTCTTGCCAAGTTGCCCAGGCATGTCTTGAGCCTGTGGTCTCAGGCAATCCACTCGCCTCGGCCTCCCAAAGTGCTGGGATTACAGGCTGAGCCACATTTTAGTTTTAGAGGCAGAGTCTTGCTTCTTCAATGATGTCGGAGTGTACTGAAGCATTTCACTGTGGCTTCGAGCGATCCTCCTATCTCAGTCTCTCAAAGGGCAGGGTTGATAGGTCCCATTCCTGGCCCCATTTTCTCTTATATATATACAATACTACACAACCAGTGGCAACAAAAAAGATAACCCATCCAATCCAAATTAGCGGATTCCCGTTACCTGAAAGTGAGAAAATCAGAGAATACATTGGTAAGGCCAGAAAATGACATCTTTTCCATTATTCACATGATAAAGCATCAACAAATGGACACACACATCCCTGCTTGCAGCCTGGCAGGCACTGGGGACCATGGGAGGAGACCGGTGACAGGTCTCTCCCTCCTGGCTTGGCCTGTCCCAGCGGGGCCCAAAAACATGGTGGGGTGGGGAGGCCAGGCTGCCTCAGGATGGTGGGTGGGACTGACCCTCCCCAGGCTGGCAGGCCCGGCCAGGAGGGCTCCCTCAGCCTGGGGGATGTTTGAGAAAGGTGTCTGCCCCTGCCCTGAAACACCCGAGCCCAGCCTGCGACCTACAGGACAGCTGGCATCGGAGACAGAAACGTTGGGCCTTGGCCTGTGAGAGCCAGGCCAGGCTGCATCCTAGTGACCAACATGGTCACTGTTCCCTGTGTTAGCATGGCTCTCCTGGGAGACCCCTCAGGGCCCTGCCCACAGGGCCAGCCTCTGTGTCCCTCCCCAGGGCACAGCTCTAGGAACACGGTCAAAGGGCCACAGGAGACCTTGCCCACCACAGGCTCAGTCTTCCAATGTGAAGAGGAAGCCCAGTGTTTCCTCTGGGGTTCTTGGTTTATTTCTCTTCGAATTGTGGTAACATATACAGAACATAAACTTTACCATTGCAACCATTTTTTTAAAAATAAAGGTCTCACTCTGTTGGCCAGGCTGGAGTGCAAAGGTATGATCATGGCTCACTGAAGCCTCGACCCACAGGGTTCGAGCAATCCTCCTGTCTCAGCCTCCCAGATGGCAGTGACTACAGGTGCACACCACTACACCTGACTAATTTTTTGATCCTTTGTAGAGACAAGGTATGGCTATGTTGCCCAGGCTGGTCTCAAACCCCTGATCTCAAGCAATCCTCTCACCTCTGCCTCCCAAAGTGCTGGGATTACAGGCTTGAGCCAACATGCCTGGAGTAGCATTTTAATTTTTTTGAGTTGGAGTCTCACTCTTGTCGCCCAAGCTGGAGTGCAGTGGCATGCTTGCGGCCACCACAGCCTAAACCTGCTGGTCTCAGGCAATCCTTCCACCTCAGCCTCCCAGGTAGCTGGAACTACAAGTGCACACCACCATGCCTGGTTAATTTTTTGATCTTTTGTAGAGACAAGGTCTTGCCATGTTGCCCAGACTGGTCTCAAACCCCTGAGCTCAGGCAATCCTCTGACCTTGGCCTCTCAAAGTGCTGAGATTGTAGGCTTGAGCCAACACGCTCAGCCCAGCATTTGTTTTTTCAGTTGGAGTCTCACTCTGTTGCCCAGGTTTAATACACCGTATGGTGTTTCCATTCTAAGGAATGACGTGTGACACACACCACTGCGAAGCTGGACATATGAGACAGGAGATAGCTAGAGAAAGGCCAAGCAGACAAACAGGCGGTACATCTGGTAACAACGTACCGAGCTCCTCTGGTAACAATGTGGTGAACTCTGGCAGACCTCTCAGGCTCAGCCTTCCTAAACAAGTTCCCTAGGAGCCTCTCAAGCTAGAGCTTAAGTACTCACTGCTGGCATTGAAAAGCAACCAATCAGTTCACCAATTAGGCCCCTACCTCCTGCTGATTGGTCCTCAGTACTGACCAATCAGAACAGCTAAGTGCAGACCAAACAGCTCACAGCTAGTGCTAGCCAATCGGCTTGGACTTAGGGTTATATAAGCAGCAGGTTTTGGAGTAGGCAACTTCTTTGGGTCCCTTTCCACTGTGGGACCTTTTTCTGTCCTCTCTTTAAATTCTGCTTCTCACTTTGTAGCTGTTGGTGTCCCTCACTCTTACTGGGCATGAGATAAGAACCTTGACCCGGAAGAGCTGTGACCCGAAGAGCTACCAAGATCATGTTACAGAGAGTTGTGCACCCCAGAGGCTGGCTTGCCAGCTGATGGAGCCAGCTGAACCAGGAGAGCTGCTGGAAGATGGTGAGACTCCGAGGCTGAAACACTCTCAGGGTTTGGTTTGACAGCCCTTTAGAGCGCCACTCCGGGGGCTAGGCTTGCCAGCCCACCGAGCCAGCAACACTCTCAGGACTTGGCTTGCTGGCCCATTAGAGATGACACTTCTGGGGCTAGGTTTACCAGCCCTTCAAGCCAACCCTCTCTGGGACCTGGCTAGCTAAACCATTGAGCTGACACTCTTGAATCCCAGGTTGACCTGGAAAATCTGTATCATGAGGTTGAAGGGAGGCAGCCCCAGGGGACCCAGGCTGTGCGGTGCCCCTACGTAACGTGTCACAAGCAGGCACAGTTGACGAGGGTGGCCGGGCCGGGGAGGGGGAGAACTGGAAGACAAGACTATGGGGACAGTGACTCTTTTTGGGCAATGCAGAAGTTTTGGAACTAGAAGTGACAATGTTAAGAGCCACTAACTTACTCACTTTAAAGCGCTTTGTTGTGGCGGGGTATGAAGGCTGAAGCCTGTCATCCCAGCATTGTAGGGGTTTGAGACCAGCCGGGGCAACTTGGTGAGACTTCGCCTCTACAATAAATCTTTAAAAGATTAACCACGAGGGTGGCATGCATCTGTAGTTCCAGCTACTTGGAAGGCTGAGGTGGAAGGATGGCCTGAGCCCAGGAGGTGGAGGCTTCAGTGGCCATAGGCATGCCACTGCACTCCAGCCTGGGAGGCAGAGTGAGACTCCCACTCAAAAAAAAAGTGGTTCATTTTATATTGTGTAAGTTTCACTTCAATAAAAAAAATACACTAAAAAACGAAAGCCCTCTTACTTGGATCAGGCAGACCACACACCGTGTCCATCGTGGCGTTGCACACCTGCAGAGTGGTCTTCCCTTTGGGACATCTGTGGGGAGAGAGACATCCTCGGTGTTCTTTTGCTTTCTTTTGGGTTTTGTTTTGAGTCAGGGTCTCCCTCTGTCACCCGGGCTAGAGTGCCGTGGCATGATCATGGCTCACAGCATCCTCGACCTCCTGGGCTCAGGTGATTCTCCTACCTCAGCCTCCCAAGTACCTTGGGCGACAGACACACACTACCATGCCAAGCTAATTTTTTATTTTAATTGTAGAGAGGAGGTCTCGCTGTGTTGCCCAGGCTGGTCCTGCTTTTAACGAAGGCTTGGGATTTAGGCATACCTCCCTAACTGTGGGAGATTACAGGCTATCACTCATGAGCGTGCACCTTAGTGGTTCTGAGTAACAGCTCAGCTGGAGCAGGGAGGAATTGATTCACTTGGCAACTCACCTCATGGTGGTCTAAACTCCCCTCTTTCTGAAGGATGATAAGCATGGGCCCCCTAAAACCATTTCACACCAGCTGAGCTTCTGGCCATGACCAGCTCCCCACCCTCTCCTGGGAATGAATGGGCTTATTCTTAGATGCATAACCCAGAATCCCAAAGCAGACAACACTGGGAAAATCTCCAGCTTAGATACCCTTTTTGGAGCCTAATCCCCTGTCTTGCCTCTCTCTTTGCTTTCTTTTGATGCAAGGCTTTTATGTTCTGGGTCCCCCAGGCCACAGCAGGCCCCGCATGAAAGCTCCCAGGAGAGATGTCAAATGGTTCATCGGCATCTCGCATGTCAGAGGAAGCTGGTGCCTTCAGAATTCCAAGGGGGATATTTTCCCAGTCAGAATTTAAGTGGGAGACACTTTCCCAGCTGGAGTTAAGTGGGGGACACTTTTCCAGTCACAGCTCTATGGGGGGACACTTTTCCCAGCTGGAATTCTAAGGGGGGGGGCACTTTCACAGCCAGAGCTGTAGGGGAGGGACACTTTTCCCAGCCAGAATTCTAGGGGGGAGGCACTTTCCCAGTCAGAGATCTATGGGGGGACACTTTCCCAAGATGGAATTCTAAGGGGAGGACACGTTCCCAACCAGCGTTCTGGGGGAGGGACACTCCCAACCAGAATTTAAGTGGGGGGACACTTCCCCAGCCTGGGTTCTCAATGGAACACTTTTCCCAGCCAGAGTTCTTAGGAAGGACACTTTTCCCAGCCAGATTTCTGTCCACATGAGCACAACACGCGTAGAATTAAGCCCTTTGTCATAGGCAACACACCGACGTCGACGGCGCATCCTTTCCCTGAGTGTTATGTGAGGATGCGCCCCTGCAGATACAAAGGAAAAACAGAGAAAGGAAAAGGCAGCGGTGGAATGTGGGAGGGTAGGGAGGGAATCTGGGCCCACTACGAGCAGCAGACATGAGCCCGACCAGGCTGAGAAAAGGAGAATGGAAACTCCAGGACAAGGAAAGAGAACTAGTAGACAGAACCCATGCATATGTGAAGCCAGAGGGGCGAGAATCTGTGGGTCAGGAGAGGACGGAGAGAAACGTGCCTTGGGACCAGTGATATGGGTCAAGGGGACTGTGCTGACCCCACTGGACATCGTGGGACCCAGGCTTCTCAGCTCGCAATGAATAACCCCCCAAAACCCAGACCCAAGGGCAGCTCCAGCCCCCACCCAAGGAACCCGCACAAAGTGTCACCTACTTGCTACACGAGCTGCAGGCTTCAGGGGACTGCGGGTCCTGATAGAAATGGCCCGTTCGGCACTGGCATGTCCTGTCTCTGGTTGAAGAGCAGTTCACCACCGTTTCTTGGTCTGCTTTCCAGGGAAGACTGGGGGTCAGTGCCAGGCGGAGCACCCTCGTGCATATATGTGGACCTCCTCTCACACTGGGAGGGGGAACAGTGAGCCCCTGCATGGAATTCAACCAGCTCTAGTGGGCATCCCAAGATGTTCCCAAGTGCCAAGCACGATACACAGTACCACCATGGACATCCTCACTCACACCTTTCCAAACACATCCCCAGGATAAAGACTTGAACCTGGGACACTGATTGAAAAGACACATTTCCATCCATGGTCTCCAACTGCCCCCCAGGCTTCTATCAAAAGCTCCCCAAGGCCGGGCGTGGGGACTTGTGCCTGTCATCCCAGCATTTTGGGAGTCGGGGACAGGAGGATCACTTGCGTTGCCCAGGTAGATCTCCAACTCCTGGCCTTACACGATCCTCCCAACTTGGCCTCCCAAACTGCTGGAATTATAGGCATGAACCACCGTGCCCGGCCTTGAATGACTTCCTTACGGCACATTCCTGGCCTGAATGCTGAAGGTCAAGGGGCTGCAGGTGTCAAGGTCACGGAAGCTGCCCTCCACGCAGACTCACCCTCGAGGCAGGTGGCACAGGGAAGGCAGAAGTCCAGGGCGTTAGGAAAGGCTGTGAATGTCCCTGGGTAACACGTCACACACTCTCCCTGGGTGTCATGGCTCCTGCAGGGTTTGCCAACATGTGTTCCTGGGTAAGAGTTCAGGCTTAGGTCAGATCCCATGCCTAGGCACACCTGGGGGCCCATGCTGCTGCTCATCCAGGCCAGGAAGTCCCTCAAAGTAGTTCCAGCTCCTTGGAAAGCTGGGACAGGAGTCACTGAGTCACTGAGTGTGTGCCCTGCTGACGATGCGGCCTCCCAGGGCTCGTGTGGCCTCGCTGGCCTTGTTCCTTCACACAGCTAGGGGGGGAGGCCATGAGCATCCCTGTGCTCCGCCTGGCCCCAGATCCTGAGGTCCGTGGGTGAGCACGAGGTTGGGCAGGACGTCCCTTCTGCCTCTCAGTGGGGGCTACCCCCAGCGGCCCCATGGGAAAGAGAGTGGTGACCGCTGTGTGGGGTGGGCCTCCACCGACTCCAGTCCTCCCCCCCCGCCCCGGGAACCTGACACATGAGGACATCCACTAGACCTAGTGCTTAGAACCCTTGAACTTGGGTGGCTCGGGCTTCCCTCGGCATGTTTCTGAAGGACAGGCCGGTTCTATCTTTCGGGTTCCAGGACTGGGGTCCGGTGTGGAGAGCCCCTCGTTCTGGGACACGGGGCATGGCTGGAAAGGCAGCCACCCCCTTGCCCGTAATGCACCGCAGGGTCGTGGAGAACCTCATGCTACACCATCCACAGATGACCTGCTTCTCCCTCGCTGCCATCTACTGGAAGTCAGTCATGGACACACACACCAAAGGTTGTTTTCTGAAACCATTTTCCACGTCCTCTGCTGTGCACCGGCCCCCTTGGGAGGTGGCGCCCTGCCGCGGTGTTCTTGTTTTGTTCTATTTTTGAGTTGAGGTCTCCCTTTGTTGCCCAGGCTGAAGTGCAGTGGCATGATCACGGCTATGGCAGCCTCCACTCCTGGGCTCAGGCAGTCGGTCTCACTACGGTGCCCAGGCTGGTCTCAAGCTCCTAGGCTCAATGATCCTCCCATCTCGGCCTCCCAAAGTGTTGGGATTACAGGCGTGAGCCACCGGGCATGGCCCTGAAAACAATCTTAAAAATCAATTCCTAAATTCCGGGACCCCGACTGGTCAGGGGCAGGCAACTTTGGGGCACAGAAGCCAGTGTCCATGGGGTGACTCCCCCAAATGGGCCCTCATTCCCCAGGGCCCTGGGTTCTGACTCTGATGGCTGTCGGAGCTGAGTTTCTGCCCTTCCTTACAGATGACAAGGTGCTGGGGAAGGATGGGCGGGCAGGGGTGGGCCCAAACTACTCTGAGAGTCTCCTCCCACAGCCAGCAAGGACCACGGTCCCAGCTCTCAGCCTCCCTGCTCCATGAAGACTCCAGCTCTGCTCCAAAGGCCTCCCCAGCCCAACTCAGGCGGCAGGGCCCAGGGCAGGACTCACCGGCAGGACACAACTTGCAGCAGCGGCCAGCGTGCTTATATCCCTCCGGCCCACAGGAGTCAGAGTCAAGGAGTAGCGGGCTCTGCTCGGTCACCAGCACGGTCGTTTGTGTGGCTGCAGCGATCACGTTCAGCTGGGAAAGTGCGAGACATTTTTTTCCCCTAAACTTCGGCGGTGGTTTATTATTGAATTACTCTGGTAACATTTTTTTTCCCAAACTTAAGTAATCGTTAGACCATTTTATAGAAGAAATAAAATTCTCCCATATTCCTGCTTTTTTTTTTGAATCAGAGTATCACCCTGTTCCCCAGGCTGGAGTGCACTGGCACAATCACAGCTCAACACAGCCTCCAACTCCTGAGCTTAGGAGATCCTCCCACTTCAGCCTCCTGAGTTTCTGGGACTACACACACACAATACCATGCTTGGCTCATTTTTTATTATTCTGGAGAGATGGAGTCTCACTATGTTGCCCAGGCTGGGCTTGAACTCCTAAGCTCAAAGGATTCTTCTGTCTCCACCTCCCACAGTGCTGGGACTACAGGTGTGAAACACCCCTCCCAATCAAATCATTTCTTTTATGATGCTGCTTTAACATGTCCCAGAAGAGGAGGAGGGTCAGAAGATGGCAGCTGAGCCAGTCGGCCTATGCAAGTCCTAGTGTGAGGGAGTGAATGTATGGAAAATTTTGTGTATGTGCAGGTGAGTGAGTGTGTATGTGAGTGACTGGCTGATTGAGGGCTAGGGAGCTAGCAGCTGTGGATGCAGCAGCTGTTGCCACAGCTGCGCCCTTGGACCCAAGCAAATCCCTTGACACAGAAGCTGCGCACCATTTTTAAAAATTCAACAAAACCCTTCCTGAGAAGAAACTGCTGGGAGCGACTGGCTAAGTGTGGTCTCATCAGCAAGTGGCCGGGGCCCTCCTCAGGTAGCAACTGGTCTTGCAGCTTCTCTGCTTGGTCCCCCGCACTTCCCAGGTCACAGAAGCTGAGTGCCATTTATTGTTAATTGGACAAAAGTTTTCCTGTAAAGAAGTTGTGGGGAGAGACTATCGGCTCCAGGCTCTCCCTCACCCTTGCAGCAGGAGAGGCTGCAGGTTCCAGGCTTTGCCTCACCACTTAGGCACCTGACCGGACACTGGCAGCAAGGGCTGCAGAGGGAGCCCAGAGGCAGAGTCCCATGGGAGAAGATGAGAGAGGCCCCTCACCATCATCCAGAAGGTGGGGCAAGAAAGGGCTCCAACTTGCTCACCACAGAGCAACAGACCCTGTCTCTGTGACTGAGGGATCAACTACTCAGGGGTCGATCGTGACCCAGAGCGAATATCCTGAAAGAACAAACTTCGAAGGGACAAGTGCTGAATTCCAGGCGCCCCACCCCCTACACTGATCCAGCCATGGAACAAAGGGTGTGGCCAGAAAAGGACGAGGAAGAACTCCAAAGAGATCAGTGTCCTGTTTTAAAATAGAACAAATCCAGAGCCCTGATCAGGGAAGAATAGAGGGCTGAGCAAGCATCAGAAGGGAACATCTCTCCCATTGGCACTGAATGACAGAACTGGAGAGGAAAGCAAGAGATCTGTCACAAATGAGGAAAAAACAAGGGAAGGCCATGGGCAATTTCAAGTGTAACAAAGAGAAAACTCCCGAAAAATAGGACCTCAGAACCCACACAATGAAAGTTACCAAGACTGGCCCCAGAATATGGCAGGGATTAGAGAATGGATGAAAAGAGTGAATCATATTCAAGAGAAACAAGAAACAACACTGAAAGAACTTGTAACAGATATTTTGGCAATAGAAAATTTCATCCAGGAAATAAATAACAACAAGCATAAAAAGAAGAATTAATCTAGCTGAAGAAAGAATCTCAGAACCTGAAGACCAGGTCATGGAATTAACCTGATCTGTGAAAAACATAGAAAGCTCAGAAAGAAACATCAAAGCCTACAAGAATTATGTAATTATATCAAGAGGCCGAACCTATGCCTGATTGGTATCCCAGAAGAAGAAAGGGAAATGAAGAATACCTTGGAGCAAGTATTCCAGAGAGTAATCCAAGAAAACATCCCCATCTCACCAGAGATGTGACCAACCAAACACAAGAGATACAGAGAAACTCAAGAAGACATCAGATGAGAAGACCAACCCCTAGACACATAGGAATTCACCTACACAAAGTAGGCAGAAAAGAAAAAAATCCTAAAGGCAGCAAGAGAGAAAGGTATTACCTACCAGAAAAAACCAATCAGAATAGCAGCAGACCTATCAGCAGAAACACTACAATATTCAAATTCCTCAAAGAAAAACAATTTCAACCAAGAATTTGCTACCCAGCCAAACTCAGCTTCATCAGTGATGGAGAATTAAGATCCTTCAAGTCATACTAAGACATTATGCTGCTTCCAGACCAGCTCTATAGGAGACACTTTAAAAGGTATTAAGCACAGGATAAAGAAAAAAAAGAATGACCACACACTTCCCAAGAGAATGGCAGCACACAGAATCAACAGAGAATTCAGCACAACAAACTTGAAAATACACACATACATCAATCTCAAACCCAAAAGAAATAAGCAAACAAAGAAAAATCTTCATAAGAATCTCATGACAGGGATAAACAATCACATTTCTATAATCAGCCTGATTGTGTATGAACTAAATGTACCACTGAATAGACACAGAATGACAAACTGGATAAGACCCAAGTATTAGCTGCATTCAGGAAACTCATCTTACCACAAGGGATGCACACAGACTCAAAGTTAAAGGACAGAAAATGAGTTTCCAGGCAAATGGATCACAAAAGAAGGCAGGAGTCATGATCTTGATATCAGACAAAACAATATTTAAGCTACGAAAAATTTTAAAAGATGCAAAAGGACACTACATAATGATAAAAGTTTCAACCCAGCAACAAGAAATATCCATCCTAAACATATATGCACACAACACAGGAGCACCAGCATTTATAAAGCAACTACTAAGCAAACTAAAAAAAGATATTGACTCTAACACTTGAGTACCCACTAACAGCTCTAGATAGATCATCAAGGCAAAAAATCAGCAAGTAGATCCAGAACTTAAACTTGACATTGGACTAAGTGTACTTAATAGACACACCTACAGATTGTTCCACCCAACAACCATAGAATATACATTCTACTCATCACCACATGGAATGTACTCCAAGATTGATCACATTCTTGGCCATAAATCAAGCATAAACAAAACCCATAAGGTTGAAATATTGCCATGCACCTTATCAGACACAGAGGAATAAAAACAAATATCAACACCAACAAAATTTCCCCAAAGCCCACAAAGACACGAACACAAAACAGCATGATGCTGAGCAACTACTGAGCCAACACTGAGATCAAAGCAGAAGTTAAAAGATTCCTGTACAAATAAACATGAAGGAACATCTTACCAAAACCTCTGCGATGCTATGAAAACAGTTCTAAGAGGGGAATTTATATCTCTACGAACACACATCAAGAAAATGGAAAGATTGCAAGTTGAGAGGCTAAGAAATCATCTACGGGAGCTAGAAAGAGAGGACCGCCAAAACCCTAACTTTAGCAGAAGAACCCAAATCACAAAAATAACAGCCCAGATACAGGACACAGAAGACAAAAATATCATAGAAAACACCACCAAAACAAAAAGCTAGTTCTTTAGAAGAATTAACAAGATTGATGAACTCCTAGCAAGAAGGACCAAGAAAAAGAAAAAGCCCAAATAAACACAATCAGTAATAGAAAGGATCGAAACACAAAAGAAATGCAAAAGATTATCAGGGATTCCTGTGTACACGTACATGGAAAGAAACTTGACAACCTAAATGAAATGGAGGACTTTCGGACATGGCGAAACCTCCCCAGGTTGAAACAGGAAGACACTGAGACACTAAATAGACCAATAACAGCCCAGGATACTGACTCTGTCATAAGAAAACTATTTACAAAAAAAAAAAAAAAAAAGCCCTGGACCAGATGGCTTTCCAGCAGAATTCTACAAAACATACAAGGAGGAGCTGATACCAATCCTATTGAAAGTATTCCAGGCACTTGAGAAAGATAGGAATTCTCCCCAAGTCATTTTACGAAGCTAACATCACACTGATACCCAACCTGGGTAAAGATACAACAAAAAAGGAGAACTAAAGGCCAATATCCTTTATGAACATAGATGGAAAAATCCTTAACAAGATTCTAGCAAATCAGTTCTAAAAACACATCTCAAAAATCATCTACCATGACCAAGTAGACGTCATCCCCAGGATGCAAGGCTGTTTCAACATTTGCAAGACCATCAATGTAAAGAAATATATCAACAGATGCAAAAACAAGAACCTCATGATTATCTCATTCGATGCAGAAAAAAGCTTTTGATAAAATCCAGCATCCCTTCCTGATAAAAACTCTCAAACACCTAAGTATAGAAGGTACATACCTAAAAATGGTTAAGTGCCATCTATGATAAACATACCGCTAAAATATTGCTAAATGGGCAGAAACTGGACACATTTCCCCTGAAAACTAGAACAAGGCAAGGTTGCCCACTCTCACCCCTCTTGTTCAATATTGTGTTGGAAGTCCTACCTCAGGCAATTAGACAAAAGAAGGAAATCAAGGGTATCCAAATAGAAAAAGAGGAAGTCAAATTATCCCTCTTTGCTAATGATATGTTCCTATACCTTGAAAATCCAAAAGAATCTGTCAAAAACCTGCTTACACCGATAAAGGACTTTGGCAAAATCTCGGGTACAAAATAAATGTTCAAAAGACAGTTGCATTCTTATACACCAACAACAAGCAGGCAGAGAACTAAATAAAAAAGCACAATCTCATTCACAATAGCCACACAAAAAATGAAATACCTTGGCATCTTCCTAACCAGAGAAGTGAAAGACCTTTACAATGAGAACTATAAAACATTGCTCAAAGAAATCCAAGGAGACACAAACAAGTGGGAAAATATTCCATGCTCACAGATGGGAAGAATCAACATTATTAAGATGTCCATCCTACCAAAGGCAATCAACAGATTCAAAGCAATGCCCTTGCAGCACACCTCACTGTCCCAACACAGAGATGCCCACCAAAGAAAACGGGAAAACACACCTGGGAAAGGGGAGAGTCCAGTTTACAGAATTACCGTGTCTTGAGACTCAGATGGCCAGTTTGCAACCAAAAATAAAGATAAGAAAAGGAAAGAAAAATGACAAGAAATATAAAGAAACAGTAAGGTATGGCCCATGTTAAAAAAAAAACAACTGGTAGAAACTGTCCATGAAGAACAGAGTGCAGATTTACTAGACAAAGTCTCTAAGGCAAGTGTCTTACAGATGATCAAAGAGCTGAGGATAAATGGACAAAACCTGGGAAAGGATGTAGGAATGGATCGACAAGAGACAGAAAACAATAAAAAAATATTTTGAAGCTGAAAAGTGAAATAGCAAGTGAAACATTCACTAAAGGGATTCCAAGCAGATCGGAGCAGGCAAACATGGAGAGAGGACAGTGGGAATTCCTGAGAGGTCTGAGGAACAAAAGGAAAAGGATTTTTAAAAAGCAAATACATGCACTCCAGCCCAGATGACAGACTGACAATCCTACTCAAAAATACAAAGTAAAGAAAAAGTGAATAGATGTGGTGACTCATGTCCGTCATCCCAGCACTTTTGGAGGAGGTCAAGGCCAGAGCATCATTCGAGGCCAGGAGTTTGACACCAGCCTGGGCAACATAGTGAGACCTTGTCTCCACAAAATGTCAAAGTAACCAGGTTTGGTGGCCCGTGACTGTAGTCCCAGCTGCTTGGAAGCTGAGGTGGAGGGATCGCCTTAGTCCAGCAGGTCAAGACTGGTGGCTGTGATTGTTCCACTGCACTCTAGCCTGGGTGACAGAGTGAGATACTGTCTCAAAAAAAAAGAAAGAAAAGAAAAAAAATCCAATTATCTTCTGCTTCCAGCCGACTCACTTTTGAGACAAATACACAAATAGAGTGAAAGCAAAAAAGATGGGAAAAGATATGCCGTGAAAATAGCAACGAGGCAGTTGAGGTGGCTCACGCCCATAATCCAAGCACTTTGGGAGGCTGAAGTGAAAGGATTGCCTGAGCCCGCTGGTTCAAGACCAGCCTGGCCAACTTAGTGAGAACTTACCTCGACAATAAATCAAGAAAAATTAGCCAGGCATGGTGGCACACGCCTGTGGTTTCAGCTACATGTCAGGATCGCCAGAGCGCAGCAGATGGAGGCTGAGGTGGCCCTGAGCGTGCCACTCTACTCCAGCCTGGGCAACGGAGTGAGACTGCCACTCAAAAAAAAAAAAAAAAAGAAAAAGGCAAACAGCAACCAAAAGAGAGTGCAGTGGCTGTATTAATATCAGACAAAACCGAATGTAAGTAAAAAACTGTCAAAGGAGACAAAGACAGACATTAAATATGTCTTTGTTGACTTTTCACAATTTACTATAGCTTCCATGAGCATGAGATTGTTTTGCGGGTATGTCATGGGCATTTGTTCGTTAACTGCGGTGACACGACATCTCATTGCCTTAAGACTCCTGCCCTAATTATAAGGTTAGGACGGAGACCAGCCCGTCGCAGAGGGGTGCAGCGAGTAGGGTGCCGGGTGAGGCTTCCCTCTGACTGCAAAATCCAACGCTGTCTGAGTCTCTCCGGGACCATCTTGTCGGCCCCGCCTGCTGCCGCCGCCCCGACCAGGGTCCGCCACCGTGAGCCCCTTCCGCCACCCACCTGCGCCCAGAGCTGCGGCCGCAGCGGGGAGGCGGGGCCAGCAGCGCCAGGAGCCAAGGCTCCGCCCCCTGGGCCACGTGCCAGGTGGCCACCGAGCAGCGCCACGGCCGCACCGCCCCACCCCGCGGTGACTGGCGGGCCTGCTGCGCTCACGCCTCGCGCTGCCCTGCCGCTCCCGGAGACACGCCAAAGTGTCCCCAGCCACGTGGGGCCCGCGGCGGTCCGCGCCGCCCGAGGACCGGCCCAGGGCGTGGCCTACCGCTCACCTGCCCACGCCGTCCGGGCGTCTACGGCGGCCTCCGGGGCGGCGTCCGGAGTCTGCTGGGGGCGCTCGGGGTGTTCCCAGCGCGCCCCCAACCTCGCTGCCGGGTCTCACCTCGGCCGTGGCAGCAGCGCCGGCGGCTGGCGGAGCGTCAGGGTTCAGCGCCCCGCAGGACGGTCCCCGCCCAAGAGGGTACATTTGTCGCCCCGTCACTTCCCGGGCCGGGGGAGGGCTGTGACTCCCCACCCCAAGGCACCCGAAGTCCCTCCGTGAGAGGGTCCTTTTCCCGCCGCCCGTGCTCAGGGAAGGCAAGGAAGAGGCCTTCTCGCCCCCCCAGCCCCTCCCGGCAAGCGCCGCTTCCAGCCTTGGAGCCGCCCCCACGACCCCCACACGCTCCAGGCTCCCTTCATCCTCACGCGAGGAGTCCTTATCCCGCGGACCAAGAACCAAATTCAGGGTTTTACTGTTCTCTTTTTAAAAAAATATCGCAGCCATTGTTACAATTTTTTTTTAAGTTAGGGTCTCACCCTGTCGCCCAGGCTGGAGTGCAGTGGCAGGACCACGGCTCACGGCAGCTCGGCCTCATGGGCTCAGATGCCATCTCAGCCTTATGAGTAGTCACCTGTGACCAGATCGGCTACTTTTTAAATTTTTGCTGTAAAGACGAGGTCTCATCATGGGGTCCAGGCTGGTGTAGAACTCTGGGCTCAAGCAGTCCTCCTGCCTCAGCCTCCCAAAGTGCTGGGATTACAGGTGTGAGACACCACGCCCTGCCCGGATGCCAATTATTGAAAAGTCAAAAGCAAAAAGAAAAACAACAACAACAACAACAAACAAGCTGGGAGACTGTGGATAACAGGGCTCAGCTTGTTCAATCCCTGGAGAGCAGCTTGGAGACTTCTCTAGGAACTAAGAGGAGATTGACCCACCGTCCCACTCCCAGGAACACTCCAGAAGCTGCATCAATAGGCGACCCACAGACACCTGCACGTGGACGTTGACGGCAGCCCTCCTGACACTCGCCCAAATTGGAACCACCCTGGATGCCCCTGGACAGTCCACTGGGGAAAGAACACGTGTCTGGCACATCCCAGGGAAGACCACACTGCATTAGCCACATGGATCAGCTGGAGACCGTGGCTCTCAGGGAATCCTCGCAGAAGCAGACCCCGGAAGACCCACGTTCTCATCACAGGCGGGCCTGAACACGGCGCTCACAGGGCAGCAGGACGGTGGCAAGACACCGGGCATGATGAGGGAGGAAGAGGGCGAGGAGGGACAGAGGGAGGAGAGAGACGGGCAGGGGGGAGAGGGAGGGAGAACAGGACGCAGGAAGGGAGCAAGGGAGGGATGGGGAGGGGAGGGAGAGAGGGCAGGGAGGGGTGTGGAGCCAGCTAAGCAAAATGCCCCCTGGGCCCCACCCTCCCCACTGGGGGTGGGGGTGTCGTCAGAAGCCCTAGATAAACTACGTAACAAATCCTCAGGGGTACCCATGATCTCCCCACCAAAAAAGATGGAAATAAAATTCTGCCTGGTTGAAAAAGCGGCCCCTCACTCCACGCATATTTCTTAGGATGAGGGAGAGAGAAGAAGGAAGAGAAAGGCCACAGTCCTCATGGAGGCGTGGAGAGAGGCGGCTCCCGCGTTGGGCGCTCCGTCTCGGGGCCGGGCTCCCCTCAGGTCCTGCTCCCCGTGGCGGCCCCACTGCCTGGAAGGGAGGAGCGCCTCAGGGCCCAGGAACCCAAACCCTAGTGTCCGGTCCCCGAGTCCCCAAGCGTTGGCGTGTCCGAGCCCCCAGCGCCGTGAGTCCTCCTCCCCCATCCTGCTGCATCCTGCCCCAGAGACGGAGGGGTGGCCTGGGCGCCGGGCGTGAGGTGCCCACAGGGGGTGGGGGCGACGCTGGGGCACGGCTTCCTTCTGACTCCAGAATCAAATCTTGTCCGAGTCTCTCCGAGACTGTCCTGCCC
This sequence comes from Cephalopachus bancanus, assembly GCA_027257055.1. Classification (NCBI taxonomy): domain Eukaryota; kingdom Metazoa; phylum Chordata; class Mammalia; order Primates; family Tarsiidae; genus Cephalopachus; species Cephalopachus bancanus. The sequence goes on from JAPVLO010000296.1 coordinate 65,185, forward strand.
CTCCACACCCCCCCAGGCTCTCGGGATCCCCCCTCCGTGGGTGCCCATTCCCCAGCCCCGCTGTCCACTCACCAGCACCAGGAGCTGCAGCCGCCGCAGCCCGTGTGCCAGGAGCAGGGCCATGGGCGCCGAGTGCCGGCCGGCCGGCAGCGGGTGAAGAACCCGGCGCTGAGCCAGGAGACGCTGCAGACGCTGAAGGAGACTGAAGTGCCGGCTTTGATAACCCCAAAACCCTACTGGTAAAACCTTCTTTAAGCCACGCCCCACCCCGCCCTCCGCTGTTGCCTCGCAGTGGGTGGATCTACTCCCTGTGCGCTGGCTGCACAAGTGGGGCCCGCCCTGGAGAGACACCGAAATGTCCCCAGTCAAACGGGGAGCTCCCCCACCCCCCTCCCCGCGCCCGCCTCTTCAGGCGGCCCTGCAGCAGCGTTTCAGAGCCGACCCCACTATGTTGGTGGTGAAAGGACACACTGAGAGCCAGAAAGACATTTTCAAAATCTTGTCCCTAAACCCTGACACGATGATGAGAAAGCAGAGGCTATGTTTTGGAGTGATGCATCTTTGAGGTAAAGAGTAAGTTTGCCGACTTTGTCTTTCCAGAAGCCCAGACTTCCCGGTGCCGGGTACCAGAGGTCTCTCGTAGCTTGCCTAGAGTACAGGGAGTTTGCGGGGCTCGGACGTCATGCCTTGGGCAGAAGTTGCGCAAATCACGAAACCTGCAATGAAAGAAGTTAGGCAGATCGCAGGACTCAGACCGCTCAGAGGGGAAGCGGCTGGGGACTCGATCCTCCAGTAAATTGGGCGCCATCTACAGGGAAGTCAGGGATCCCCCAGGCTGCCCACGAGGAGTGCCTAGGAGACACGGGGAGGAACAGCCTCCCTTAGCTCCAGGCAGCGTCGTTCGGGAATGGACAGGCGCACGAGAATCCCGGCCATGCCCTTCTCCGGAGCTGTGATAAGATAGTCAGACATTAACGAGCCTCTGTGTCAGAGGGTCTCCAAGCCCTTCACAGGCTGTCGATAAGAAAGTCATGGCAGCCACATCTACCTGACTGCAGCATCTCCAAGCAAAAGGGTTTAAGCTGGGCTCCAGGGGGCTACAGGCCACACTCACCTCCAGTGTAGGCCCGCTCCAGTCTGTGGGAAGTGAACCTTTCTTAAAGAGACCTTTGCTTCCTTCGCCTCTCTGTGGGCTGCAAATCTTCGCATTACTCGCATCTCTGGAGACCAGTGCACACCTCGGGCACACCAGCTCGGCTCTGCCGCGCCCCTCTCCCCTGTCCGTTTGTACCCATCGCCCTCACCCTATCTGTACCCCAACAGGTGGTGGGGGTGACTCAGGGGTCCCCGAGCGGCCCAGTCAGACTGCATGGCTTCACCCCCGGCTGTGGCAGGGGCCACTGGGCTACCTTGTCACTTGGGGCAGGGAGGGAGGGGTGTCGTGACCAGTCCTGCTCAGCGGAAAGTGAAGAAGGGTCTCATCGTTGCTCCCCCAGACCCCCAGCGCCATCTCTGCTCCAGCTCTGATGGCCAGCCGGCAACCCAGGCGCCTGTCCCCCCATTCCCACAGTGTGGGGTGGGGTTGGGGGGTGAGGGTGGGGTGGGGCTAATGGTGAGAAAGGGATCATTGCTTCTCCTCCAGGCCCTCCTGGCCTGTGCCACCTCTAGCCTTGCCACCCCCCAGGGCTCCAAGGTGCTCTGGGCTCCGCTTCAGCTCTGGCGGTCAGCCAGCACGCCCCGACCTGTCCTTCCATGTCCCCTCATTCCACAATGTTTTCCGAGCGGGGAGGAGGGGCAGGGAAGAGAGGAAGGCGGTGAGGCCTGCAGGGGCTCCACACACTCCTGAGTCTCCACCCTCTCAGTCAGCGGTGGGACAGGTGCCAAGGCCTCTTGTGGCCCCAGATGCCTTGGCAGCCAAGCTAGCAGAGGTCCCTGGAAGCCCCAGATGGGGGGTGCCGAGCAGTGAGTGGGGTGGGAGGCAAACTCGGGACACCCACATCATTATAAATGTCACCACCCTGCCCTTTCTCCCTCAGCAACTATATTCAACACTCACCCAAGGACCACGTTTAGGGTTTTACTTTTTTGTATTTTTAATTTTTTTTTTTAAAAATCACAACCATTACCTTTTTTTTTTTCTTTGAGTCAGGGTCTCACTGTGTTGCCCAGGCTAGAGTGCAGTGGCACGATCACGGCTCACAGCTGCCTCGACCTCCTGGGCTCAGGCGATCCTTCCACCTCAGCCTCCCAAGTAGCAGGGAATACAGGTGCACATCAACACATCTGGCTAATTTTTTGATTTTGTGTGTGTGTGTGTGTGCAGAGAGGCGGTCTCGCCTTGCAGGGCTCACACCGGATCTCACCACCTTGTCCAGCCTGGGCTCCAGCAATTCTTCCACCTCAGCCTCCCAGAGTCCTGGGCTTACTGGTGTGAGCCACCATGACTGACCCGCATGGTGATAATTGAAGAATCGAAAAACATCTGGTACTGGCGAGGCTGAGGGCAAGAGGGATGCTCCTACACTGTTGGTGGGAAGGCCAGTGACATGGATTAACTGGAGACCATCGATCTCGGCAAATCCTTGCAGAAACAGAGCTCAGAAGACCGCACACTCTCACTCATAGGCAGGCCCTAAACCCGGGGCTAATGGGGCAGGAGGGCGGTGGCAAGATGCCAGGCACTGATGAGGGGGAAGAGGGGAAGGAGGGACAGAGGGAGGGAGGGAGGAAGGGACTGAGTCAGGGCTAGGGACACAAAACCCCTCACTGCCACCACACTCGGCATGAGAAAGCAGGGAGCTCCTCAGGAGCCGGAACCCGGCCTTCACACAATGTAACCTTGTAATCGTGTAACCGATGTAACCTTTTAACCCATGTAACCCATGTAACCCCCTAATGGATGTAACCATGTAACCATGTAGCCACATAACCATGTAGCCATGTAACCAATGTAACCATGTTACCAATGTAACCAGGTAACCATGTAATCAATATAACCATGTAATCAAGTAACCCATGTAACCAATGTAACCATGTAACCGATGTAACCATATAACCATGAAACCGATATAACCAATGTAACTATGTAACCATGTAACCAATGTAACCATGTAATCCATGTAACCAGTGTAACCGTGTAACTGATGTAACCATGTAGCCATTAAACCAATGTAACCATGTAACCAAGTAACCAATGTAACCATATCATTGATATAACCATGTAACCAATGCAACCATGTAACCAAGTAACCAATGTAACCATGTAACCGACAACCGATGTAACCATGTAACCATGTAACCTTCCCATGATCCCCCCTCCCAAAGGAAACTTTGGAAAAAAGTTCTGCCCAATTGAAAACACTGGCCCCTCATGCTTGTGCATTTCTTAGGAAGAGGGAGGGAGAAACAGAAGAAATGAAAGAAACAGGAGGCCACAGTCATCCCGGAGTCCTGAGGCCGGCATTCCCGTCCCAGCCTCCCTTCTCTCCTCTCTCATCCCCTCAGCTCCCCTCCCCTTGAACCTCCACCCCTCTCACGCCCCTCCCCCACAGCCAGGATCCAGGCTAAGTTCCTGCTCAGGACGGCCCAGTGGCATGGAGGCAGGAGCGCCCTAGGGCCCCAGCACCCGAGCCCCTGACTGTCCGGAGTGCCTGAGTGCCGGAGTGTCCAGCCTCACCTCTTCCATCTCTCCCCACCCTCCATTCCACAGCATCCTGCCTGGGAGATGCCAGGGCCACCTGGGAGTGGGGAGGGAGCCAGTCCCAGAGTCTGTCAGGAACTGGGTGGGGGCACATCCTTCTGATTCCAGATCAAAATCTCACGGGTGTTCTCCCTCCTGGGGTAGTGAGTCACCTGTCAGGCGCATCGACCAGCCCGTCACCGACTGCTGCAGTGTTGTAATCTAAGTGGCCAACTCCTACACTGCCCAGCGATGAGTGTCCCCAGGTGGAAACGGCCCTTGGCACCCTGTGCGCCCACCTGGCTGAAGATCACCCAGGGCGTGTCCTACTTCCCATGCTGCCCCGACGGTTACAACAGGGTCTGGACCAGGACCAGATCCCTGCCTGCCTCTTGCTGCCTGGAATCATCCCATGTCATGGCAGCAGCGGGGACAGTTGCGCCAGTTTCGGGTTCCAGCCTCCCCAGGATGGCCCTTGCCCCGCCCAAGAGGTTACCCTTGTTGCCTGGTCCCTTCCTAGGGAGGAGGAGGGTTGTCCGACATTCACCTCACCCCAGACACCCCAAGTTCCCTCCTGGAGAGGATCCCATCCCTACCAGCCCTGCTCAGCCAACGGCAAAGAAGGGGTTCGTCGCTCATCTCCCCCCTCCTCCAGGCCCTCCGGGCAGGCACCACCTCTAGCCTTACCACCCCCCCAACAAGGCCTCCAGATGTTCTGGGCTCTGCTTCAACACTGGCGGCCAGTCAGTATGCCCTACCCCTGTCCCTCCCGGTCCCCTCATTCCACAATGTTTTCTGAGTGGGGGGTTAGAGTGGGGAGTGGGGTTGGGTGGAGGGGAAAAGTGCCCACAGTAGCTCCCACACACTCCAGAGTCTCTGCCCTCTCAGTCAGGGGTGGGACAGGTGCCAAGGCCTCTTGTGGTCCTAGGTGCCCTGGCAGCCAAGCTAGGAGAGGGCCCTGGAAGGGGCATGGCTGAGAGCAGCAGGGGGTGCCACACGGGCAATGGGCGGAAAGCTCAGCTCAGGACACCCACGTCATTCTAAATGCCACCACCAACACTCAACTGAGGAGCCCTTTCTCATGAACTCAAGACCCAAGTCCAGGGATTTACCATTCTCTCTCTTGCTTCTTTTTTTTTAAGTTGGAGTCTCACTCTTGCCACCCAGGAGACTCCAACTCAATAAAACCCCTCATAAAACCCAGCCAGGGGTGGCGGCATGTGTCTATAGTTCCAGCTACTTGGAAGGCTGAGGTGGAAGGATGACCTAAGCCCAGCAGGTGGAGACTGTGGAAGCCGTGCCCCTGCATTCCTGGGCGACAGAGTGAGACTCCAACTCAAAAAAAAAAAAAAAAAAAAAAAAAGAATCAGAATGCTACTATGTAAAGATAAAATATGATATTCCCAAACTGTAAAACCTTTGAGGTAGAGTCTCACTCCATCGCCCAGAGCATCTTGGCATCAATACTCAAAACATTCCAGGCCACTGTGATGGCCGCCATGCCCCACCCCTGCCAATCCTGGTTTAGAAGGGGGAGAGTTAGTTTAAGGCCAGTCTTATCCTCTGGGTGAAGACCCGGGGAGCGGCCCGAAAGCCCGGATTCTAGCCCAGTGCCCGGCACAGCCTAGCGTCCTCTACGGCTCGAGTGGCCGGCGGGTCGCCTGTGTCTCTGACCTGCTCACGCATAGCTATGGAGCGTGTAGTCTGCACCATGCCCAGTCCAAGGCCACGGGAACACCACACCCTCCCTCCGGTTCCGCTTCAAGGGCGGGAGCTCCAAGGACTCGCTCCACACCTAGCACAAGCCCATCTCAGCCACAGGCCATGGGCAGCTCTTGGGCAGGAAGTCACCCTCACCTACCCACAGAACCGACCTCCCCTCTTTTTATTTTATTTTTTTTGAGTCAGAGTCTTACTCTGACATGCAGCCTGGAGTGCAGTGGCGTGCTCACGGCCCCTGCGGACTAGACTTGCTGGGCTCGGGTGTTACTTCCGCCTCCGCCTTCCAAGTAGCTGGAACCAGAGGCATGGGCCACCATGCCTGGCTAATTTTTTGACTTATTGTAGAGAGGAGGACTCATCAAGTTGCCCAGGCTGGTCTTGAACCCCTGGACGCAGGAAATCCTCTCACCTCGGCCACCCAAAGTAATGGGATGACAGGCGTGAGTGTTTTTGGAGATTCTTTCAAAGGGTTTGCCCATTTCATGACTGGGGATCTATGAGCACAGCTGACTGCAACCCCACTGAATGTTCAGTAGGCTTAGTTTTTTGGTTTTTTGGTTTTTTGAGGTGGAATCTCACTCCGTTGCCCAGGCTGGAGTGCAGAGGCATGCTCATGGCCACTGCAACCTCAACCTGCTGGGGTCCAGCAATCCTTCTGCCTCAGTCTTACAAGTAGCTAGAACTACAGGCACGCGCCACCACGCCTGGCTAATTTTTTGATTTCTTGTAGAGATGAGGTCTCGCCAAGTTGCCCAGGCTGGTCTCGAACCTGTGAGCTCAAGCCATCCACTCTCCTCAGCCTTCCAAAGTGCTGGGTGAGTGTAACAGGCTGAGCCACTGAACCCGGCCTCAGCAGGTTTGACCCCAAGTGGTATGACCCCTGGGTCTCACCCTCCACATTCATCTGATCTCTCCCCCAGGAACTGTTTTTTTGTTTCCATATTGAAAAAAAGTCTTCCAAGGGAAAAAGTTTAGTCGATGTGTGAAAGGTGAAACAAAAAACAGCCGAATGGCATCAACACTCAATGGCATCAACATGGATGACTCAAAGCTGTTTGGCATCAACACTCAATGGCATTAATATTGATGACTCAAACCTGTTTGGGGTAGTAAGAAAAACCTCTCGATGGGTGTATTGCATCACACGGAGAGGACTTTGAGGGGGCCTGAAGTATTGGGTGTGTTTTGGAGTCGAAGTCTCACTGCGTCACCCAGGCTGGAGAGCAGTGGCACACTCACGGCACCCCAGCGAACTACAGGCATGTGCTACCATGCTCAGCTAATTTGTTTTTATGTACTTGCTATAGAGATGCAGTCTCACCAAGTTGCCCGTGGTGGTCTTGAACCCTCAGACTCAGGCAATCCACTTCCCTGAGACTCCCAAAGTGCTGGGATGACAGGTAGAGCCATCGGGTCTGGCCAGGTGACTGAAGTTTAAACATGTAGGAATAAATGCGCAATTTTTTTTTTTAGTTCGAGTCTCACTCCCGTCACCCAGGCTGGAGGGTAGTAGCATGCTCACGGACACCCCAACATCTACCTGCTGAGCTCAAGTCTTCCTTCCGCCTCAACCTTCCAAGTAGCCACAACTCCAGGGGCACGCTACCACACCAAGTTAATTTTTTGATTTATTGTAGACACAGGTCTCGCCAAGTAACTCCAGGGTGGTCTCGAACCCATGGGCTCCTCTCACCTTGGCCGCCCAAAGTGCTAGGATTATAGGCATGAGCCACCATGCCTGGCCTAAAAATTTTTTTTTAATTAATTAAAATAGAGTCAGGCTCTTGCTATGTTGCCTAGACCGGTCTCGAACTCCCACCTCAAGTGATCCTCCAGCTTTAGCCTCCCAAACTGCAGTGATTACAGGGGAGAGCAGACAACCTGGCACCATTTTCTTTATTTCATTTTATAATTTATTTTCTACCTATCTGTACACCCAACTATCTTCTTTTTTTTAAAGTTTTACTTATTTTGAGTTGGAGTCTCACTCAGTCACCCAGACTGGAGTGCAGTAGCACGCTCCCAGCCACTGCAGCCTCGACCTACTGGGCTCCAGCGATCCTTTCGCCTCAGCCTTCCAGGTAGCTGGAACTGCAGGGGCGCGCTACCACGCCCAGCTAGTTTTTTTTTTTATTTATTGTAGAGACGAGATCTCGCCAAGTTGCCCAGGCAGGTCTCGAACCCGCGGGCTCAGGCAATCCACTCGCCTTGGCCTCCCAAAGTGCTGGGATTACAGGCTGAGCCACTGAGCCCGGCTATCTTTTTAGTTTTAGAGCAGAATCTTGCTTCTTCAATGATGTCGGAGTATAGTGAAGCAATCTCATTTCACCGTGGCTTCAAGCGACCCTCCTGTCTCAGTCTCTCAAAGCACAGGGTTGATAGGCCCCATTCCTGGCCCCATTGTCTCTTATATATACACAACACTACACAACCAATGGCAACAAAAAGGAGAATGCTTCCGATCCAAATTAGCGGATGCCTGTTACCTGAAAGTGGGAAAACCAGAGAATATGTTGGTAAGGCCAGGAAATGACATCTTTTCCATTATTCACACGATAAAGTATCAACAAATGGACACACACATCCCTGTTTGCAGCCTGGCAGGCACTGGGGACCACAGGAGGAGTCCAGTGACAGGCCTCTCCCTCCTGGTTTGGCCTGTCCCAGCAGGGCCCAAAAACATGGTGGGGTGGGGAGGCCAGGCTGCCTCAGGATGGTGGGTGGAACTGACCCTCCCCAGGCTGGCAGGCCTGGCCAGGAGGCCTCCCTCAGCCTGGGGGATGTTTGAGAAAGGTGTCTGCCCCTGCCCTGAAACACCCGAGCCCAGCCTGCGACCTCCAGGACAGCTGCCTTCAGAGACAGAAAAGTTGGGCCTTGGCCTGTGAGAGCCAGGCCAGGCTGAGTCCTAGTGACCAACATGGTCACTGTTCCCTGTGTTAGCACAACTCTCCCGGGAGACCCCTGAGGGCCCTGCTCACAGGGCCAGCCTCGGTGTCCCTCCCCAGGGCACAACTCTAGGAACACGGTCAAAGGGCCACAGGAGACCTTGCCCACCACGGGCTCAGTCTTCCAACGTGAAGTGGAAGCCCAGTGTTTCCTCCGGGGCTCTTGGGTTATTTATCTTCAAATTGTGGTAATTTATACAGAACTTAAACTTTACCATTGCAACCATTTTTTTTTTTTGAATAAGGGTCTCACTCTGTTGGCCAGCCTGGAGTGCAAAGGTACGAACATGGCTCACTGAAGCCTTGACCCTCAGGGTTTAGGCAATTCTCCTGTCTCAGCCTCCCAGATGGCAATGACTACAGGTGCACACCTGTCATCCCAGCATTGTAGGGGTTTGAGACCAGCCTGGGCAACTTGGTGAGACCTCGCCTCTACAATAAATGTTTTAAAAATTAGCTATGTGTGGTGGCATGCATCTGTTGTTCCAGCTACTTGGAAGGCTTAGGTGGAAGGATGGCCTGAACCCAACAGGTCGAGGCTTCAGTGGCCATAGGCATGCCACTGCACTCCAGCCTGGGCAGCAGAGTGAGACTCCCACTCCAAAAAAAGTGGTTCATTTATCTTATGTAAGTTTCACTTCAATAAAAAATATACATTAAAAAACCAAAGCCCTCTTACTTGGATCAGGCAGACCATACACCGTGTCCATCATGGTGTTCCACACCTACAGAGTGGTCTTCCCTTCGGGACATCTGAGGGGAGAGAGACATCCTCGGTGTTCGTTTGTTTTGTTTTGGGCTTTGTTTTGAGTCAGGGTCTCCCTCTGTCTCCCAGGCTGGAGTGCCGTGGCATGATCGTGGCTCACAGCAGCCTCCACCTCCTGGGCTCAGGTGATCCTCCTACCTCAGCCTCCCAAGTAGCTGGGGCGACAGGCACACACTGCCAAGCCAAGCTAACTTTTTGATTTTTTTTTTTTTGTAGAGAGGAGGTCTTGCTGTGTTGCCCAGGTTGGTCCTGCTTTTAACAAAGGCTTGGGATTTAGGCATACCTCCCTAACTGTGGAAGATTACAGGCTATCACTGATGTGCATGCACCTTAATGGTTCTGAGTAATAGCTCAGCTGGGACAGGGAGGAATTGGTTCACTTGGCAACTCACCTCATGGCAGTCTAAACGCCCTAGCTTTCTGAAGCATGGGACCCCTAAAACTATTTCACACCAGCTGAGCTTCTGGCCATAACTGGGTCCCCACCCTCTCCTGGGAATGAATGGGCTTATTCTTAGATGCAAATCCCAGAATCCCAAAGCAGAGAACACTGGGAAAATCTCCAGCTTAGATACCCTTTTTGGAGCCTAATCCCCTCTCCTGCCTGTCTCTTTGCTTTCTGTTGACGGAACCTTTTTATGTTCTGGGTCCCCCAGGCCACAACAGGCCCTGCATGAAAGCTCCCAGGAGAGATGTCAAATGGTTTGTCAGTATCCTGGATGTCAGAGGAAGCTGGTGCCTCCAGAATTCCAAGGGGGACAATTTCCCAGCCAGAGTTCAAGTGGAGACACTTTCCCAGCTGGAGTTTGTGGGGGACACTTTCCCAGTCAGAGTTCCATGGGGGGACATTTTTCCCACCTGGAATTCTAGGGGGGCACTTCCCAGCCAGAGCTCTAGGGGAGGGACAATTTTCCCAGCCAGAATTCCAAGGGGGGACACTTTCCCAGTCAGAGCTCTAGAGGTGGGACACTTCTCCCAGTTGGAATTCTGGGGGGGGCACATTCCCAGTCAGAGCTCTATGGGGGGACACTATTCCCAGATGGAATTCTAAGGGGAGGACACTTTCCCATTCAGAGTTCTAGGGGAGGGACACTTTCCCAACCAGAGTTTAAGTGGGGGGGGACACTGACCCAGCCTGAGTTCTCAATGGGAACATTTTCCCAGCCAGAGTTCTTAGGAGGGACACTTTTCCCAGCCAAGTTTCTGCCCAAACGAGCACAATATGTCTAGAATAAGACCTTTGTCTCAGGCAACACACCAATGTTGATGGTGCATCCTTTCCCTGAGTGTTACATGAGGATACGCTCCTGCAGATACAAAGGAAAAACAGAGAGAGGAAATGGCAGCAGTGGAATGTGGGAGGGTGGGAAGGGAATCTGGGCCCACTACGAGCAGCAGACGTGTGCCCGACCAGGCTGAGAAAAGGAGAATGGAAACTCCAGGACAAGGAAAGAGAACTAGTAGACAGAACGCATGCATATGTGAAGCCAGAGTGACGAGAATCTGTGGGTCAGGAGAGGCTGGAAAGAAACGTGCCTCGGGACCAGTAATCTGGGCCGAGCAGACTGTGCTGACCCCACTGGGCGTCGCGGGACCCAAGGCTTCTCAGCTCGCAATGAATAACCCCCCAAAGCCCAGACCCAAGGGCAGCTCCAGCCCCCACCCAAGGAACCCGCACAAAGTGTCACCTACTTGCTACATGAGCTGCAGGCTTCAGGGGTCTGTGGGTCCTGGTAGAAATGGCCTGTTCGGCACCGGCATGTCCTGTCTCTAGTTGAAGAGCAGTTCACCACCGTTTCTTGGTCTGCTTTCCAGGGAAGACTGCAGGGTCAGTGCCAGGCGGAGCACCCTCGTGCATATATGTGGACCTCCACTCACACTGGGAGGGGGCACAGTGCGCCCCTGCATGGAACTCAACCAGCTCTAGCGGGCATCCCAAGATGTTCACAATTGCCAAACACAATACACAGCACCGCTACAGACATCCTCACCCACACCTTTCCAAACACATTCCCAGGATAAAGACTTGATCCTGGTACATGGGTTCAAAGGACACATTTCCAGCCATGTTCTCTGACTGCCCCCAAGGCTTCTATCAAAAGGTGCCCAAGACTGGGCATGGGGAGTTGCGCTTGTCATCCCAGCACTTTGGGAGTCAAGGGTAGGAGTATCACCGGCGTTGCCCAGGTAGGTCTCCAAATCCTGGCCTTACATGATCCTCCCACCTTGGCCTCCCAAACTGCTGGAATTATAGGTATGAGCCACCATTCCCTGCCTTGAATGCCTTCCTTAAGGCACATTCCTGGCCTGCCTCCCGATAGGTCCAGGGGCTGCAGGTTTCAAGGTCACAGAAGCTGCCCTCCACCCAGACTCACCCTCGAGGCAGGTGGCACAGGGAAGGCAGAAGTCCAGGGTGTTAGGAAAGGCTATGAACGTCCCCGAGTAACACATCACACACTCTCCCTGAGTGTCATGGCTCCCGCAGGGTTTGCCAACATGTGTTCCTTTGTAAGAGGTCAGGCTTAGGTCAAATCTCATGCCTAGGCATACCTGGGGTACGATGTTGGGAGCCAGCCACAGAGGCCCACTGAGCATTAGGGATCGGGGAGGGCTGTGGACCCCGAGACCACCAGGATGCGTTCGGGAGCTGTTGACCCCATTCCCTTCTCCCTTTTCCTATTTGGCACACTTAACCAAAAGGAACTCTGCTGACCTAAGCTGAAGGCTCTGTGACTGTGACAGGCATGGCTCACTCTAGAAACTCATTGTTCGTGTTTCCCATGAACTGCGGTTTTGGCTTAGGTATTAGATATAATTCAAACTCAGGTCACATTTGGGAGCCTTCTATATGGTACAAGCTTCTTTATAAGATTTAAAAGTATATTTGTAGAATTAGCATATACATATGGAGAGCTATTTTCAGCTTTAGATGGTATAGATGATTATTTAGGGTTACCAGAAATGACCCAGCACGAACTTTGGGCTGGGCCACATTCCTAAGGGCTGAGTGCATACTTTGGACTGGGCTGCATTCTTTTAAACTGGTTTTAGCTACAATTAGTGTAGGGTTTTTCTCTTATTATAGAAACTGAATTTATTTTACTTATAGAAAGTATTGTAGAATAGGTCATGCTATGTCAGGGAATTATGTTAGTTCAAGCATGATCAAACATGATATTTTGAGGTTTGATAAGAATACAGCTAACTTTAGAAATTTCATTGTTCCCATTGTCTACTAATTATGGTTTTGGCTTTAGTACAATTTACAGTTTATATTTGGGTTTTACTTTTAGAAGCTTTATTGCTGATGATCAACTTTATATATTAGGATTAGGAATTAGAAACTTTTATAGAAGTTAAGATAGATACATAGGATTTTAGAATAGCCATTTTGTTAAGAGATTGTAATCAATTGTTCCTAGAAATGGCCCGGCATGATCTTTGGACTGAGCCACTTTCTTTAGGAACTGGTTTGAGCTATAATGAAGAGTTTCTATAGTGTAGGTAGAACTAGCATAGAATAGAAAGGTGTTAGGATTTAAGTTAGTCATTAGGTGTTGTATATGCATAAGCTTTCGAAGTTATTGATTATTAGAATATCATGATGCTAGAATTGTTGTATTGCTTTTGAGGAACATTAACCAAGCATAAGGAACAGTGAGATAATTTTGGGATTGTCCTTCCTCATGCTTGAGGAAACACCTGGTGGGTGGGAGGGTACCCCTTATCCACTTGGCTTTGTGTTCATGTGAAAGTCTTGTGATTTAACCTGTGAAATGTTAGGATAAAAGGCTTACGGTTTGTCCCATTAAATGGCTTCTGCACTAGACAGGAGTCCAGTCTCTTTCTTTCTCTTTATATCTATCCCTCCATCTTTCTTTCTTTTTTTCTTTCTTTTAATATCTATCCCTCCTACAGAATTGGCTTCTGCACTAGACAGGAGTCCAGTCTCTTTCTTTCTCTTTATATCTATCCCTCCATCTTTCTTTCTTTCTTTTAATATCTATCTCTCCAATTTAATCACCAACTCCATCTTTCCTACCAGGGACCCCCAACATCTGCAGGGGCTGGCCACTGCAACTGGCACCCGAACAAGGGCTCTGAAAGGTAAGCTTTTTTTCTCATTTCAGGATGGCTAGGATATTACCCAGGGCGCTGCATACCCCTCTGTAGAGACAGGCAGAGCAAGTACGGGTAAGGATCGAATTTTTGATGCCAGAGCCACCATGGGCCAGAGCGTGTCTAAGGAAAATAAAATGTTCATCAGTATCTTAATGAATACTTTGTCTAAACATGGAGCTAAAGTTTCTTCTTCTAATCTAGCTCGTTTTCTACACTTTGTGCAAAAGCGCTGTCCTTGTTTTCCTGAAGAAGAAACGGTGAGTTTGAACACCTGGATTAAAGTTGGGGAGGAGTTACGGTTGTGTTGTTCATATTATGGGCCTAAAAAGGTTCCCCCCATGCCTTTTCCTTGTGGAACTTAATTAAAGATGCTTTCGATCCACAGCATGATTTTGAGAAATTTCCATCAAAGAAAACTGCCATTGATGATGAAGAAGTCGAAGATCCTTTTCTTTTCACTGCCGTCTCTGCACTTCCTGAGTATGATGACAAATTGTCCCCACAGGACTCAGCTGATCTGGAGGAGGAGGCTGCTAAGTATCATGAGAATGTGCCTATTGTTAGCTCCATGCCTCCACCCTAACCGGTTTCTCCTTCTAATGCTAAGGTCACGAAATCTAATACAGCCTCCCTTTTCTTTTTGGAATGCAGGCTGTACAAGCTGAGGCAGAAAAGGAGGGAGATTTCAGCTTTATGGCTTGCTTCCCTGTACAGTTCTATCCAGATACTAGTGGGGCAGATGGTAAAATATCATCAGCAGAAATATCCCAATAATGGTACTGCACTTCTTTCTAAGGTTTTCCTTGAAAAGTTGAGAATACTAAAGTAAAGCCTAGACTTAGCTACACTTTTCCTTTTCTTATAGGAATGCAGAGAGGTCGATCAATAATAAACAAAAGCATATAAGCAAAATACGTAATATAAGTAATATAAGCAATATATATAAGCAATATAAGCAATGTATAAGTAATATAAATAATATAAGTAATATAAGCAAAAGTATATAAGTAATATAAGCAATATATATATAAGCAATATAAGCAATATATAAGTAATATAAGTAAAATAAGTAATATAAGCAATATATAAGTAATATAATATGCCTTACTATACCCTTAAGCCCAGAAGATTGTAAATGGTTTGCATTTAGTTTTGCCTTTTCATAATTTAATATGGCCGTTTCAAAGATTTCAGTGGAAAGTCTTGCCACAAGGTGTGAAAAACAGCCCTATCTTGTGTCAGAAATATGTGGATGCTCTTTGCAAGGTATTAGAAGCCAATATTCTAATCTCTATTTAGTCCATTACATGGATAATATTTTGCTGGCTCACGAAAATCGTGCCTGTATACATGAGATCCTTAATGAAACTGTAGTTGCTTTCACTGATTGTGGTTTGAAAATTTCTCCTGAAAAGATTCAAACCAATCCTCCTTTCACATAGCTTGGTCGTGTGTTAAACACACACACAGTGAGTCATCAACCTTTGCAGTTACGAAAAGATCATTTGGTGACCTTAAATGATTTCCAAAAATTGTTGGGAGATATCAATTGGATTAGAGCTTACTTACATTTTACCACATCAGATAACACCTTTATTCAATATTTCACAGGGAGATCCTTTCCCATTTCTAAGAGAAGTCTAACATCAGAGGCCAAGGAAGCCTTGTCCCTTGTGGAAAAGGCTATTGAGTCTCAAAAGGTTAAAAGAATAGATTATTACCTGCCTTGGGACTTAATTGTTCTGGCCACTCTCCATACTCCCACAGGATGTCTGTGGCAGGAAGGGCCAATGGAATGACTCCATCTACCAGTAACATCTAAAATAAAATATTGGCTTCGTATCCTTATTTAGTAGCTTTGCTTATAACCAAAGGGAGACAAAGAAGCATTGAATTATTTGGACATAATGTACACAATATAATTGTTTCTTATGACAGATTTCAATTTCAGACTTTATTTCAAACTAGTGATGATTGGCAAGTAGCATTAACTGATTACAGGGACAAATTCTATTCCACTTACCTAAAGTTCTCTGTTACAATTTGTAAAACAAAATCCTATAATCTTTCCTCACAACTGTTCCTCAATCCCCCTTGCGGGGGCAGCTTTGGTGTTTACTGACAGCTCGTCTAATGGTAAAGCCGTGGCATTTTTAGTAATGAGACTCATGTGCTGAACACCTCTGAATCTTCAGCCCAGAAGACAGAGCTGAGGGCAGTTTTGTATGCCTTCACTGCCCTGGAATTTTCCAAATTTAATTTATACACTGATTCTTGTTATATTGCCGGATTGTTTCCTCATATCGAAACAGCTTCCATTCCAACCAACAAGACAGCAATTTTGGAGCTGTTAACCCAATTACAGCAACTGATTAATATTAGAAAGGAACAATTCTTTGTGGGCCATATTAGGTCTTTTTCTGGCCTTCCAGGACCTTTGCACCAAGGCAATCGATTGGCTGACACCTTAAGTAAGCCTACTGTATGTGCTGCAGTAGAGGTCGAGGCAGTTCTGCCTTACGTTATCAGTTTCATTTACCTAGGGAAACAGCTAAGCAAATTGTTACAAATTGCAAAGCTTGTCCCACTTTTGTTCCAGTTCCAAGAGGAGTTAACACTCGAGGACTAAAACCAAATGTGCCGTGGCAAATGGATGTGACTCACTTTCCCAGCTTTGGGAAATGGTCTTATGTGCATGTGACTGTGGATACCTTCTCTCATGTTATTTTAGCTTGAGCTAGGACTGGAGAAGCTTACAAAGATGTGGTACAACGTTTATTCTTTTGCTTTTCACAACTAGGTATGCCAAAACAATTGAAAACTGGCAATAGTCCTGCATATACATCCAAATCTTTCCACTAATTTTGTTCCCAATTTAACATTTCTCACTCCACAGGAATTCCCGACAATCCACAAGGTCAAGCCATAGTTGAAAAAGCTCACCAAACTTTAAAAAATCAAATAATTAAATTACAAAGGGGGAGTTCAACTATAGTTCACCCCACCATATTGCTATGGCTAGACATTGGAATCCAGAAGAAAATATAAAACCTCTGATAAAATGGAAGGATCTCCTTATAAAATGGGAGGGCCTGCTTTATTTCATGCTCAAGTCAAACATGTTACTAATCATAATTTTTCTTATGAAGGGCATTCCAACTCCCTCCCTATTTGTTTTTATGAAAATTCTGCTTTTAATAATTACTGGGCTTCTTGCTTAATGTCCACCTTTAAGTCTCTGAGTACAGAAAGCCTTTATCAGGACAATATCAAGGACGGTTGGTGGCTGGAGATGTTAATGCCTGGAGGAACTGACCCTAGTTGTGTGACTAGAGCTTCACCGCCTCTCAGCCTACCTGCTTGCCCCTTCAATGATACGGAAAAGGACTGGTCACTCATCCAGCGAGATACTGGCTTCCCAAAATGGAGAGACTGTGCTTATAACTCTAAGGTGGACTATCCTGTACCCAGTGAAAGACTATATATTAGTGACTGGGGTTTTAATGACTCTATGCTTGCCGCAACTAGAAGGCACTCCAATGGATGGGTACCACCAATACTTTCATTTAAAATTTGAATCAGACAAACCATTCAACCTCACTTGTGGAGAGCCCTCTCAGCCCTTCAACCAGTCAGCCTGTCTAGGCCTGTTGGACAAACTCAGCAGTACCACATTAGGGCATGCTTGCAGTCCTCTTACATGTTTTTAGTATGGAATGAGTACCAAACTATTAAAATTGAGTATCATAACAATGTTTATAAGGTGTCTTGTACTGAGTGTATTTTAACTAATTGTTTAACTAATGCCTTTTACGAAGGTTTTGTTATTCTTAAGCAGCCACCTTATTTGATGATTCCTGTACACTTGTCATCTCATTGGTATGATGAATATGGTTTGCAGAAACTGTATGAGGTTAATCACCTTTTGGAAAGACAGAAAAGATTTTTAGCCACTTACATTTTAGGAATTACAGCATTGATAGCTATTGCTACTTCAGTAACAGTATCGGCTGTAGACTTATCTAAGGAAGTTCATACAGCTACCTTTGCTGATAAGTTATCTGAGAATGTTTCTAGTGCATTAGCTACTCAGGAGATTATAGGTCAAAAGTTAGAAAATAAAGTCAATGCTTTAGAGGAGACAGTTTTAGCAATAAGACAAGAGCTTGTACCTTAGAGGTAAATTGGCTCTCCGATGTCACTCTGAGTTTAAGTGGATTTGCCTCACTCCTTTGGAGGTAAATAAGTCTGTCTATACTTGGGAAAGATAAAAAATCATATTCTTGGAATTTGAAATCATTCGGACTTCAGTACAGACCTTACTAAATGACATTTAAAAAAAATACAGGACATATCTGTTGTTGAAAAACAGTTACAATCCACTGAATTGGCTAGTTCTATATTTAATGAATTTCATCCTTCATTAACCATGGCTCCTGCAGGGTTTACCAACATGTGTTCCAGGGTAAGAGGTCAGGCTGAGATCAGATTCCATGCCTAGGCACACCTGGGGGCCCATGCTGCTGCCCATCCAGGCCAGGAAGCCCCTCAAAGTAGTTCCAGCTACTTGGAAAGCTGGGGCAGGAGTCACTGAGTCACTGAGTGTGTGCCCTGCTGACGATGCGGCCTCCCAGGGCTCCTGTGGCCTCGCTGGCCTTGTTCCTTCACACAGCTATGGGGGAGGCCATGAGCATCCTTGTGCTCCGCCTGACCCCAGATTCTGAGGCCCGTGGGTGAGCACGAGGTTGGGCAGGATGACCCTTCTGCCTCAGCTGCGGCTCCCCACAGCAGCCCCATGGGAAAGAGAGTGGCGACCACTGGGTGATGCCGGCCTCCACCGACTCCTGCGTTCCCCCGGGGAACCTGACATGAGGACGTCCACACCACCCAGTGCTCAGAACCCTGGAAGTTGGATGGCTCAGGCTTCCCTCGGCATATTTCAGAAGGAC
The DNA here is from genome assembly GCA_027257055.1 of Cephalopachus bancanus. Taxonomy (NCBI): domain Eukaryota; kingdom Metazoa; phylum Chordata; class Mammalia; order Primates; family Tarsiidae; genus Cephalopachus; species Cephalopachus bancanus. Next base: position 83,368 of record JAPVLO010000296.1, read on the forward strand.
AGGCCAATTCTATCTTTCCAGGACTGGGGTCTGGTGCAGAAAGCTTCTCGTTCTGGGACATGGGGCATGGCTGGAAAGGCAGCCACCCCCTTGCCCATCACGCACCGCAGGTTCGTGGGGAACCTTATGCTACACCATTCGCAGATGACCTGCTTCTCCCTCGCTGCCATCTACTGAAAGTCAGTCGTGGACAAACACACACAAAACGTTTTTTTCTGAAACCATTTTCCCCGTCTCGTGCTGTACACCGGCCCCCTTGGTAGGTGGCGCCCTACTGCGGTGTTCTTGTTTTGATTTATTTGTGAGTTGAGGTCTCCCTTTGTTGCCCAGGCTGAAGTGCCTGATCACGGCTGCGGCAGCCTCCACCTCCTGGGCTCAGGCAGTCGGTCTCACTACAGTGCCCAGGCTGGTCTCAAGCTCCGAGGCTCAATGGTCCTCCCATCTCGGCCTCCCAAAGTGTTGGGATTACAGGCGTGAGCCACCGGGCCTTTCCCTGAAAACAATCTTAAAAATCAATGCCTAAATTCGGGGACCCCGACTGATACAGGGGCAGGCAACTTTGGGGCACAGAAGCCAGTGTCCATGGGGTGACTCCCCCGAATGGGCCCTCATTCCCCAGGGCCCTGGGTCCGACTCTGACGGCTGTAGGAGCTGAGTTTCTGCCCTTCCTTACAGATGATAAGGTGCGGGTGGAGGAGGGGCGGGCAGGGGTGGGCCCAAACCACTCTGCAGTCTCCTCCCACAGCCAGCAAGGACCAGGGTCCCAGCTCTCAGCCTCACCGCTCCATGTGGACTCCAGCTCTGCTCCAAAGGCCTCCCCAGCCCAACTCAGGCATCAGGGCCCAGGGCAGGACTCACCAGCAGGACACAACTTGCAGCAGCGGCCAGCGTGCTTATATCGCTCAGGCCCACAGGAGCCAGAGTCCAGGAGTAGCGGGCTCTGCTCAGTCACCAGCGTGGTCATCTGTGTGGCTGCAGCGATCACCTTCAGCTGGGAAAGTACGAGACATTTTTTTCCCCTAAACTTCAGCATTGTTTTATTTAATTACTCTGGTAATTTTTCCCCAAACTTCAGTAATTGTTAGACCATTTTAGAGAAGAAATAAAATTCTCTCATATTCCTACTTTTTTTTTTTGAGTCAGAGTCTCACTCTGTTGCCCAGGCTGGAGTGCACTGGGACAATCACAGCTCATCACAGCCTCCAATTCCTGAGCTCAGGTGATCCTCCCACCTCAGCCTCCTGGGTCCCTGGGACCACACACACACAATACCATGCTTGGCTCTTTTTTTTTCTGGAGAGATGGAGTCTTGCTATGTTGCCCAGACTGGGCTTGAACTCCTAAGCTCAAGGGATCCTTCTGTCTCCACCTCCTAAAGTGCAGGGACTACAGGTGTGAGACACCTCTCCCAATCTAATCATTTCTTTTATGATGCTACTTTAACATGTCCGAGAAGAGGAGAAGAGCCCGGAGATGGCGGCTGAGCCTGTAGGATTATGCAAGTCCTGGTGTGAGGGAGTGAGTGTATGGAAAATTTTGTGTATGTGCAGGTGAGTGGGCATGTGAGTGACTGGCTGATTGAGGGCTAGGGAGCTAGCGGCCAGGGGTGCAGCAGCTGTACTGTAGCTGCTGGGCTTGGACCCAAGCAAATCCCATGACATAGAAGCTAAGCACTATTTTTTTTAAATCAACGAAACCCTTCCTGAGAAGAAAATACTGGGAGAGACTGACTAAGTGTGGGCTCATGAGCAAGTGGCCAAGGCCCTCCTCAGGCAGCAACTGGTGTTGCAGCTTCTCTGCTTGGTCCCTGGGACTTCCCAGGTGCAAAAGCTGAGCACCATTTTTTGTTAATTGAACAATATTTTTCCTGTTAAGAAGTTGTGGTGAAGCTGGGCTCGGTGGCTCAGCCTGTAATCCCACACCTTTGAGAGGCTGAGGTGAGTGGATTCCCTGAGCCCATGGGTTCGAGAGCTGCCTTGGCAGGCAAGACCTCATCTCTACAATACATCAAAAAATTAGCTGGGCATGGTAGCGTGTGCCTGTAATTCCGGCTACTCAGAAGGCTGAGGGGGAAGGATCGCTGGAGCCCAGTAGGCCAAGGCTGTGGTGGCCGGGAGTGGCCACTGCACTCCAGTCTGGGTACAGAGTGAGACTCCAACTCAAAAAAAAAAAGAAGTCATGGTGAGAGACTATCGGCTCAAGGCTCTCCCTCATCATTGCAGCAGGAGAGGCTGCAGGTTCCAGGCTTTGCCTCACCACTTCAGTGCCTGTCTGGACACTGGCAGCAAGGGCTGCAGAGGGAGCCCAGAGGCAGAGTCCCATGGGACAGGACGAGAGAGGCCCCTCACCACCATCCTGAAGGTGGGGCAAGAAAGTGCTCCAACTTGCTCACCACAGAGCAACAGACCCTATCTCTGTGACTGGGAGATCAACTACTCAGGGGCCGATTGTGCCCCAGAGAGAATATCCTGAAAGCACAAACTTTGAAGGGACGAGTGCTGAGTTCCAGGCGCCCCACTCTCCACCCTGATCCAGCCGAGGGACAAAGGGTGTGGCCAGAAAAGGACGAGGAAGAACTCCAAAGAGATCAGTGTCCTGTTTTAAAATAGAACAAATCCAGAGCCCAGATCAGGGAAGAATAGAGGGCTGAGCAAGCATCAGAAGGGAACATCTCTCCCATTGGCACTGAATAACAGAACTGAAGAGGAAAGCAAGAGATCTGTCACAAATGAGGAAAAAACAAGGGAAGGCCATGGGCAATTTCAAGTGTAACAAAGAGAAAACTCCTGAAAAATCAGACCTCAGAGCCCAAGCAATGGAAGTCACCAATGACTGGCCCCAGAATATGGCAGAGATTACAGAATGGATGGAAAGAGTGAATAATATTCAAGAAAGAAGAGATTCAACACTGAAAGAACTTGTAACAGAGATTTTGGCAATAAAAAATTTCATCCAGGAAATAAATAACAACATGCATAAAAAGCAGAATTAATCTAGCTGAAGAAAGAATCTTAGAACCTGAAGACCAGGTCATGGAATTAACCTGATCTGTGAAAAACATAGAAAGAAAACTCAGAAAAAAACATCAAAGTCTACAAGAGATATGCAATTATATCAAGAGGCTGAACCTATGCCTGATTGGTATCCCAGAAGAAGAAAGGGAAATGAAGAATACCTTGGAGCAAGTATTCCAGAAAGGAATCCATGAAAACTTTCCCCATCTCACCAGAGATGTGACCAACCAAACACAAGAGATACAGAGAATCCCCCACAAGACATCAAATGAGAAGACCACCCCTAGACACATAGGAATTCACGTACACAAAGTAGGCACAAAAGAAAAAATCCTAAAGGCAGAAAGAGAGAATGGTCTTACCTTCCAGGGAAAACCAATCAGAATAGCAGCAGACCTATCGGCAGAAACACTACAATATTCAAAGTCCTCAAAGAAAAACAATTTCAACCAAGAATTTCCTACCCAGCCAAACTCAGCTTCATCAGTGATGGAGAATTAAGATCCTTCCCAGTCATCCTAAGAGATTATGCAGCTTCCAGACCTACAGGAGACACTTAAAAAGGTATTAAGCACAGGAGAAAGAATAAAAAGAATGACCACACAATTCCCAAGAGAATGTCAGAACACAGAATCAACAGAGAATTCAGCACAACGAGCTTGAAAATACACACATACATCAATCTCAAAGCCAAAAGAAAACAAGCAAACAAAGAAAAACTTCATAAGAATCTAACAACAGGAATAAACAATCACATTTCTATAATGAGCCTGAATGTGAATGAACTAAATGTACCACTGAGTAGACACAGAATGACAAACTTGATAAGACCCAAGTATTTGCTGCATTCAGGAAACTCATCTTACCACAAGGGATGCACACAGACTCAAAGCTAAAGGATGGAAAATGAGTTTCCAGGCAAATGGATCACAAAAGAAGGCAGGAGTCACGATCTTGATATCAGACAAAACAACTTCTAAGCTATCAAAAATTTTAAAAGATGCAAAAGGACACTACATAATGATAAACAAGTTTCGATCCAGCAACAAGAAATATCCATCCTAAACATATATGCACACAACACAGGAGCACCAGCATTTACAAAGCAACTACTAAGTAAACTAAAGAAAGATAGTAACTCTAACACTTGAATACCCATTAACAGCTCTAGATAGATCATCAAGGCAGAAAATCAACAAGTACATCCAGAACTTCAACTTGACATTTGACCAAGTGGGCTTAAAAGATACACCTTAGATTAATCCACCCAACAATCATAAAATATACATTCTACTCATCACCACATGGAATGTACTCCAACATTGATCACATCCCTGGCCATAAATCAAGCATAAACAAATCCCATAAGGTTGAAATATTCCCATGCACCTTATTGGACCACAGTGGAATAAAAATACCACTGCGGAATAAAAATCAACACCAACAAAATTTCCCCAAAGCCCACAAAGGCATGGACACAAAACAGCATGATGATGAACAAGTACTGGGCCAACACTTTGATCAAAGCAGAAGTTAAAAGATTCTTGGAAACAATAAAAATGAAAGAACATCTTACCAAAACCTCTGGTATGCTATGAAATCAGTTCTAAGAGGGGAATTTATATCTCTATGAGTACACATCAAGAAAATAGAAAGAAAACAAGTTGAGAGCCTAACAAATCATCTAAGGGAGCCAGAAAGAGAGGACCGCCAAAACCCTAACTTTAGCAGAAGATCTCAAATCACAAAAATAAGAGCCCAAATACAGGACACAGGAAACAAAAATACCATAGAAAACATCAACAAAACAGAAAGCTAGTTCTTTGAAAGAATTAACTAGATCGATGAACTCCTAGCCCGAATGACCAAGAAAAAGAGAAAAAAGCCCAAATAAACACAATCAGAAATACAAAGGATCGAAACACAAAAGAAATGCAAAAGATTATCAGGGATTACTATGTACACGTACATGGAAACAAACTTGACAACCTAAATGAAATGGAGGACTTTCGGACATGGCGAAACCTCCCCAGGATGAAACAGGAAGACACTGAGACACTAAATAGACCAATAACAGCCCAGGATATTGACAGTGTCATAAGAAAACTATTTACAAAAAAGAAAAAGAAAAAAAAAAAGCCCTGGACTGCATGGCTTTCCAGCAGAATTCTACAAAACATAGAAGGAGGAGCTGATACCAATCCTATTGAAAGTATTCCTAGCCGGGCTCGGAGGCTCAGCCTGTAATTCCACACCTTTGGGAGGGTATGGTGAGTGGAATGCCTGAGCCCGCGGGTTCGAGACCCGCCTGGGCAACTTGATGAGCCCTCATCTCTACAATAAATCAAAAATTAGTCAGGCATGGTAGCGCACGCCTGTAGTTCCAGCTGCTTGGAAGGCTGAGGCTGAAAGATCGCTAGAGAGCAGTGGGAATTCCTGAGAAGTCTGAGGAACAAAAGGAAAAGGATTTTTAAAAAGTAAATAAATGCACTGCAGCTTGGATGACAGATTGACAATCCTACTCAAAAGAAAAAAAAAAGAAAAAGTGAATAGATGTGGTGACTCATGCCTGTCATCCCAGTACTTTTGGAGGAGGTCAAGGCCAGAGTATCACTTGAAGCCAGGAATTTGAGACCAGCCTGGACAGCATAGTGAAACTTTGTCTCCACAAAATGTCAACGTAACCAGGTATGGTGGCCCGTGACTGTAGTCCCAGCTTCTCGGAAGCTGACGTGGAGGGATCATCTTAGTCCAGCAGGTCAAGACTGGTGGCTGTGATTGCTCCACTGCACTCTAGCCTGGGTGACAGAGTGAGATACTGCCTCAAAAAAAAAAGAAAGAAAAAAAATCCAATTATCTTCTGTTTCCAGCAGACTCACTTTTGAGACAAATACACAAATAGAGTGAAAGTAAAAAAGATGGAAAAAGATATGCTGTGAAAATAGCAACAAGTCAGGTAGGTGGCTCACCCCTATAATCCAAGCACTTTGGGAGGCTGAAGTGAGAGAACTGCCTGAGCCCGCCGGTTCAAGACCAGCCTGGCCAACTTAGTGAGACCTTACCTCGACAATAAATTAAGAAAAATTAGCCAGGCATGGTGGCACACGCCTGTGGTTTCAGCTACATGGAAGGCTGAGGCGGAAGAATCGCCGGAGCACAGCAGATCCAGGCTGCGGTGGCCATGAGGGTGCCACTCTTCCTCAGCCTGGGCCAACAGAGTGAGACTCCCACTCAGAAAAAAAAAAAAGAAAAGCAAACAGCAACCAAAAGAGAGGGCAGTGGCTGTATTAACATCAGACAAAACTGAATGTAAGTAAAACTGTCAAAGGAGACAAAGACAGATATTACGTATGTATTTGTTGACTTTTCACAATTTCCTATAGCTTCCACGAGCATGAGACTGTCTCGCGGCTATGTCATGGGCATTTGTTTGTTAACTGCGGTTTCTATGAGTCTCCGTGTTAAGCCCCAGGCAGAGGGAATGACACGACATCTCATTCCGTTAAGATTCCTGCCCTAATTCCAAGGTTAGGACGGAGACCGGCCCGGCGCAGCGGGGTGCAGGGGGTAGAGACCCGAGACGAGGCTTCCCTCTGACTCCAAAATCCAAAGCTGTCTGAGTCTCTCCCGGACTATCTGGTCGGCCCCGCCTCCTCCCGCCCCCCCCCACCAGGGTCCGCCTACCCGGGCGCCCCGTCCCCCACCCACCTGCGCCCAAAGCTGAGGCTGCAGCGGGAAGGCGGGGCCAGCAGCGCCAGGAGCCAAGGCTCCGCCCCCTGGGCCACGTGCCCAGAAGCCACCGAGCCGCGCACCAGCCCCACCGCCCACCCCGCGGTGACTGGCGGGCCTGCTGCGCTCACGCCTCGCTGCCCTGCCGCTCCCGGAGCCACGCCAACGGGTCCACAGCCACGTGGGGCCCGCGGCGGCCTCCGCGCCCGCCCGAGGACCAGCCCAGGGCCTAGCCTACCGGTCACCTTCCCACGCCGTCTGGGCGTCTGCGGCGGCCTCTGGAGTGGCGTCCCGGCCTCTGCTGGGGGCGCTTGGGGGGGTTCCCGGCGCGCCCCCGCCCTCGCTGCCGGGTCTCACCTTGGCGGTGGCAGCAGAGCCGGCGGCTGGCGGAGCGTCGGGGTTCAGCGCCCCGCAAGATGGTCCCTCTGCCGCCCAAGAAGGTACACTTGTCACCTCGTCACTTCCCTGGCAGGGGGAGGGCTGTGATTCACCACCCCCAACGCACCCGAAGTTCGCTCCGTGAGAGGGTCCTTTTCCCGCCGCCCGGGCTCAGGGAAGGCAAAGAAGAGGCCTTCTCCCCCTCCTCCAGCCCCTCCCGGCAGGCGCCACTTGTAGCCTTGTAGCTACCCCAAGACCCCCACATGCCCCAGGCTCCACTTCATCCTCACGTGAGGAGTCCTTATCCCAAGAACCAAATTCAGGGTTTTACTGTTTTACTGTTCTCTTTTTAAAAAAAAATATCGCAGCCATTGTTACGATTTTTTTTTAAGTTGGGGTCTCACTCCGTCGCCCAGGCTGGAGTGCATAGGCATGACCATGGCTCACCACAACTCAGCCTCATGGGCTCAGATATCATCTCAGCCTTCTGAGTAGGTGGGATTATAGTCACCTGTGACCACATTGGCTACTTTTTAAATTTTTGCTATAAAGACGAGGTCTCATCATGGGGTCCAGGCTGGTGTAGAACTCCTGGGCTCAAGCAATCCTCCTGCCTCAGCCTCTCAAAGTGCTTGGATTACAGGTGTGAGACACCATGCCCTGCCTGGATGCCTATTATTGAAAAGTCAAAAGCAAAAAACAAAAGCAACAACAACAACAACAAAAAACTGATGCTGGGAGACTGTGGATAACAGGGCTCAGCTTGTTCAACCCCTGGAGAGCAGCTTGGAGATTTCTCTAGGAACTAAGAGGAGATTGGCCGCAGTCCCCCTCCCAGGAACACTCCGGAAGGTGCATCAACAGGCGACCCACAGACACCTGCACGCGGATGTTGACGGCAGCCTTACTGAGATCGCCCAAATTGGAACCACCCCGGATGCCCCTGACAGTCGCCTGGGGAAAGAACACATGTCTGGCACATCCCAGGGACGACCACACTGCCTTGGCGACATGGATCTGGAGGCGTGGATCAGTTGGAGACTGTGGCTCTCAGGGAATCCTCGCAGAACCAGACCCCAGAAGATCCACGTTCTCCCTCACAGGCGGGCCCTAAACACGGTGCTCACAGGGCAGGAGGGTGGTGGCAAGACACTGGGCACAGATGAGGGAGGCAGAGGGGAGGGAGGGACAGAGGGAGGAGAGAGATTGGGAGGGGGAGAAGGAGGGAGAACGGAACATAGGAAGGGAGCTAGAGAGGGATGGGGGGAAGAGAGAGGGGGAAGGGGAGGGAAGGGCAAGAGAAAGTCAGGGGGGATGTGGGGCAAGCTACACACGCCCCCACACCTGGGCCCCATCCTCGCCACTGGGGGTGGGGGGGTGTCACCAGAAGCCCTAGATAAACTAGGTAACAAATCCTCAGGAGTACTCGTGATCTGCCCACCAAAAAAAGATGCAAATAAAATTCTGCCGGATTAAAAAAGTGGCCCCTCACTCCGTGCACATTTCTTAGGAAGAGGGAGAGAGAAAACAGAGAAGAGAAAGAGGCCACAGTCCTCGTGGAGGCGTGGAGAGAGGCGGCTCCCGGGGGTGCGCTCCCTCTCCGGGCCAGGCTCCCCTCAGGTCCTGCTCCCCGTGGCGGCCCCACTGCAGGGAAGGGAGGAGCGTCTCAGGGCTCAGGAACCCAAGCCCTAGGTGTGTCCGAGCCCCCGGCGCCCCGTGTCCTCCCACCCTCCCGTCCTGCCGCGTCCTGCCCCAGAGATGCTGGGGGTTGCCTGGGCGCCAGGCATGGGGTGCTGACGGGGGTGGGAGGGGCGCCGGGGCACGGCTTCCTTCTGACTCCAGAATCAAACCCTGTCCGAGTCTCTCCGAGACTGTCCTGCCCCTCTGCACCCCCCCCAGGCTCTCGAGGTCCCCCCTCCGGGGGAACCTGGCCCCAGTCATGCTGTCCACTCACCAGCGCCAGGACCTGCAGCTGCCACAGCCCATGTGCCAGGAGTGGCACCATGGGTGCTGAGTGCCAGACAGCTGGTAGCAGGATGGGCTTATATGAGCCCCTAGCGGAGCGACGCGGGGAACCCGGCATACCAGGTAGACTGGCTGGGAGCGACTTAAATAGCTTTGAGACACGGACCTGCCTACCCCCACCCTCCCGCGGCTCACACAGCAGTGTTGGCAGTTCTCTGAGGGGTCAGTCCTGTCACTCCAGAGACTTGTGGCCCCAGATGCCCTGGAAGCCAAGCTAGCAGAGGTTCCTTGAAGCCCTGGGATAGGGGGTGCTGAGCGGTCACTGGGGTGGGGGTCAAGCTAGGGACACCCACATCATTATAAATGTCACCACCCTGCCCTTCCCCCTCAGCGACTATATTCCACACTCACCCAAGGACCACGTTTAGGGTTTTACTTTTGGTGTTTTAATTTGTTTTTTAAAACATCACAGCCATTGTTACCTTTTTTTTTTGAGTCGGGGTCTCACTGTGTGACCCAGGCTAGAGTTCAGTGGCGCGATCATGGCTCACAGCTGCCTCGACCAACTGGGCTCAGGCAATCCTTCCACCTCAGTCTCCCAAGTAGCAGGGACTACAGGCACACACCAACACACCAGGCTAATTTTTTCTTTTCTTTTTTTCTTTTTTTTTTTTTTGAGAGGAGGTCTCACCATGTAGGGGTCACACCAGATCTCACCACGTTGTCCAGCCTGGACTCCAGAATCCTCTCACCTCAGCCTCCCAGAGTGCTGGGCTTACTGATGTGAGCCACCATGACTGTCCGGATGGTGATAATTGAAGAGTCAAAAAACATCTGGTGCTGGCGAGGCTGTGGGCAAGAGGGATGCTCCTACACTGTTGGTGGGAAGGCCAGAGACACGGATTAGCTGGAGACCATCGATCTCAGTGAATCCTCGCAGAAACAGAGCATGGAAGACCATACACCCTCACTCATAGGCGGGCCCTAATCCCGGGGCTCATGGGGCAGGAGGGTGGTGGCAAGATGCCAGGCACTGAGGGGGGGGAAGAGGGGAAAGAGGGACAGAGGGAGGGAAGGAGAGGAGTGGGAAGAATGGACAGGGAGGGACCGACAGAGGGACACAGGGAGGGAGGAAGGAAGGTAGGAGGGAGAAATGGGGAGAGGGACAGAGGGAGGCACAGAGGGATGGAGGAGGTGAGAGGGAGGGAGCAGGTGGGAGGGACAGATGGGGAGGGGAGGGGCAGAGGGACCGAGGGATGTTTGGAGGGAGGGAGAGAGGGACAGAGTCAGGGCTAGAGACACAAAACCCCTCACTGGCACCACACTTGGCATGAGAAAGGAGGGGGCTCCTCAGAAGCCCACACCTGGCCTTCACACGATGTAACCATATAATCGAGTAACCAATGTAACCTTTTAACCCGTGTAACCCATGTCACCACGTAACCGATGTAACCAATGTAACTTTGTAACCAGGTAACCATGTAACCCATGTAACCATGTAACCCATGTAACCATGTAACCCATGTAACTCGTGTAATCATGGAACCACATAACCGATGTAACCATGTAACCAAGTAACCGATGTAATCATGTAACTGATATAACCATGTAACCATGTAACCATGAAACAGATATAACCGATGTAACCGATGTAACATGTAACCATGTAACTGATATAACCATGTAACCAAGTAACCAGTGTAACCATTTAACCAATGTAACCATGTAAACCATGTAACCCTTGTAACCATTTAACCCATGTAACCATGTAGCCAAGCAACCAATGTAACCATGTAACCATGAAACGGGTATAACTGATGTAACCATGTAACAATGTAACTGACATAACCATGTAACCAAGTAACCAATGTAACCATGTAACCTGAAAGGCCCCAACCAGCCACGAGGAACCCGCCCCCTCCAAAGGCTAAGCCTAGGCCTGGCCCCCACCTAAAATGGCACTCTCTCCTAAGAAGGCGCCCGGACAAACTAACATGGAGGCTCGGACAAGGCTCTCCAGGTTCTTCTTCCACAACAAAGCCCACCATTCTTGCGCCCGCGAAAGCCCCTCCCAATCCCAAAAATGCCTCACCTGCTGACCAATAGGTAACCGACAGGTCGCTTTAAATTTCTATAAAACGTGTCACACCCCTGCCTCCATGCTGCAATCTGATTCTCAGGTTCTGTAGCCACCGGCTCATCCCCATTAAATCTCTTGGCCTTAAAGGGTGTTGAGTCTCACTGCGTGCCACCGTCTTTCACCAGCCTCCCTCCTCTCCTCTCTCACCCTCTCATCTCCCCTCCCCTTAACTCTCCATCCCTCTCACGCCCCTTCCCCATAGCCAGGATCCAGGCTAAGTTCCCGCTCAGGACAGCCCCAGTGGCATGGGAGGCAGGAATGCCCTAGGGCCCCAGCGCTTGAGCCCCTGACTGTGCAAGGGCCTGAGTGCCGGAGTGTCCAGCCTCACCCTTTCCATTTCTCGCCACCCTCCATCCCACAGCATCCTGCCCGGGAGATGCCAAGGCCACCTGGGAGTAGGGAGTGAGCCAGTCCCCAGAGTCTGTTCAGGATCTGGGTGTGGGGCACATCCTTCTGATTCCAGAATCAAACTCCTATGGGTGTTCTCCCTCCTAGGGCGCCCCAGCCCCAGCCCCAGTGGCAGGTTTGGGCAGTGAATCACCTGGCAGGAGCATTGGCCAGCCGACCATCCAGCCCGCCACCGACAGCTGTAGTGCTGTAAGGTAAGTGGCCAATTCCTACAATGCCCAGAGATGAGTGTCCCCAGGTGGATATGGCCCTTGGCACCTTCTGTGCCCGCCTGGCTGAAGATCATCCAGAGCATGTCCTACTTCCCACACAGCCTCGACAGTTACAACAGGGTCTGGACCAGGACCAAATTCCAGCCAGTGCCAGTGGCAGGCATGGCCTGCCTCTCGCTGCAGCTTCACGCCATGTCATGGCTGCAGCCGGGCAGTTGGACCAGTTTCGGGTTTCAGCGTCCCCAGGATGGCCCTTGCCCTGCCCTGGGGGTTCCACTTGTTGCCTGGTCCTTTCCTGGGGGGAGGAGCAGTGTCCTGACATTCACCTGGCCCCAGACACCCCAAGTTCCCTCCTGGAGAGGATCCCGTCCCTACCAGCCCTACCCAGCCAAAGGCAAAGAAGGGGTTCCTTGCTCATCTCCCCCTCCTCCAGGCCTTCCTCCAGGGACCTCTAGCCTTGTCGCCCCGCCCCAAGGCCTGCTTCAACTCTGGTGGTCAGCCAGCATGCCCTACCCCATCCCTCCCGGTCCCCTCATTCCCACAGTGTTTTCGGAGCAGGGATGGGGGTGGGAGTGGGGAGTGGGGGTGGGTGGAGAGGGAAAGTGCCCACAGTGGCTCCCACACACTCCGGAGTCTCTCCCTCTCAGCCAGGGGTGGGACAGGTGTCAAGGCCTCTTTGGCCCCAGATGCCCTGGCAGCAAGCTAGGAGAGGGCCCTGGAAGGGGCACGGCTGAGAGCAGGAGGGGGTGCCATGTGGGCAATGGGCTGGAAGGCTCAGCTCAGGACACCCACATCATTATAAATGCCACCTGAGGAGTCCTTATTCATGGACTCAAGAACCAAGTTCGGGGATTTACTATTCTCTCTCTCTCTCTCTCTCTCTCTCTCTCTCTCTCTCTCTCTCTCTCTCTCTCTCTCTCTTTGAGTTGGAGTCTACTCTTACTGACCAGGCTCGAGTACAGTGGCATGCTCACGGCCACCGCAGTCTTGACACGCTGGGATCAGTTGACCCATCTGCCCCAGCCTTCCAAGTAGTTGGAACGACAGACGCACATCACCACGCTCAGCTTATTTTCTGATTTATTGTAGACATGAGGTCTCGCCAAATTGCCCAGGCTGGTCTCAAACCCCCAGGCTCAGGTATTCCTTTCGCCTCAGCCTCCCAAAGTGCTGGGATGACAGGCTGAGCCACTGCACCCAGCCTCTCATTTTTTTTAAATATCGCAGCCATTGCTACAATTTTTTTTAAAAGTTGGGGTCTCACCCAACTGCCGGCTAGGCTGGATTGCAGTGGAACAATCACAGCTCACCGCAGCCTCAACCTCCCGGACCGAGTTTCCCGAGGCTCCTTACCTGCCTGCGAAACAGGCTGAGCCTGTCACTCTTTCTTTATCTTCTGATACTTTTGCTCAACTTATGGAGTTTCTTACTGTTTTAGCTAGAAAGTGCTCAGTTTCGAAAGAGGAAGCACTTTTGTGTAGTGCTTTGAGCTCAAAAGAGGATATGCCTTCCATACTGGTAACTCATTTCTCAATTTCTTTTTTTTTTTTTGAGTTGGAGTCTCACTCTGTCACCCAGTCTGGAGTGCAGTGGCCGCTCCCGGCCGCTGCAGCCTCGACCTGCTGGGCTCTGGCGATCCTTCCGCCTCGGCCTTCCAAGTAGCCAGAATTACAGGCATGCGCTACCACGCCCGGCTGATTTTTTTATTTATTGTAGAGATGAGGTCTCACTGCCCAGGTGAGTCTCAAACCCGCGGGCTCAGGCAATCCACTCACCTCAGCCTCCCAAAGGCGCGGGATTACAGGCTCATTCCTCAATTTCTAAGGAGAAGATCTCTCCTGGAGATCTCTCCCTTGGGTCTCAACAGCCCCTCAATTGGCACCGACTAGAACCTAGCTTGTGGATCACGGATCCACACCCTCCCCCCATCCAAGCTCGGCCGCCGCATGTTAGGAAGCGTCGCTCCCTTTGCAGAAGGCTGTTCAGTCCGCCTTGCTTCAGGGAGATGATTTAGAAGGATTTCACGCCTATCCAGTAGAAACTACAGGCTTTGATGATCAGGAAAGGGAGATGCGAGAGTATCAGACTCTGTCTCTTTAGTCCCTGAAGGACCTTAAAAGTGCTGTGGCACAGTATGGAGCAGCAGCATGGTTTACATTGGTTATACTGGAAACTATTTCACAAGAGGCCTTGACTCCCTCTGATTGGCATATGGTTGTAAAAGCATGTTTGTCGGGTGGAGAATGTTTGTATTGGAAGACAGATTTTGGGGATAGATGCCAAGAACAAGCTGAAAGAAATAGAGGAGATGAACAGGATTAATCTAGACATGCTTGTGGGCCAAGGAGGATACTCCTCCCAAGAGGCGCAGATTCTATATCCCCGAGCTGCCTATGGTCAGATAAGTGGAGCGGCACCAAGAGCATGGCGTCGATTACCGTCGGCTGGAGTTAAGACAGAGCAGCTTTCGGAAATACGTCAGGGACCTGATGAGCCTTACCAAGATTTTGCATCTAGATTGTTGCAGGCTGTAGGTCGAATGGTGGCAGATGAAGAGATGGGGACTTTTTGGGTAAAACAACTGGCCTATGAAAATGCCAATTCGGCCTGCCACGCGGTCCTTCGTCCCTATCGTAAAAAAAGGGATTTAACAGATTGTATTCGCTTGCGTGCTGATATTGGGTCTGCCTGTAGGCAGGGGATGGCTATAGCTGCAGCTTTACAAGGTACTCCTCTCAACAAAATGTTTAATGGAGGAAACCAAGGTGCCTGCTTCAACTGTGGGCAAATGGGTCATTTCAGTAGGGAATGTCCTGCGCATACTCCCAATTCAGGACCACCTCCCAGTAAGGGTTGCCCTACATCTATGTGCCCATGATGCAAGCGAGGTATTCACTGGGCTAATGAATGCCGTTCCAGGATGAACGCAAATGGAAATCCCCTGTCGGGAAACTTCCGGAGGGGCCAGCCCCAGGCCCCTCAACCATTGGGGCTGTGTCCATTCACTCCCCGCAGCCCATGCCCAACTGGCCTACTCAGGGAAGTCATCTGCCCAATGGGTCAGTGGCCTCTACCGCGCTACCCCAGGGAGTGCCGGACTGGACCTCAGTTCCTCCTCCCACCTTGTACTAACCCAAGAAATGAGGCCACAGGCTATTCCCACGGGTGTTTATGGCCCACTCCCTGATGACATGGTAGGATTGTTACTGGGACGCATCAGCCTTTCTTTGAAAGGCTTCCAAGTTCTCCCAGGAGTCATAGACTCCGATTACCCTGGTGAAATTAAGGTTATAGGAAATGCTCCTCAGAATAATATCACACTCACTGCCAGGATGCAAATTGCCCAATTAGTGTTGCTCCCTTTAAAGAAAATGGGCTGTACTGTTTCCTCACAAAAGCGAGGGACTAATGCCTTTGGTTCTCATGATCATGCGTATTGGGTGCAAGCCATAGGGGAAAAGCGGCCTGAGTATTCTCTGCATATAGAAGGCAAGACCTTCCAAGGTTTATTCGATACTGGGGCCGACGTCTCTGTCACTAGTCAGCCTCACTGGCCAACTTTTTGACCTCTTCAGGAAGCAATGACTTCTTTGCGAGGTATTGGGCCATCTAAGTCCCCCGCAGAGTAGCAAACTTTTGAATCGGAAGGATGATGAGGGCCATGAGGGAATTTTTCAGCCCTATGTACTTCCTTTTCTGCCGCTTAATCTTTGGGGCCGGGATGTCCTCCAAGCTATGGGGGTATCGTTATATCGTCCCATCGCTCAGGTCACTTCACAGATGCCAAGGATTGGGAAGGGTTAATCAGGGAATGCAGTATCCCTTAACCCCACCTGTAAAAAATGGGAGGTTTGGTTTAGGTCACCCTGAGACTTTTCATTAACGACCACTACTTCTCCTGAGCCCCATCAGGAAACTACTGATCCCATTACTTGGTTATCTGACGATCCTGTACGGGTGGAGTAGTGGCCACTTTCTGGAGAAAAGCTTTCAGCAGCTATAGCTCTTGTTCAGGAGTGGCTTCTAGCCAGACACATCGAACATTCTCACAGTCCTTGGAACACTTCTATCTTTGTAATTAAGAAAAGGTCAGGGAAGTGGCATTTACTACAAGATTTATGGGCAGTAAATCGCTCCATGGGAATTATGGGGTCTCAGCAGCCTGGCCTGCCCTCGCCAGTAGCCATTCCAGCTGAATGTCACTTGTTTGTTATAGATTTAAATGATTGTTTTTTCACTATTCCACTTTTTCTTCAAGGTCGGAAATGTTTTGTTTTCTCTTTGCCTGCTATTAATTTTTAGCTACCAGCTCAGAGATTTCCATGGAAAGTTTTGCTTCAAGGCAAACTTTTGTAGCCAGGGCCTTACAGTCTGTCCAGCCATGTTTTCCTGAAGCCTACACCATTCATTACATGGATGACATTCTTCTTGCTCATCCCGATCCAGAGCGACTTCAGGTTGTATTTTTTAACTTACGATCTGCCCTTCAACAATCTGGACTTGTTATTGCTCCAGAGAAAGTCCAGAATGTAGCCCCATATGAATACCTTGGTAGGCTTATAGAGGGACGTAATGTTCGCATGCAGAAGCTGCAAATTCGGTTGGACCCTTTATTAGCCCTTAATGATATTCAGAAATTGCTAGGAGACATCAACTGGTTATGTCCTTCCTTAGTTATTTCTATTGCTCAACTAATGCCACTCTTTTTTTTTTCTTTTTTTTTTTTTGCGTTGGAGTCTCACTCGGTCGCCCAGACTGGAGTGCAGCGACTGCTTCCAGCCATCGCAGCCTTGCCCTGCTGGGTTCCAGCGATCCTTCCGCCTCAGCCTTCCGAGTAGACGGAATTACAGGCGTGCGCCACCATGCCTGGCTGATTTTTTGATTTATTGTATAATGCCACTCTTTGATATACTGAAAGGTGATTCCAACTCTCCATCTCTGCCGGCACCTCACTCCTGAAACTCAATCTGCATTACAATTGGTGCAAGAGGCAATTGCAGCCCAGCAGGTATCTTGCATCTCTGTTACTGAGCCTTGGTCACTGATAATTTTACCTACCTCTTATTTGCCCACAGGAGTTTTTTGGCAACATGGACCCGTGGAATGGCTGCATTTGCCAGCCTCCCGACAACGCACCGTGACCCCATGTTATGAATCTGTTGCCCTCCTCATTACTAAGGGCTGACGGCGAGCCAGGGAACTTTTTGGCTGTGAACCTGCTTTAATTATAGTACCTTACAGTCATCCCCAAACGAATTGGCTTTGGAAAACATGTCCTGCATGGCAGTTGGCTGTAGCTAACTTTACTGGGCAGGTGGACGTCCGCTATCCTCCTTCTCGACTTCTTACTTTTGCAAAAAATCATTCTTTTATTTTTCTTCAGGTCACCAGTGCTCAGCCTCTGCAGGATGCTGATTTGGTTTTTACAGATGGCTCCTCTTCTGGAACAGTGGTTACTGTTATTAACGGCACGGTTTCTTGTTTTCAGACAGATCATGAATCCACTCAGCGAGTCGAGCTGTTTGCAGCTTGTCAGGTCTTTACAAATCTCCCCATAAAACACTTTAATCTTTACCTGACAGCCATTATCCTGGCAGTTACAACAGGGTGTGGACCAGGTCCTGTGTTGGTGGCAGGCGTGGCCTGCCTCTCGCTGCCTGGATTCACCCAAGGCCATGGCAGCAGCCGGGTCAGTTGGGCCAGTTTTGGGTTTCAGCGTCCCCAGGATGACCCTTCCCCTGCCCAAGAGGTTCCACTTGTTGCCTGGTCCCTTCCTAGGGAGGAGGAGGGGTGTCCGACATTCACCTGGCCCCAGGCACCCCAAGTTCCCTCCTGGAGAGGATGCCGTCCCTACCAGCCCTGCTCAGCCAATGGCAAAGAAGGGGTTCATCGCTCATCTGCCCCCTCCTCCAGGCCCTCCTGGCAGGCACCACCTCTAGCCTTGTAGTGTCCACCCCCACTTGAGGACAGGGGCCCTCCCAGTGCCTGCAGCTGGTGGTCACCCATGCCACCCCACCTCCTCAGAGGACCTTGGCACTGGCAGGATGTGTGACATAGGCTGCTGGCTTCTGGGGATGGCGGGCAAAGGCTCAGGCCTGGCCCAAGATGGCCAGATCCACCCACACCCGCAGCAGGCCATACACGGAGAAGCCCAGAGTCTCCACAAATAGGGCCGGGGCGTTGGACATGTAGGTGACATGGCCCGCCACACCTGTGAAGGCCAGGACACCCTGCACCTAGTCCACAAAGCTGCACCCCTGCCGGATGTGGTGAGGGTCGAAGTCAGCACCAGACACATGTAGGTGGAGAAGCCATCAGTATTCTGCGTTCTTCGGATGTCCCTATACCGCAGGATGTAGGGCACCACCCCGCCAAAGACCATGGCCCTGGCCACCTCCCAGAGACCAGCCGGTGCAGCCACAGGACCAGGAGCCAATACAGGCCCTCGGCCTCTGCCCCATACGTGCGCACAGCGGCTGGTGGGTCCTGCTCTCACAGGCTGAGGTCAC
The DNA here is from genome assembly GCA_027257055.1 of Cephalopachus bancanus. NCBI lineage: Eukaryota > Metazoa > Chordata > Mammalia > Primates > Tarsiidae > Cephalopachus > Cephalopachus bancanus. The sequence goes on from JAPVLO010000296.1 coordinate 101,723, forward strand.
CGCAGGGGGACGGCCACCTCCGCATGCTGCCGTCCACGCCAGCTCCACCCATGGGGCCAGTGCCCTCACTGGTGCCCTGCTTCTCTCTATGCTTTTCAAGTGTTTCACGAACACCCTTGTTGACACCCCTGTTGGGTGTCAGATCAACTACTGGGCCACCCTGCTGTGTTGGTTTCTGGGTCTGGCTTCCAATGAGGCGACACACAGGTAGTGTATGTCAGACACAAACCTGGAATTTGCACATGCTCCGTACATAAACCCATAAGCCTGGTGCCCACGGTGAGCCCTGCAACCCAGATGCCCACATGGCTGACCACTCGGGGCATTCTCCTGCGTGGTGCCGTTGGCCCTGGCTTTGCCCTCTTCAGTGCAGCCAGTGCCACGTGGGCTTTTGGTTTCAGACCACTGGCGGTAGAACCGTGCTGGACATCCTGCCCAGGGTTCCAGAGACTGACACTTGGGAGTTCCCCCGGTAGTGAGAATACTGGCAGTCAGGAGCAGCCGGCCCCCGTGGCCCACGCCTGTCATCCCCGTACTTTGGGAACCAGAGATGAGAGGATTGTCCGGGTCCGGGATTTCAAGACCAGCCAGGGCAACTTGGTGAGACCTCATCTCTACAATAAATTAGAAAGAAAATTAACCAGGTGCAGTGGCACATGTCTGTGATCTCAGCTACTTTGCACAGTGAGGGTGGGAGGAGGGCTCTTGCTCCTGGGTGTGGGGAGGTGCTGGGGGGGCAGGCCTGGCCTGTGGTCAGCCTGAGCTGCTAGAAGCCTTCCCAAGGGTTGGGAGTCCCCCGGCCCTGGGGGCTGCCTGGCCATCCATCTGACTCTATCCTCTGGGACCTGCGAATGGTGGACAGCAGTCTTTCTTTGCTGCTGCCTGGGGCCTGCATCCAGGTGCCCCCACCCCTCCTTCAGGGGCACCCTGGGCTATCCCAGACCTGGGAAAGGTCGACTCTCTGACCTTGGGGCCTGGGTCCCAGGGACGCCGGCCTCAGAGTAGCTGAAGGAAGGTGTGGGCCGGGGGCAGTGGGTTGAGCCGTCCAGCCTGGGGTTTCCCTTCTGGGGGGCAGTGACTGGTCAGCATGGGCCGGGGAGCTGGGTGCCATGCCCTGCCCCACGTCCATCCAGTCTGGAGGCCTCTGTGGGTAGCACCACCCTCAGCCCCTGCCGCCCCATCGCATGGTGGCGGGACCCCTCCCTCCCAGCACTGGCTCCTTGGGGTGAGCTGGCCGCCCCCTGTTCCCTACCTCTGCACCCTCTCGGGGCTTCCTTAACCCCACCCAGGAAGACCTTCCAAGAAGAGAACGCGCAACACGTGTGTCCATTTATTTCAAGATGAAGCACAGACATATCCCCAGATTGGGAGGGGGTGAGACGAGGACACGGGTACAAAAAATTGGAAACAAAACCATCAGTCACAGCTCGATGGCGCCGTCACGACGTGGCTTAAGGCTCCGTACGTATTGACCTACATATACACGCTGACACACACACACACGTACGCACACGCAGAGGGAAGCCAACACAGGGGCTGAGGCCAGACATGCCTGCCCACCTGCAGACTGTCTGGAATATTGCAATAGAGTTTATTAAAAAAGTGAAAAACGGGAAGACAGCATTGGTCTGAGCAGTGGCGACCTCGGGGACCCGGCAAGCAGACCCATCTGTGTCCAGGCTGTGGGGACGGGGAGGTTCCAGAACCTTCCACACTGGGTCCCCATCAAACAGCACATGGCAGGGTGAAAAAGCCAAACATCCTCCCTGGGGCAGCCCCACCCTGTCCCCAGGAGGCCTGGGCCTCAGGGCATAGCAGGGCACTCCTGGCCCCTGAGGGCTCCCGGCCGGCTCCTCCAAGCCCTCCCACCCACCGCCCGCCCCTGGGGCGTAACCCCCAGAGCCCGGGCCCTCGAACCACGGATGTGTTGACCCCATGTGGTAAGCAAAGGCTGGACTGGGAAGGCCAGGGCGAGGTGACCAGGCATGTGCGCAAGCTCAATTTGGCTTTAGCGTTAAGGCGGGTGCTGGGCCCTGAGGGCCCTGTGGCGCCCTTGTGGCCCCAGGTCCCTCCTGCAGTCCTTCTGCGCCTGGGCCCTGTCACAGAGGCCGGGCCTCCCTGCCTCCACAGGGCAGGTTAAAGTGCTGGGTGCCTGGGGGAGGGCTCGGGGCTGGCCAGGAGTTCTGCGGGCAATGACCCCGCTGCCTCTTATTTGAGAACGTAGTTGACAAACAGCTGACACGCCAGGAACACGCAGAGCAGGAACCAGGAGCGGGGCCCCTGCAGGAGGCCTGGGGCCGGCGTCTGGGCAGCCCGCTCCGTGCAGCTCAGCATGGCCGACAGGTGCCTGCAACGACAGGGGACATGTGGTGGGGGCTGTGCTGGGGCCAGCAGGGTCTGCCCTCCGCAGGCTGAGAGGGGTGTCCCTGGATGCCCACCAGGTTCTGGACATGGAGTGGAGATGGGGCAGGAAGGTGCATCTGGTTTTATTATTATTATTATTATTATTTTTTTGAGTTGGTGTCTCACTCTGTCACCCAGACTGGAGTGCAGTGGCTGCTCCCGGCCACTGCAGCCTCGACCTGCTGGGCTCCGGCGATCCTTCCGCCTCAGCCTTCCGAGTAGCTGGAACTACTGGCGTGCACTACCACTCCCAGCCAATTTTTGATTTACTGTAGCGATGAGGTCTTGCCAAGTTGCCCAAGGGGTGGATGGCTCAGGCAATCCACTCACCTCAGCCTCCCAAAGGCGCGGGATTACAGGCTGAGCCACCGAGCCCGGCTGTATCTCGTTTTAGAGATGCTGGTGCCAGTGGGGATGGGGGCCCATTAGGGGGAGGGCTCCAGGGGAGCAGTGGCTATGCTGGGCTTCCTGGGACACTTTCTGGGGAGGGGGGATCAGGGCTGGGGGTGCTGGCCTCTTGCCACCTCCCTCCCACCCCTGAGGCTATGGCTGAATTGCCCCCCTCCCCAAAATCATATGTTGAAGTCTAGTCCTCGGTGATGGTCCAAGCAGACGCGCCTGCCCTGGACTCTGGCATCGGTCGTGGGTCTGGGGGGCGGCGGGAGTCTCTGGGAGCCTGGCAGCAAGCCTCCTCACAGGAAGGCACCCTTCCCATCTCTTTCCCCGCTCAGCCTCGCAGGCATGGCGGCTCTGCTGCGGGTCCAAGGAAGGGCAGCGGCCTCCCAGGCAGGCCTCGCTGGCCACAGCTGTGCCCGCCGTCCTGGTCCTGCCTCCCATGCCCACGCCCTGCACCCAGTAGAGGCAGGTGTGCTCCCGCCAGGGCCTGAGGGGACCCCAGGGGCACCACTCTCAGCCCCATTTTACAGAGGGGAGACTGAGGTGGGCCAGGGCTGGACGCCCTGGCTGCTGAGGCCCTCCGGCTGGCTCTGGACTCAGAGGGACCCTGTGCTCTGCTCCGCCTCTGTGGCATCATGCTAGGGGTGGCCACCAGGGAACTTGCCACCCCCCATCCTCCTGCAACCAGTCCTCTGAGCTGCGTGCCCAGGTGTGGGTGACAGCCCAGAGCCCAGGTGGCCCTCTGGCTCTGTGCACCTGGGGGTCTCTGCTGAGAGCCACACCAGGCCCAGGCAAGGCCAGCGTGGTCCCCGAGGTCCAGCGAGTCTCAGGCATGGGGGTCTACCTGGCAGGACCAACTCATGTATTCAATGCAGCCCCCACAAAGGAACCCCGGGCACTCCTTCTGGCCGTCACCCTGTAGACCTCTGCAGGCCCTGTGAGTTCTAGCTCCCATGATCCCCCGGGCCATAGCCTCCCTGGCCTCCCTGGCCACCCTCCCCGGCCTCCTTCCCTCCGGACCCTCCCGCCTACCAGGCCCACCTATGCAGCTCCTGCTGGGCCTCGCGGATGGACAGGATGGCCCCGTGCAGGGCTTGCAGTCGCTGTGCCTCCTTCCTGCACCGAGGACAGGGCTGTCGCTGCCTGGGGCGGTGGGGGCGGGGAGACAGAGGCGAGAAGCTGCTTGAACGGGAGGTGGGGGCTGGCGTGGGCGTCAGGGTCACATGGGCTCGGCCCCGCCCACCTCATGGGAAACCCGCAGAGCCAGGGGACAAACACAGGGAGGCCAGGAAGGGGCGCTGAGGACATCCGGGGGTAGCCCCCAGCTCAGCTGGCCTCCAACAAGCCTGGGTGACCGATGTGACCAAGGTGTGGCATGTCCACTGCAGGATGACACGGGCAGTCGGGAGACACCACTGCCCGGTGAGAACAAAGACGTGGGTGCCCCGGGGGGTGCAAGACCAAAGGGGCAGGCGGGGACGCGGGCCCCCTCCTCCCCTGCCCCATCACGCCCCTCCAGGCCCCCTGGGCTGCTCCGGACGCTGAGTGGGCTGAGTCCACCAGGAGGACCGTCAGGTGGGCAGAGAAGCCTCTCTGCCAGGGAGGCCGCCCCGCCCTCCCGGCCAGGCCCGCGGGAGGACCCACCAGGGCCGAAGTCGCCGTCCTGCTCCTCGTCCGAGAGCTCGGGGCAGGACTCAGGCGTGGAGCTGCTGCTCTCGGTGACCCGGCTGTGGCCCGAGGGCTGGTCGCTGGCTTTGCGCAGCTTCCGGTCTGGGCCGGGCCTCTGCGGAGAGGAGAGTCCCTGCAGCCCGGAGCCCACCCGCACCTGCCTGCCCACGGGAACACGGCTGCCGGGCCACGTGGAGAGGCGGCTGGCAGTGGCCGGCAGGGGCTCGAGTCTTGGCCTGGCACAGCCTGGCATGGTCACAGCCCCCTCTGGGCCTGTTTCCTCATTGGCCGACACCTTGCAGGGGTGAGCACCAGTGAGGCTGCGCAGACAGGCCTGCCTTGTGCCCACCACGGGCCTGTGCCAGTGACACACGGGTGACGCTAGGGGCCGTGGGTGGTTCTGATGCCTGAGCCACAAGGGCAGGTGAGGCTCAGGTCACTGAAAAGCTAGTGGGTCCATGAGAACCCAGACGCCCAGGGCTGCTCACGCCGAGGGACGTCTGGGGAGGGACGGGCAGGTGTGGTCTAGGCATCCACCCAACAGTGACTTGGCTGGCAGGGAGCCCGGACACAAACCTGCTCCCAGGGGTGAGAGAAGCAGTCTGGACTGGGGGACACCACGTGACAGCTGGCCTGGGGGCCAGGAGAGGCCAGGACACCATCAGGTGGGGCAGGTGGGGTCAGAGCCAGGGAAGGTGGATTTGGCCACAGGTGACCCCCCCCCCACGACCACCTTGGGACGGTTCTTGAGGCATGGTGAGGCTGAGGCGGACTTCCGGGCTAGGAGGAGGAAGCAGGGGACAGCGGGTGGCGGGGGATGGGGGTGGGGGTGGGGGGTTGGACACCTGCTGGGGATGGGCTGGAGGAGCTGAGGAGTGGCTGGGGAGGAGGGGGCTGGAGCCAAGAGGAGGTCGAAGGAGTGGACGGTCCGAGGCGGAGGGATGGCCATTGCCTGCAGACAGAGGGGCAGCAGGTGGGGCCCCGCCTCCCCGGGGGGGTCTCCCTCCTGCTTCTCCTCCTCAGGGGGCGTCTCCCTCCTGAGGCTTATGCCCCTGGGCAGGCAGAGGGCAGGGCACACGCCAGGAGGAAGTCCTGAGAAGTCCCTCTGTGTGTGGCCCCATCCTCACCAGCGAGACGAACAACCTCCACCCTGCCTGCCGGGTGAACGCCGGCCTTGCCTCTGCACACAGCAGGTGTGATTCGGCACACCTGGAACACGGACAGGTGAGTCGGTGGGTGGGGCACCCCCTGGTGGTCACCCCTGGCATGGCACCACAGAGGACATCTGGTCCACCAACTTCACCTTGTCCCAGCAGCTCCTCCACACCCCTCCCAGGGGCCTCCCCACCTTCCCTCCCACCCTTCCCACACCCAAGGTCTGTGCAGGTGCCGTCCTCTCACTCCTCCCCAACCCCTGGGCAAGGCCCCGGGCTGCCCCAGCCTGTTTCCTCACCAGTAGGATTGGACCATGTGGCCACTAGTTTGTCAATGAGCAAGGAGCCAGGAGACCCCTGGCACAGCACGCCCTACATCGGGGCGCCCCAAACTGAGCCTCCTGCAAATCCAGGTATTCCAGGTCCCAAAACAGGCGGGGAAGGGGAGGCTGGAGCTGGAGGAGGTCCCCCCTGAGAGCCAGGGCTAGGAGGGTGACCGTGGGGCCAAGGAACAGTAGGATGAGGGCGTGGATGACGGCCACGCCTACAGCCAGGAGCAGCCCTGGGCGGAGGGGTGAGACGGGAGTGCTGACCTCATGCCTAGGCCCCGGGCTGCCCAGGAAGGCGGTCTGGTGGGTCACGGCCACACGTCGCAGGGTGTGCAGGACACCATCTTGCTCAAACTGGGCGATGTCTTTCTGGGGGTCCCAGGGGCTGCGGCTGGAGGGTCCAGAGGCGTCGTGGGCAGAGGCAGTGGCCCCCAGGTCAGGGCTGTCCTGGCCCCGCCCTCAGTCTCCCACTGTCCACACCCAGTGCGGTAAGGGTGGGGCTAGGGGATGTGGAGGCTTGTCTGACCCTCCCTCCCCCCACCAGCTCCTCCAGGGCTAAGGCAGGGAGGGATTCCCGAGGTCCCCTGGACCTCCTGGGGTCCATCCCGGGCATGGGTCACCCGGACATCCACAGGCCCAGCCCCCGACGGCCCCAGGACTGCCGCCAGCTGCACTCACTCCTCATGTAGGTAGCGCCACTCCTGGGAGACGGGGTCCAGGTGGAACAGCCGTGGCCTCCAGGGCGCCAGGCCCTGCTGGCGCTCACGGCCACGCTGCCGCTGGGCCTCCTCCAGTGCAAACTTCTCCTGCGTGGCCCGGTGCTGATCGCCCTCGTTGATGGCCCTGGTGACGTGCTGCCAGAGCCTGGGGGCCAGCGCAGCACCCTGAGCCCCGGCAGTTGGGAACAGGGCCCCTTGGCACTGTGGGGAGGGGGCTGGCGGGAGGTTCACCCCCAGCGCAGAAGCCTGCGTGGGTCACCTGCCGGCCGTGAGGAGTGGAGCAGGCCTGCCCTTCTCCAGGCCCCACCTCCTGCGAGGGGACGACTCCGGGGACCCGCTCATGGGGTCCTGGGCATGGCGGACCTCACCTCTCAGACTCCAGATCCGTCTGTTCCTCCAGCAGTACCGTGTGGCGCTTCAGCCTCTGCACGCGGACCTCGCCGCTCGGACTCCAAAAGAGCTCGGGGCTGCTGCTCCCCTCCTCCTTGATGAACACGTCCCGGTCCTGCCCCAGACAGCAAGTGCGGTCAGGGGTGCTGGCCCGCGGTGACCACCCTGTCGCACCAGCCCCAGGGACGGCTCCTTACCCAGTGACCCATGAGGTTGGCCAGGACGTCCTCTCCCGACACGATCCTTCCCGAGATCTGGTTGATGCTGGTGTTTCCCCCAAAGAACGGCTGCAGGGCACATGCCGGATGGGACGTGGGTGGGCGAGGATCCCTCAGAGCCCACAGAATGTCTGGCTCTCACGGGGTGCCCAGGGCACTCTCCCCGATGCCCCCCTAAGCTGCAGGATGCAGGGGCCCCGCCTGGGGCCTGTCCCGGTCCTCTGTGTGGCCTGCAGGCGGCCCTTGCCCTCTCTGGGCTCCGTCTGTGCTGCGGGATGCTGGGAGCTGCTCTCCCCCATGGCCACTTTCTTGGGGAGACCCGCTAGGGCACGGGAGGGTGGGAGGGGTCCCCAGGCCTCGCTCTGTCCCTGGCCAAGCCCTGCGCCTCGCTCCGTCCCAGGCTGCAGCTGGCGCTACCTTAAGCTTGAACTCCAGCTCAGCCCGGAGGTTATTCTTTGCACACTCGATGGTCACCTTGCCGCCCAGCTCCATGGTCATCGTGCCATACAGGAGTCCTGCAATGCAGCCGGCGGCAGGGGTCAGGCCACCAACCCTGCTGACCCCTGGTGGGCCCGTGTCAGTTGCCAGGAGGGCGAGAGGGGACCAGAGAGGATGGGAGCTCCTGGGAGCACAGCCTCACGTGGAGGGGCTTGTGGGGGACATAGAGGCGGGAGACGGCCTGGTCCCTCAGTGACCATGTCCCCCAGGAAGGGGACTCCATGCTCGCCAGGGCCCAGGGGTTGCCTCCTGTTCCAGGCTCCCAGGAGCCTCCCGCCCCCTGCGAGATGCGTATCACAGCCTCACTGGGCTCTGCCATTCCTGTTCTGACATCCATTCCCCAGGGCAGTGCCCAGCATGGAGTGGGCACCAGTACCCAGGATGGGACCCAGCGTAGAGTGGGCGGCCAGTGCCCAGGATGACACCCAGGACAGAGTGGGCATCAGCACCCAGGACGGTGTCCAGCAACGAGTGGCACCAACACCCAGGACAGCATCCAGCACGGAGCAGGCACTGCACCCATGATGAGGCCCAGGATAGCGGACACCGGCACCCAGGATGGCACCCAGCACAGAATGGGCACCAGCACATGAGATGATCCCCGAGACAGAGTGGGTGCCACCCCCCAGGATGGCATCCAGCACAGAGTAGTCACCAGCACCCCGGACAGGACCCGTCATAGAATGGGCACCAGTGCCCAGGACGACACCCAGAACTTTTGAAAACATGAATACGTCTTTTTTCCAACCAATGAAGGGAAGAACGCATCCTCCCTCCCTGGCCAGCGGGGCAACACCCTCTAACAGAAGCATCACTGTCCCCCATCCAACACTTCCACTCGGAAACATTTAGCGACGCGGGGTAGGGTTCATCTCTCTCAAAAACGGAAAGCAAGACAGGCTTTCTTCAGTAGCCGAGGCTTGAAGCCCACCAAGGCCCTCCACAGGGTTGGTCGGATGCTGTGGCCTGCACCGTGGGAAAGGAGACAGTTCAGAGGAACAGGCCAGGTCTCTGTGCCATTCTGGGGGTCTCTGGCCTCCGTGGAGACACGAGAAAGCCAGAGCAGCGGGTGGCTCCAACCCTTCACCGGGGCCAAGAGACATGAGATAACTCTGACCACACCTCGTTTTGTAGTTCCAACTTTGGAACCAGCTAGATGTTTTAAGTATAAAAAATTATAAGAATATTTTAAAAATCAAAAATGGGCTGGGCATGGTGACATGGAGGCTTAGGCCTGTCATCCCAGCATTTTGGGAGGCAGAGGCGAGAGGACTGCCTGAGCCCGTGGGTTCGAGACCAGCCTGGGCAACATGGTGAGACCTCGTCTCTACAATGAAATTTAAAAATTAGCAGAGTGTGGTAGCACACTTCTAGCTACTTGGAAGGCCGAGGTGGAAGGATTGCCGGAGCCCAGTGGGTCAATGCTAGGGTGGCCGTGAGCTTTCCACTGCACTCCAGCCTGGGCAACAGAGTGACACTCCTACTCAAAAAATAAAAAAATCAAAAAAAAAAAATCAAAAATAAAATGAAAGAAAAAACCTGAATGGGGTATCAGTGAGTGGCATAGTCTCGGAGAGCGACTCTTCCAGGTGACTTTAAAAATCCCAGCAGGGCCGGGCGTGGTGGCTCACACCTGTCATCCCAGCACTCTGGAAGGCCGAGGCAGGAGAATTGCTTGAGCCCAGGAGTTCGAGACCCGCCTGGGCAACACAGTGAGACCTCATCTCTATAAAAAATAAAGTAAAAACTTAGCCAGGCATGGTGGCCTGAGACTACAGTCCCAGCTACTGGGGAGGTTGAGGCAGAAGGATCATCTGAGTCCAGGAGGTCGAGGCTGTGGTGAGTCGTGATCATGCCACTGTGCCCCAGCCTGGGCGACAGAGTGAGACCCTGACTCAAAAAAAAAAAAAATGGAATTACTCACCTTTGAGAGGTCATGGAAGAGGGAGCGTGAGACAGAGACCATCAAACAAATACGAACCACGGGGATCTAACACCCAACTGGCCCCTCACCTTTGCAGTGGGCGAAAGGCATGGTGAGCGTGTAGTCCTCTGCACGGGGCAGCAGGGTGAGCGTGGCCTTGCCATCCAGCAGGGCCGACAAGGAGTTCCCTGCAGAGACAAGAGGCAGCGGAATCCGTGAGGGCAGACAGACTCAGGTACCCGGGGCCAGCCCTGAAGCCACGGGTCTGAGCTCCTCCCGGCACCTCTAGATGTGTAAGTGTGGGGAAGCCCCTTAACCTCTCTGAGCCCCAGACTCCATCAAAACCCTGTCCAGTTTTCATGGGACATCTGTCCCGAGAGGTTGTCCAACTTGCACATCGCAATGGTTCGTTGCAGTTACTAGGCCAGGGCCTCTCAGGCCTGGGAGCCTTTCGAAGTATCCTGAGCCCCTGGAATCTTTTTTTTTTTTTTTTGAGTCAAGAGTCTCACTCTGCTGCCCAGGCTGGAGTGCAATGGCATGCTCACGGCCACCGAGGCCTTGACCTGCTGGGCTCCGGTGATCCTTCTACCTCAGCCTTTCAAGTAGTCAGAACTACAGGTGTGCACCACCATGACCAGCTAATTTTTTGATTTATTGTAGAGATGAGGTCTTGCCAAGTCGCCCAGGCTGGTCTCGAACCCATGGTCTCAGGCAATCCTCTCACCTCGGCCTCCCCAAGTGCTAGGATTATAGGCATGAGCCACCATGCCCAGCTGCCCCTCAGATTTCAAGCACCCCCGTCGAGGGCACGCGCCACTCTAAGCTGAGACCTGCAGGCGCTGCTGGTGAGAGGAGCACAGCGTGGAAAAGGGGGTGCCTGCACAGATGGAGGGTGAGAAGAGGTGCTCAGCACACACTTGCCCAAGAGGCTCTCCTGGCTGGGCGTGGAGACTCACACCTGTCATCCCAGCACTTTGGGAGGCTGAGGCGGGAGGACTGCCTGAGCCCAGGGGGTCGAGACCAGCCTGGGCAACTTGGCAAACCTTGTTTCTACAATAAATCAAAAAATTAGCCAGGTGTGGTGGGGTGTGCCTGTGGTTCCAGCTACTTGGGAGGCTGAGGTGGGAGGGTTGCCTGAGTCCAGGAGGTCGAGGCTACGGTGAGCCATGATTGTGGTACTATACTCCAGCCTGGGCGACAGAGTGAAACCCCGACGCGAAAAAAAAAAAAAAAAAAAGAAAAGAAAAAAAAGACATATCTGATGGGAAAATGGAAACAGATATCTTCTGGGACTCGCAGCCACTAGACCCCAGAGTAGCCCTGCCCAGCATGACTTCCTGTGAAGACGGGAATGTCCTATCCTGCCTGTCCCACTTGGGGGCCACCAGCCACGTGTGGCCTTGGAGCTCTGTGGTGCGGGCTGTCCCTGACACGGGACACCCCCTCCCAGCCGTCGGCAGTTCTGCACTGGCTCTGTCCACGCCAGGGCTGGGGCACTTTCACCACCATGGGGCCTCTGACCACAGGGCCCCTGCTTGGAGTCTCGGGGCCCTTGGCTCCTGGAGCCCAGCCCCCCATCCCCCCGAGGCCCCAGGAGGCGCCCGGGGGTGGCCCCTCACCGTAGAACCTGGACTTGGCCGTGATGCTGCCGCTGACGCAGAAGCCATCCTTGCGGTTGCTGACGTGGAAGGCGGACATGGGCGGGTGGTGGGACACCTGGGGGCAGGGACAGCACTGCTGACGGCCTGGGACGGCAGTCCCAGGGAGGTTGGGGCTGGCACAGGCCCAGGCTGGGTGTGGGGGCCTCCCCGGCTCCCACTCACGAGGCCTGGGACAGCGGGGGCCTGCGTCACGGGACCCAGGAGCAGAGGCAAGTCCTGGAAATGCCCTAGAGGCCTTGGGAGATGGGCTGCCCTCCCCCTAGGGAGATGCCCCTGCCGTCATGGCCACGGCACTGTGCCCACCCTTCTGGGAAAAGCCCCGTGCACTGCGGGGCCCCCAGCGGGTAGGACGTGGGAGCAGCCCTCACCTGCTCGGCGATGTAAAACGTGTGGCTGTCGGTCTGTGGGTGGAACCAGCGGCAGCGGAAGGTCTCCCCCAGGATGGGGTTGTAGGGTTTCTTGATTCCCTGCAAGCAGGAACGGGGTGGGGGGCGTGGAGGAGCTGGGGGGTAGTACTGGCCCCGGGCACGCTGGCGGCTGTGGCTGGAGGGACCCCAGCAGGGGCGGCCTCTCGGGACAGCGCCCCACGGCTGCTCTTGGGAGACCCTGCAGGGCCCGTGGTTGACGTTCTGGGGGCGGGGCAGTCCCGGGGACACGAGGACCCCGGCTGGGTCACGGACCCGCTGGGCTTCCGTGCAGCCCTGGGAAGGCGACGGGCGGTGGGGAGCCTCTGCTGTGTGACTCGGGCTGTCCCTTTCCCTCTCTGAGCCTCCGTTTCCCCTTCTGCACAATGAAGAGGTGGAGACAGGATGGCGGTTCCCAAGCGTGGGTCCCGTGGAACCCCGGGGTTCAGTTTGGGGGGTGGGTCAGGGAGCGGGGGGAGCCTCAGGCCCCTCCCCCCATGACAGCCAGGGGAGCTGTCGCCACCCGAGTCCCGGGCTCCATCGGGCATCCCCAACTAAAAGGTGACGAGAACCACAGACCCCCAAGGACCCCTGGAGGCCCGGGGTTGGAAGCCTGGCACGGCTGCCCGTGGCTGTGGCTCGAACTCGGCCTGAGGCGGCCTCCCTGGGTATGGACGGGGGTCCAGCTCGGGGACCTTCAGGAGACAGGACCAGCCCTGGAGGTGGAAGTCAGGGCCCCGCCTGTGCCGGGACGACCAGGACCCTTCGAGGCCACAGGGCAGGGGTGGCCCTGGGGTTCCCGCAAGGGCTGGGGGCCAAGGGCAGAGTGGACAGACCCCAGGCCAGGCCCCGCCCTCCCCGGCCACATCCTACCTTGGGCTTCTTGTAGAAGCCGGACAGGTACCACCGCAGCACCAGCTTGATGCGGCCATAAGCGTCGTCTTCCATGGCGGCCCTGCAATGCAGCGCGAGACCATGTCCCACCCGCTCAGGGGCCCTGACCGCCCTCCCTTCCTGACCCTGCCCGCCTAGACCCAGACCCTCTGAATGGCCCCATTCTGTCAGGCAGCCCCTGGCAGGGGAATCCTCTCCCAAGAGGTGGGTTTTCCCACCCAGAAAGTGTCAGGGCTGTCCACCCCCTTGCTGGGGCAGAGAGGGTGCCACCGGTCCAGGGCTAAGGGTGCCTCTACCTCCAGGAAGTCCCCCAGATGCTCCTGCCCTCAGCCTGCCCCCTACGTCCGCTGGGCCTGCAGGCCCCATCCTGTCCAGCTTGGGGGCACAGGGCTTGGGGTATACAGTAGGCGCTCAGGACCTGACCCCATGCTCACCCCTGACGGCCCTGACCTTGACAGAGCCACCCGCTCCTCCCAGGCTGGCCTTGGAGACAGGGCCCCCTGGGAGGCCACAGCTGGGGGATGGGAGCCCAGGGTGGGGGCGGGGGCCGGTGCGCACCGCGAGAGCAGGTCGGCGTGGTAATAGTAGTCGGCGAGCTTGTTGAGGAAGGAGCGGGGCTCCAGCACGAAAGTGGGCAGCGCCACACGTGACAGGTCCATGCCCGGCCGCAGCTGCTTGAGCAGGATCCACACGAGGCTCCAGTTCTCCTCTGACACCGTCTCCACCTGCGAGGCCGCGCCCAGCTGCGCAGAGGGCCGCGGTCAGCCTCCGCTTACCGGCGGGGAGGGGCGGGGAGGCGGGGCTCCGGCTGGGGGAGGCTGAGCCCCGGCTCCATCCCGACGCATCTGACTTTGACCCTGACCCTTCCCGACGAAGCATCTGGCTGCTCCCTGCCCATGGCCCCTCCAGAGGCCCCGCCCCTGAGGCTGGAGACCCGGGCACCCGCAGAGCCCAGGGTGCAGCCTCCCAAGACCTGCTGTTGAGTCCTTCTGTGGACTTGGGGTGACTCTGGGCCCAGGAGCGGGGAGGCTGCGGCCCCTCCTGGCCCTCCTGTCCTCACAGCTGCCCGGTGAGGCGGGGTCTTGGTCTCTTACTTTTCTTTGATTGAATCAGGGTCTCATCCTGTCACCCAGGCTGGAGTGCAGTGGCACGATTGGGACCCACCGCAGCCTCAACCTCCTGGGCTCAGGCGATCCTCCCGCCTCAGCCTCCCAAGTAGCTGGAATTACAGATGCGCACCACCATGCCCGGCTAATTTTTTGTTTTGTTTTTTTGTAGAGATAAGATCTCACGGCCGGGCTTGGTGGCTCAGCCTGTCATCCCAACTCTTTGGGAGGCCGAGGCGAATGGATCGCCTGAGCCTGTGGGTTCAAGACCAGCCCAGGCAACTTGGCAAGACCTCATCTCTACAGTAAATCAAAAATTAGCAGGGCACGGGAGCACGCACCTGTAGTTCCAGTTGCTTGGAAGGCTGAGTTGGAAGTTTCACCAAAGCCCAGCAGGTCGACGCTGGGGTGCACCTTGAGTGTGCCACTGCACTCCAGCCTGGGAGACAGCGTGAGACTCCAACTCAAAAAAAAAAAGATCTCACTGTGTTGCCCAGGTGGTTCTTGAACTCCAGGGCTCAAGTGATCCTCCCACCTCAGCCTCCCAAATTGCTGAGATGACAGGCATGAGCCACCGCACCAGGGCTGCTCTTCTACTTTTTAAAAAACACTTAAAAATTTATCTATTTATTTATTTACTTTTGTTTGTTTTTTGTTTTTTTGTTGAGTTGGAGTCTCACTTGGTCACCCAGACTGGAGTGCAGTGGCCGCTCCCGGCCACCGCAGCCTCGCCTGCTGGCCTCCGGCAATCCTTCCGCCTCAGCCTTCCCAGTAGCCGGAATTACAGGCATGCACTACCACGCCTGGCTGATTTTTTTGATTTATTGTACAGATGAGGTCTCGCTGCCCAGGTGGGTCTCGAACCCGCGGGCTCAGGCAATCCACTCACCTCAGCCTCCCAAAGGTGCGGGATATTTATTTACTTTTGAATTGGAGTCTCACTCTGTCACCCAGGCTGTAGCACAGTGGCATGCTCACGGCCACTGCAGCCTTGACCTACTGAGCTCCAGCGATCCTTCCGTCTCAGCCTTCCAAGTAGCCGGAACTAAAGGTGTGTGCCACCACACCCAGCTAATTTTTTTATTATTGTTTATTGTAGAGACAAGGTCTCGCCAAGTTGCCCAGGCTGTTCTGGAACCCGTGAGCTCAGGCCATCCCCTCACCTTGGCCTCCCAAAGTGCTGTGATCACAGGCTTGAGCCACTGTACGCAGCTACTATTTTTGGTTTTAAACCTCTTTATTGAGGTACGAGCAGTGTTCAGAAAAGCTATGGGTACTGAATGTGGACAACTTGAGTTGCGGCTAAGTGAGCGTCCATGAAACCAGCGCTCAACGCCGCAGTCCACCCGTCACCTTCAGGGCGCGTCTTCCAATACTTTCTCTTGGTCTGGGTCACGGGGCAGGAGGACGGGGCCCTCCCTGGATGCCTCCTCCTCTCCCAAGACACCAGCCCTCCCGGAGCGGCCAAGTCCACAGCATGGAGCCACGGGGCTGCCCCTTTGCCACGCTAGACTCATACCGGCAGCAGCCACGGGACACAGGACAGAGGGAACAGGCGACCTGCCCAGGGTCTCACAGCTCGTGTGAGGCAGAGGTAGGATTTGAACTCAGGGCTTGTCTGCATTCTCCGCCCCCAGGGAAGCAGCAGAATGGGGGTGTGGGCCCACCCTCAGGATCCAACACCACCCTGCTGGGCCACCTTGGCCAAGTGGTTAGGCCTCTCTGTGCATGCATAGCCGCAGACAAGTCCTAGTGGTACTGGCCTAGTAGACAGCATGCTTAGGCACCTCGGGGTCAGGGAAGCCCCGGAGGCAGGGACCATGTCTGACCCCCACAGGGGGCTGACCCCTGAGTGATTATGGGAAGCCTGGAGTTGGGGCTCCCTGGCCTTGATTTCAAGCCAGCTTTGGGGCTTGGGCACAGCTGCCAGCATCAGGAGTCCTCCTGTTCTGTCCACGTCCCACCCTTGACACTTCTGCCCTGAGCATGTCCAGGTGAAGGTCTCTACCACCCACCACTGACCCCGGGCTCCGCGGCCAAGTTGCCTCTGTGCTCAGCCCCTGAAAATTGGGGCACTCGGACCCGGCTGCCCAGACACGGTCACCTGGGCAGTGTCCCCCCATCCCCGCCCTGCCCTCTCCGCGCCCTTGGCCATCCCCCCACCAAACCCACCCCCGGAACATCTGGAACCCCCCACCTCCCTCCCCCATCCCACCAGGGCCGGCGCCCTCAGCATTCTCCTGACACCGCTCCTGCCCACAGGGTCTCGGCGCCCGCTCCCACCCTGAGCCCTTGCCCGACCCCCTCGGCCCAACCCCTGTGACCCTCAGCCCACGCCCCAGGCCCAACTTGACCTTCCCCCTCCCTGAGGGGGCACAGCTGGATCCCCAGAGCGGCCACCACCCACGGGGAGGCCACGGAACTACAGACAGGGCCGCTCTGCCTCCAAGGCAGAGCGAGACACCATCAAGACACAGCCCCGAGTGCCAATAAGGACACGAACCCCCTTTTCCCACTAACACCAGGCTTCCACCCACCTCTTCCCCCCGCAGTGGCCACCCAAGCCTGGTTTTTCAGGGTAAAAGATGGGGTGGGGACAGCCTCTCGGATGAGGATGGCAAGATCCCGATCACAGAGCCCCCCAGGTCTTGACCACACCCACCCACGGCAAGCCCCCAAACCACGCCCCAGAAGCCCAGACCCTGCAAATTTCCCTGCATTCCCCCTGAGGTGCATCACAGGTCCTGACTGTGCATGTGGTATCAGCCACCTGGCTGTGTGTGCCCTTGGGGCACCAGACGCCTGTCCCTGCCACAGCCGTGCCCTGGGGTCCCTCCACCCACAATGCCACCCTCTCTCTCCTCTTCAAGTCTTCCGTGAGACCCCCCTCTCAAGCCTCGGCGACCTCGGCTGGTCTATGCTCCCACCCCACCCTGGCCTCCTCTTGGGGCTGTGGAACTGTGTTCCCTGCTGACCGTGAGCTGAGAGCACAGGGCCCAGGTCTGTGTCGTTCACAGCTGCCCCTGGCCCAAGTGTGCGCAGGTGCCAGGAAGGACAGGCCTGCGCCCCTCACCCCAGGTAGCTGTGCTCCCCCTGGAAGCCGAGGGCCACCCCACGGGTCGAGGGCCCCTCCCCTCATGCACCCCAACGCTGGGCATGGCCCATCCGCAGCGACCCCTGCCTGTCCCACATCCTCTTGGGAGTCCATGCATCCCAAAGGCCGTTCCTGGCCAGGCTGCCATGCAACGGGGTGGACCCTGCACTCCTTGGGACTCAGCACGGCCGCCTCCGCTTCTGGAAGGCGGGCGAGGCCGGGGCCCCCACCTCACCTCGGCCAGGTCTTCGTGGTCCTGCTCCACGTAGGTGGTCCCTCTCTGCACTGGCATCCTGGGCGTCTCCGACTGGTCGCTGCCGCTCTCAGCCTTCCGGCTGAGGTCCTGGGCCTCGGCGTCTGACTCCCCGGGGTGGTCTCTCTCCGACTTGTCTGAGAACGCGTCGTTTTCCAGGGGAGACCCGTTCAGCCTGGAAGGCAGGTGGCACCCATCGGTCCTGGCCACGCCCGGGCCACCCGCCCCGGGCTGCTGGACCCTGAACTCACACATGCTCCTGCGCTTAATCCCCGCCCGACCACCCCTGACGCGATCGGCCCCGTCGTGAAGGTGGACAGACTGAGGCTCCCGGCATGCTCACCCGGGCCACAGCCTGCGCTTGGGGCTACTCTCATCCCATCCCTCCGCCTGCCTACGAGGAGACCCCGGGGGTGGCATCCGACCCCCCCGCCGCCGTCCTGCCCCACTCACGGGAACAGGTCCTGGTCCGGGTGCGTGGCAGCCGAGGCGGGCAGACCGCAGAGCGAGGAGGGCGAGGCGTCGGGTGAGGAGCCTGCGTCCCCGTCGCGGCCGTGCCTGCATGCGCCCAGTCGCAACAGGCCGGAGCAGCGCACGGCCAGCTCCAGGGCATCCAGCCAGCAGCGGCCTGCGGGGGGCACGGGTGAGCTCGTCTCCCCCAAGGCTGCAGGGGCCGTGGGCTGCCCTGTCCATCCCAGGGACCCCACGTGGGGGACCTGGCTTGGAGTTAGGGGATGACCCTGACATCAAGGACATGGGTCAGGGAAGGGCATGCAGATGTGGCATTCCACCAGTGGGGCAGTGAAGACTCCAGGCTGGGCAGGGCGGGATGCTTGGGGTGGGGGAGGGCCGCCTGTGGGCTCTGGACCACCAGTGCGACGGGGGCCCATCCCACCGGTCCACGACCCCCAAGGGGTCAGGGGAGGCTCCCGTCATGTGGGCCCTCCAGGGATCCCCCACCAGGAAGAGCCCCTCCCTCCCCGCCCCACCCTACTGGAGGTGGCCGTCAGAACCCCATGGGGACCAGGGCTCTCCTGGCAGGCCCTGAGGGGACAGGCGCCCTGGATGGGGCTGCCCTTTAGAGGGGCCTCGGGGTGATCGGGGCACACCATGTCTGCCAGGTGACCCCTCGAGGTCAGAGCCTGTCTCCAACCAGTGCTGACTCAGAGAGGCCAGGCGCAAGAAGCCGTGGCGGGGGTCCCTCTCTGCCCGGGAATGGGTTCGGGGTCCCTGCTGGCCTGGAGCCCAGGGGGAGGGGCCGGTGGGAGGCTGGGGGAGCAGGTGCACGCACGACATGGAGGGGCCCCGGCCCAAGGAAGCAGAGGCAGTGGGGGAGGGGCAGTGACAGAGCCAGGCGTCTCCAAGCCCTGTCCTGGGCCCTGCGCCCACCGCCTGTCTGGCCACCGCCACTCCAGGGTCCCCGTGCGGGGACACGTGTCTGCCCAGGTGACACCGCTCACAGGGCTGCCTTGTGTGACTCATGATGGGTTACGCTGCTCACAGGTGTCAGGCAGAGAGGCTCTGGGTCTCCTGGGGGAGCCTGGGCTGAGAATCCCCCCCAAGCCTTCCGAGAGGCTCCTGGGGGCAGTGAGGCTCTTCTCTGACTGTCAGGACAGAATCCTGCTCTTGGTGGAGCACCCTGGGGCCAGAGTTGGGAGGGGCCTGGCCTGGGGGGAGCTGGCATGGGGGTTGTGGGAGGGGCCTGGTATGGTGGGGGCAGATGGTCTGGGGGCTGGGGAAGGGGCCTGGTGGGGTGGGGAAGCTGGCATGGGGGTGGTGGGAGGGGCCTGGCAGAGTGAGGGCCCTCGGGACGGTGGCCCAGGGTCGCTGGGGCTGCCCCTCTCTGGGGTGAGGCCCTGGAATCCTGCTGATCTCACCACAAGCTGCTTTGGTGCCAGAGCACCCCAGCCAGCACTGAGCACGCGTGGGGTCAGGGACAAGTGTCACGGGAGGCCACACACCCGGTGGGGGGCCGGGGGCACATCTGCCGAGTCGGCCTCGGCCCGGGACACGAGTGTGTCATGTTGCCACCGCGGCCTGGACTTGCTGAACACCAGGGTCCTTCGAAGCCCGTTCTCAGGCCTCCGCGGCCTTCCCTGGAGGCCCCCCCGCTCCAGGATCGCGGCCCCCAGCCCAGCAGGGACTCGGCCCCTGCCTCTGCCCCACCTGCCCTGTCTGACCATTCAACTCCTCTCCCACAGGGCTGCAGGGGCCGTGGGCTGCCCTGTCCATCCCAGGGCCCCCATGGGACCCGGCTTGGAGTTGGAGGTTGACCCTGACATCAAGGGCGCAGGTCGGGGAGGGGTGTGCAGATGTGGCATTTGACCACCAGGGGGCGGCAAAGACTCCAGGCTGGGCAGGGCAGGATATTGGAGCAGGGGGCCTGTGGGCTCTGGACCACCAGTGCAATGGGGGCCCTTCACCGATTGTCCTGGGAGACGCCAGCCCAGGGGCACGGGGGGGGGGTGCGGAGCAGTCATAGAGGGCGCTGTGGGGACACTTGTGCAATACATTTGGGATTCAGGGCGATTCCAGGTCACCTCCAGGCTCCTGCCCATTCTTGCTGGCAGTTTCCCTGTGCCTCAGTTTCCTTGTCTGTCAAATGTGGATGATGCCAACTGGTTGCTAACAAGGTCACTGGATTCTCACAGCGCTGGGCAACAGGTATGATCAGTCACCTCTTACCCACAGGGAAACTGAGGCTCGGAGAGGGCCCCGGTGAGTGATGTCAGCCTGTCTCCCTGGGTGGCAAAAGGGCCTGGACTGGGGGCCACAGCACCTGGGCTCTGACCCTGGTGGGGACACGGTGGGGGGGCTGCAGAGCAGGCTGCGACTCACCGTCTGACTCGGAGGCCGCCCTGAAGATCAAGTAGCTGCTGGGCAGGGGTTGTGTGATGGAGCCCACACTCTCGCCTTTGGGGCCCTACAGGGGCAGAGAGCTGGCGTCACCCGGCAATGCCAGGCGCAGCGGCACAGACGGGCTCGCGGAGCCCTGCAGACCCACCCGCACACTTCGGAGCCTCAGGACCCCAGGCAGGGACAGGCACCTGGCGGGGCAGACAGGGTGGGCGGCAAGAGGGGTGGATAGGAGGGCAGTGCTGTCCCCCGTCCCAGCGGGTGGCTCCGCCCTTGGCTGTCCAGCTCTGAGTCACCAACCCAGGGGGGCGGAAATCACAAATGTGACCCCAGGATACCCAGGGACATTCGAGTCCCAGAGAAATGACTCGCTTCTTGGTATAAGTATGTCCCACTTTAGAGACGGGTCTCGTTCTGTCGCCCAGGCTGGAGTGCCTGGCGCGGTCATTGCTCACTGCAGCCTTGAACTGGGCTCAAGCGATCCTCCCGTCTCAGTCTCCTGAGTAGCTGGACCACAGGCATGCACCACCACACCCGGCTACTTTCAAAAATTGTAAGTAAGAGAAGAGATCTCGCTATGTTGCCCAGACTGGTCTCCAACTCCTGGCCTCAAGCAATCCTCCACCCTTGGCCTCCCAAAGTGCTGGGCTTACAGGCGGGAGCCACTGCACCTGGCCTAAAGCAACTGTGCTGTTCCTCTGAAATCCAAATGTAACGGGGTGTTGGGGATTTCTCCGGCAATCCTGACCCAGCTGGTCCTGGGTCGGGCGGGCCCCCGTTTTGAGGGGTGAAGGCTGGGCCAGGAGCCACTGGACACGTGGGCCTGCTCCCAGCACCCTGAGGATTGGCTACCGGCCTCCCTCCTGGGCAGCAGCTGGGCGATGGGGGCCGGCGGTGAGACCGCCATCTCCCCGCCCCCCCCACCTGTGACCCTCCCTGACCAATCCCTGCATCTGATCTCCGCCCTGCAGGGAGCTCTGAGGTCAGAGGCTGGCAGAGAGGGGCCCAATGCGGACTCATTTCTCTGTCGCAGGTCAAGGCGCCCTACCCCCCTTCCCCCATGGCCCTCCCCGACACCCCCAGCACCTTCACGGCCCACACGGACTGGTCGAGCGGGTGGAACAGCTTGAAGCAGAAGCCGTCCTTCTTGGAGGGACGCTCGATGAGCTCACAGCAGTGGAGCAACACGGTGCCCACCCACTGGCCCACCTTGGGCGTCTTGTAGATAAGCAGCACGCCCGGCTTCAGCACGCACCACAGCCTGGTCCAGCTTTTCAGGGTCCCGCGGATCTGCAGGGAGGCTGCCGTCAGCGCCCGCCTTGAGGCCACGCCCCTGGGGCATCCGCATGGGGGTGGTCAGTGGGAGCGGGCGGAAGGCGGAGATGCAAGTGGGCCCTTGTCGGTTTCTTTTTTTTTTGAGTTGGAGTCTCACTCCATCGCCCCGACTGGAGTGCAGGGTCACACTCTTGGCCACTGCAGCCTCGACTTGCTGGTTCAGGAGATCCTCCTGCCTCAGCCTTCCAAGTAGCTGGAACTATAGGTGTGTGCCACCATGCCCTGCTGTTTTGTGTTTTTTTTGTATTGTAGAGATGAGGTCTCACCAAGTTGCCCAGGCTGTTCTCGAACCCGTGAGCTCAGGCAATTCTCTCACCTCTGTCTCTCAAAGTGCTGGGATTATATACGTGAGCCAGTGTGTCTGGCCTCCCTTTCATTTACTTTTTATTTATTTTGAGTTGGGGGTCTCCCTCTGAGCCCCAGGCTGGAGGACAGTGGTGCCATCAGGGCTCACCACAGCCTCGACCTCCTGGGCTCAGGCGATCCTCCCGCCTCAGCCTCCCGGGTAGTTGGGACTATAGGTGTGCGCCACTGTGCTTGGTTAGTGTTTTTTTTATTTTTGTAGAGATGAGGTCTTGCTATGTTGCCCAGGCTGTTCTGGAACTCCCGGACTCAAGCAATCCTACCAGCTCAGCCTCCCAAAGTGCTGGGATGACAGATGTGAGCCACCATGCCTGGCTCCTTCTCCCTCTTGCTCGCCTGCTTGGGCAGGAGACTACCTCCTGCCCTGCCTTGGTATCCTGTGCCTGCTGTGTGTCCAGGCAGAGTCAAGCCAGGTGGGCAGTGCCACAGGGACTCAGAGCAAAACCCAGGGCTCCCTCTGTGCCACAGGCAGGGTCCGGTCTTAGTTTATTTATTTTGAGTCGGGGTCTTACTCTGTCACCCAGGCTGGAGGGCAGTGGCACCATCACGGCTCACCACAGCTTCAACCTCCTGGGCTCAGGCGATCCTCCTGCCTCAGCCCCCCAAGTAGCTGGGACTATAGGTGCATGCCACCACACCCAGCCAATTTTTTCAATTTTTTGTAGGACAAGTTCTTGCTATGTTGCCCAGGCTGGTCTCAAACCCCTGAGCTCAGGCAATCCTCCACCTTGGCCTCCCAAAGTGCTGGGATGACAGGCGTGAGCCACCAGGCTCGACCCCTCCTTTCGTTTTTAAAAGAAGCCTGTAGAGGAGGGTGAAGCCTAAGAATACATGGCAGCCAGGGACAGATTTGTTGGTGAGGTTCACGAAGGTGAAGTTTCAAGGTCAAGGCGCTCCAGGGTCCTGGGAGACTAACAGGGAGAAGACTGTTGTGATTGTCAGCTTTGTACATGCTGAAACTCATTGTGGTTTCTTTTCTCCTAAATAAATACTCACGTTGGACCTCACTTTCGTTCCTAACTTTGGTGTGTGGGTGGGAGGAGCCCACGCAGGTCAGGACTCTGCCCACGACCAGACCCCTGGCATCCCTGGGGCTGGGTGGTTTGCCCCCACTGTAGGGAGGGAGAAACGGAGGCCCAGGGACCGAGTGCCCGGCCCCCACCATGGTGAGTCTGACACAGCCCTCCCGCCCCAACGCAGGGTCCTTCCCTGGAAGCCAAGAGGCTGCCCCCCTCTGTGACCTCTACCCCCCCGGCCAGGCCCCAGTCATTGGAAGTAGGGTCTTTGCAGAGGTCATCAGGTAGAGACCGGGCCTCTGTGGACAAGGGTGGGCCCTGAGCCCTGTGACTGGTGTCCTCTCCAGAGACACAGAGCCATGCAAGGAGGAATGAGAGGACGGACTGGGGCTGGAGGGACGTGGCCAGACTCAGGGAACGAGGTTGTCGGTTTAGACCACCGATCCGCTGTCCTTTGCTACGGCAGCCTCAGAAAGCGAGCACAGACGGTGTCCTACCTTCAGGCTGTCAGCCATGATGACCACGCTGGGGTCCGTCAGGGCGCTGAGCAGCTGCCTGGTGGCCCGCTTCTTTTCCTGGCGGTAGTTCTCTTTCTGCACCTGGGCCGGGCACCCAGTGGGCGGGTCATGGGAGAGGGCCCAGAGCTGGCTCCAGTTACCCCTCCCCCCCGCCCCTCTGCTGTCCAGCCCAGTGGGGGACAGGGTGGGACAGAGAGGATGAGGGTGTGGAGGCAGCCGGTGCAGCATGTCCCCTCCCTCTGGCAGGCCGGAGATGGGTGACCTCTCTGGTTCAGGGGCCCGTCTATCTGCCAGATGGCACAGCCGCCCCCCTGCCTGGGCCCACCTTAAGAGTCTCCTTCTTGGTGACCCTGGCCGTCGGGGACACACACTCCTTGTCAGATCCATTGCACAGCCTGTACTCTGCCTGCAAGAGAGAGACGCAGGTGTGGGGGATGGGGTGTCGGGGGGCGGCCTGGGGCTGCAGGGCGCAGGGCCCAGCTCAATGCCAAGGGTACGAGGGCAGAGGTCAGAGAAGGGCGCTCCCGTCCTCTCTGCCCTGCACCCACTGTCCGGCCCACCAGCACCGTCGGGAGGGCCATGAGCAGATGGAGAGACTGGATGGCTGGGAGAGACACAGGGCCCTCCGGGGTCAGGGCTGGATCCTGGCAGGTCTGACCTAGCCCCGCAGGGCGGCCCTGGGCGGGGCCCAGGAGATCTCTGAGTGAGGGGGTCGGCTGGTGAGGTGCAGGGCTTGCAGAAGGGGGGCTGGTGGTGGCAGTGACACGCCCCAGGTTGGGTCTCTGGGGACCAGGGTTACATCCACCCAAATGAACAGCCTCCCTCACCCCTGTCCCCGGGGCGGCAGGTGGAGGGTCACTCTCCTGGCCCCCTTCCAAGCCTGAGCCCACTCACTGAGCACGTGGGCCGAGGGCCGCAGTCCCAGGATCCTGGAGCCAGAGAGGACCATGGTCCTTCTACAGATGGGAAAACAGGCTGGAGGGGCGGGGGCACATTGGGACACAGAACCAGGTCTAGGGGATACAGGCGGGGACAGCGAGCTGTGGCTGCCATGCAGCCCGCAAGCTAAGACAGCCCGTATCTTTAAGTGGCTGAAAGGGTTAAGAGGAGACTTTGAGAGACGTGAAGGTGACATAAAATTCACATCTGGGTGTCCACAGTAAAGCCCTCCTGGCACGTGGTCCCACTCCTCGCCGTGGTCTGTGGCTACTTTCAGGCTTGGATGGTGGTGCCAAGCACCTGGAACAGAGCCGGCGCCCCGTGGCCGGCCAAGTGCTGCAGGTCCTTTCCAGAAAGAGTACACCGTCCGCTCTGTGCCCCTGGCCCAGCATCCTCGGACTAGCTGTCTCTAGCCCGCGGAGGCCACAGGGGGAGGCACAGCTCTGCTCTGTGAAGAGGGCAGCCCTGTCCCAGCTGGAGGTCCGGGCACAGCCTGTGGCCTGGTCACCATGGCGGTTTGCGTGGTGCTAAACCCAACCTGCTCAGGCCCCCTGGGTCCTGTGTGTTGCTTTTGTTTTTTTAACTTGGGGTCTCACTCTGTCCCCGGGCTGGAGTGCAGTGGCACGATCATGGCTCACCTCCTGGGCTCAGGCAATCCTCCCGCCTCAGCCTCCTGAGTAGCTGAGACTACAGGTGTGCACCACCTCACCTGGCTTTTTTTTTTTTTTTTTTTTTTTGAGTTGTAGTCTCACTCCATCACCCAGGCTGGAGTGCAGTGGCACCCTCACAGCCATCCCAGCCTCAACCTGCTGGGCTCCGGTGATTCTTCCACCTCCGTCTTCCAAGTAGCCAGAACTACATGCGCGTGCTACCACACCCAGCTAATTTTTGATTTATTGTAGAGTCGAAGTTTTCCCAAGTTGCCCAGACCGGTCTTGAACCCACAGGCTCAGGCAATCCACTCGCCTCGGCCTCCCAAAGTGCTGGGATGACAGCCTGAGCCATCAAGCTTGGCCTAATATTTTGTTTTTATTTTTTGTAGAGACAAGGTCTCTCTGTGTTGCCCAGGCTGGACTTGAGTTCCTGGCCTCACGTGATCCTCCCGCCTTGGCCTCCCAAAGTCCTGAGATGAAAGGCACAAGCCACCAAGCCTAGCCCGGGTCCTGTTCTGCTGCTTTGCCCAGGATTCCCTCATCAAATTCTCCAGCAACCCGAGAGGTGGGTTCAATTTTTATCCCCATTTTGTGGACAGGAAGCCAAGGCCCAGAGAGGTGAATTAAGATGTCCCGGGCTGCAGAGCCAGCAAGTGGCAGGCTGGGACCCCCCCCCACCAACAGGAGGTCCCGCCAGTACTGTGTGCCTGGCCTGGCTGCAGGCATGGGGTTAGACTGAAAAGATGCTCGCGCCCTGTTCTGTGAGACAGACAACCCACAATTACACAGAGGCTGTGGGGTGAGGGGTGGAGGGAGTGTGGTGTGCACAGTTTTGTGATAGAGTGTGAACACGCTGAATACAAACATGACAGCTCGCGCTATTTCAATTATCCATTTTCTGCAGAGGAGGGTACCATGGCTCAGAGAGGTTCAGAAACCTGCCCAAGGCCACAGAGCTCCCAAGTTGAACTGGGATCAAACCCAGGCAGTCTCACTCCAGAGGAGCACCATCTCAGGGATCACCGGAAGAAAGGGGCACGACACAGGTGTGGGGGCTCATGCCTGTCATCCTAGCACTTTGGGAGGCTGAGGCGGGAGGATTGCTTGAGCCCAAGGGGTTTGAGACCAGCCTGGGTGACAGAGCAAGACCTCGTCTCTACGATAAATCAAAAAATTAGTCAGGTGTGGTGGTGCGCACCTGTAGTCCCAGCTACTTGGGCGGCGGAGACAGAAGGATCGCCCGAGCGCATGAGGTCGAGGCTGTGGTGGCCGTGATTGTGGCACTGCACTCCGGCCTGGGTGTCAGAGTGAGACCCTGACTCAAAAACAAAACAACACAAAAACAAAAAAAAAACAACATTGCAAATGATGTCTGTGATAAGGACTTCCAACTCAACAAGAAAAAGACAAACCACCCCGCCCAAAACAGGCAAAGAACTTGAATGGACATTTCTCCAAGAGGGTACACACACAGCCCACGGCCCACGGCCCGTGGACTTACAGCAGTTAGTGGCCCGGGACGTGCACTAAAAACCCCCATCCAGGCCCGGCTCAGTGGCTCAGCCTGTCATCCCAACACTTTGGGAGGCTGAGGCAAGTGGATTGCCTGAGCCTGTGGGTTTGAGACCAGTCCGGGCAACTTGGCAAGACCTTGTCTCTACAATAAATTTTAAAAAATTAGCCGGGCATGGTAGTGCACACCTGTAGTTCCAGCTACTTGGAAGGCTGAGGCAGAAGGATCGCCAGAGTCCAGCAGGTCAATGCTGGGGTGGTTGTGAGCATGCCATTGCAATCCAGCCTGGGCAATGGAGTGAGACTCCAACTCAAAAAAAAAAAAAAAAAAAAATCCCATCCAGGGCGGATGTGAGGACAACTTTAAGGTCAAACCAGAAAATAACAAGTGTTATTAAGGACATGAGAAACTGGAGCCCTGTGTGCTGCGGCCAGTCCTGTAAGAGGGTGGGGTCTGTGGAAGGAGGTTGGCAGCTCCTCTGAAAATTCAACACGGAAGGTTCCAGAACCCCCTATGACCACAGTTACCACGTGACCCAGCAGTTCCACTCCGGGCATGGTAGCGCACACCTGCCGAACCCCCAAAGATTGGACACTCAGGCATAAATACATGTGCATATAAAAGGGGGACCCCAAAACACCCAGAATTGTCTTATGGAGGGGGGTCCCTTGGAATCCAGACTTCCCTCTAGGTGAGTGTTCCAGGAACCCGTCGGCATCCATGAACCAGACGGCATTGCTGGGAGAGGCTGCGTTTGGCTTCAGTGATTTTTTTATGGGAGATTCTCTTAACACGGTGGCCCATTTCATGATGGGGGATCGACCAGCGCCCTTGCCCACACCGTGCTGAGTGTTCAGCACTTTTTCTTCTTTTTTTTTTTGAGTTGGAGTCTCATTCTGTTGCCCAGTCTAGAGTGCAGTGGCCGCTTCCGGCCACCGCAGCCTCGAGCCACTGGGCTCCGGCGATCCTTCCGCCTCAGCCTTCCAAGGAGCTGGAACTACAGGCATGCACTGCCACGCCTGGCTAATTTTTTGATTTATTGTAGAGATGAGGTCTCACTGAGTTGCCCAGGCGGGTCTCGAACCCGCGAGCTCAGGCCATCCACTCACCTCAGCCTCCCAAGGGGCAGGATTACAGGCTGAGCCACCGAGCCCAGCTTGTTCAGCATTTTTTGACCCTAATGGCATGACGCCCAAGCCCTACCTTCCCTATCCACCCTATCTCGCCCTGAGCAACTTTTTATTTTCCTGGATGAATAAAGTGCTCCAAGGGAAAAGTTTTGCCCATGTGGAAGAGGTGAAACAAAAAACGGCAGAAACACTAAAAGGCATTCACGTGGATGAGTTCAGAAACGGTTTTAATGCCGGAGGGCAGTGGCACACTCACGGCCACCGCAGCCTCGACCTGCTGGACTCTGGCAATCCTTCTGCCTCAGCCTTACAGGTAGCTGGAACTACAGGCGTGTGCCACCACGCCCAGCTAATTTTTGGATTTATTGTAGAGACGACGTCTCGCCAAGTTGCCCAGGTTAGTCTCAAACCCCTGGACTCAGGCAATCCTCTCGCCTCAGCCTCCCAAAGTGCTGGGATGATGGGCTTGAGCCACCACACCCGGCCAAATGCATCATTTTTTAATCGATAAATCCCAGGTTTTTTGGGTCCTCCCTCGTGTGTCCACTGCAGCACCACATCCTGCAGCTAAGAGGGGGACGCACCCCAGGCGGCCATACACGGATGGATGGATGAACACGATTCGGACCGTCTACACAGGGGAATATTATGCAGCCTTAAGCAGGAAGGGGATCCTGACACAGGCTACCACACGGATAGACCCTGAGGGTGGGATGCCAGGTGAAATGAGTCAGTCACAAAGTGTGCGATCCCACACCTAGGAGGTCCCCAGAGCCGTCACATCCACAGAGACAGGAAGCAGACGGTGGGTGTGTGGGGGCGGGCGGGTAGCGGTGGGGCGTGAGGGTTTCATGGGGCAGAGTTTCAGTTTGGGAAGGTTCTGGGGGTGGAGGGTGGTGATGGCTGCACGATACGGCGACTGTTCTTCGTGTTCCTGACATGTACGTTTAAAGACGGTTAAGACAGGAAATGTTATGCTATTTGTATTTTAACACAATCCATCCACCAAACTCAGAGTGTGGGCTGGGTGGGGGTGTTAAATGCTCTCCCCAAAGCCTGGCAGTCCCGGGCCAAGGGTGGGGCACAGGGGCTCCAGGACCCAGCAAGTTCTGGCTTTTGACACGGAGCCAGACCGTGGGATCCCTACCAAC
Source organism: Cephalopachus bancanus (assembly GCA_027257055.1). Lineage (NCBI taxonomy): Eukaryota > Metazoa > Chordata > Mammalia > Primates > Tarsiidae > Cephalopachus > Cephalopachus bancanus. Next base: position 130,308 of record JAPVLO010000296.1, read on the forward strand.
TCCATCTGGCAGAGAAGCAAGGGGTCCCCCGAAGTCACAGAGGCCACAGGCAACCAGGCCGGGAGGAACTATCTCTAATCCACCGCCCCCAGCCCTGGTATCAGGACCTGCTGCCACCAACCTCGGGCAGCGTCTGGGGGCTGTGGCTCCCTGGGCCTAGACTCTCCAGGGAGAAGGCAGGGGGTGTCCGGGGCTCTGCCACCCCCTCCCTGGGACAGGCAAAGGCAGGGAGGGAGGCACGGTGGATGCCCCACGAGCACACCCAAACAGGAAGGCTCCGAGGTCTTCTTTTATTGCTCTCTTCTGCTCAAACACCACTGGCGGCCCACATCCAGGAAGGTGGCTTTAATAAAACAACAACCAGGCCAGGAGCGGTGGCTCACGCCTGTCATCCCAGCACTTTGGGAGGCTGAGGCAGGAGGATTGCCCAAGTCCAGGGGTTTGAGACCAGCCTGGGCAACTTGGCAAGACCTCATCTCTACGATAAATCGAAAAATTAGCCAGGTGTGGTGGTGCATGCCTGTGGTTCTAGCTCCTTGGAAGGTTGAGGCGGAAGGATCGCTGGAGCCCAGCAGGTTGAGGCTGCAATGGCCGTGAGAGTGCCACTGCGCTCCAGCCTGGGCAACAGAGTGAGACTCTGACTCAAAACAAATAAACAAACAAAATAATCCCCCAAACCAGAAAGCTCTGTCTGTAACTCCATCTCGTTCAGCGGTCCTCCCCCCCACCACCACTTTCTGCTGTCGCCTGAGCCAGGCTCCCGACCCACCGGTCTTCCCTTGACCAGGCTCTTACCGGCGGCACTTTCGTGGCAGAACCTGGGGTCGGGGGCCCATCATCCCTTGGCAGCGATGGTCCGTTGGGTTCCATTTCCTTTCCTGCAAGAGAGTGGCTGGCGTGAGGACCCAGGCATGGTTGGCGGGGCCGGGCTCCCCAGGCCAGTGGCCTGGTGGGTGGCTGGCCAGGGGTGGGTGCAGGCGGCCTGGGAGGGGCAGGAAGTCGGCCATGAACACCGCCCAAGAGGGCTAATAAACACCAGTGAGGGTCACCACCGAGAGGGACCCAGGAAGCCGGGCCTCTGAGGCCCAAAGGAGGAAACGGGGAAGGAGCTGGCGGGAACCCAGCAACCCCGGCCTGGTGGGGCATGGAATCTGGTGGCTGTAAGGCCAGGCCCCCCAGTTTTCCAAGAAGGTGACATCTGGCCTCAGAAGCACACCGCGGGTTCAGGGTGCCTGGACCATGTGTCCCTCTGGCTAGACACCATGGGACCCGGTGTCCTGGGACTCTTGGAGGGAGCGGTTGGTCCTGACCTGTGTCCCACCCTGAAGGGCCGGGTGAGTGGGAGCGGGAGGCAAGGAGACTCGAGGTGTCTGGATTTGTTCCTGGGGATGGGCCCCCATCGCCGGCTCAGTGTGTCTTGGCGCCGGTTTCCAATGCTAAGATTTATGGCCTGGAGGAAGGGGAGGGCGGCGACTGGGGAGGGTGGCCCTGAGCCCGCCCTGGGCACTGCGCCCACTTCTTCCTGTGCGGTGGGCGACGGCTCAGGGCCCAGCCCTGGAGCTGAGGTTCGGAGGGGGCGAGGGCTGGGGTGAGACTCTCCTGCTGAAGCCACAGGCCACGGGCCGGCGACAGGGCGGTGTGGGGTGGGGTGGGGGCAGGCGTGGTGAGGACGGATGCTCACAGGGCAGCTGGGGCTCTGAGCCCACTTCCCTGGGAGGCCTGGGCAGGGCCGGGAGGGGTCAGGGACTGAGGAAGTGGTTCTGCCCAAGGTCCATGGTCCACTCCACCGTCCCAGCCAAAGTCCCACTCAACAGATGGGGAAACTGAGGCCCAGCGTGGAGGAGGACTTGTCTGAAGTCACGTGGGGGGCCGGGGACGCAGAAAAACTCAACCCCTGGGAGGCAACTCTTACATCTTCAACTGGGCCGAGCCTTGACGGCGCTTGGGAAGCGGGATGGCAGGGAAGGGCAGCGTCTTGGCGGGGTGGGTTTCGGGGGACTTGGTCACCAGAGCGAGGTCTCAGAGGCACGGAGATGGGGGCCGGTGTGGGCAGGGGCAGGGTGGCTGCCCCTCCCTGGGTGATGGGCCCCGGGGGTCTCTACCCCCCCATCTGCCATGTGCCTATGCCCATGACCCAGGGCCCTAGGGGGCGGCCTCAGAGGTCCCTGAACTCCCAGGGCCCATCCCAAAGGTACGCTCACATGCTGTCCCGGAAGCTGTGCCATCCACAGGTGTCTCTTACGTGGGTGTGACCCCCTGGGCCGGGAGGACTCAGGACTCCTTGGGGTCCCTTCTCCTCACAGCCTGCCCACGCCCCCTCCCCCACCACGACTGGCCACCATCCCCATGCCTCGGGGGGCCAAGTCCTCCTGAAACCCACGCCGGCCAGGACGCTGCCCTCCCCTGCCACCCCGCTTCCCAAGTGTCGCCAAGGCACGGCCCGGTTGAAGATGTAAGAGTTGCCTCCCAGGGGCTGAGTTTTTCTGCATCCCTGGCCCCCCATGTGACTTCAGACAAGTCCTCCTCCACGCTGGGCCTGTTTCCCCATCTGTTGAATGGGACTTCGGCTGGGACGGCCGAGTCTGGCAGTGGGTGGGCCTGGTGCTCTCCAACTCTCCCTCGGGGCCAGACAGACACCCTCGGTCAGGAAGGACCCCAGGCTCCCCTCCCTCTGACCCAAAGCGGTAGCGGGAGGAGGGGTTGGGTGCAGCTGGGGACAAGTGCCCAGGGCGGGCGCCGGCCCCCACCTTCCATCCCTGGGGGCACCAAGAAGGACAGGTTGGGCTCTCTGGACCACAGCAGTCACACACAGCTCAGCCTCGGCTGGGGGCCTGGACTAGTCAGGTGACGGGGGCCACAGTCCATATGCTCAGCACTGGAGTCCAGGACTCCCCGTGGCTGGGATGGGTACTCATTCTGTGCCCATTTTACAGATGAGTCCACTAAGGCCTAGAGCGCTCACATTGCTGGCCTGCGGTCACCAGCAGGAGAGCCAGGCTCGGGTTCACGGATCCCGTTCTGGGGTCCTTCCCAGGGACAGCGCATGGCCTGAGGCTGGGCAGCAGAGGTTGGCCTGACCACCAAGGCCGAACAGGCTTCGTCTGGCTCCACAGGTCACGCCAAGAAGCCACCTCACGTGGGGCTCTACCGGGCTGCAAACCAGCGTGGGGGTGTGAGCCAGGTGAGGGCGTGGCCCTGCCTGGCTGCGAGGGGCAGTGGGGATGGGTTGCCTGAGATCACGCACGCGGCGGCGGCTGCACCGACCTGGGCTGAGAGGGTAAAGTTCATTCTCTCCGCCGAGAAGCAGATTCCGGCTGAGCTTCCGGGGGTCGACCTTCTGCGGGGTGGAGGCCGGCGGGCACAGAGAGAAGCGGCGTCGAAGGAAGGCCTCCTCCTTCATGGCGTGGGTGCTCGGGGGCTTCTGGGAGGGAGGAGGAGGGGACACAGGGTCATGCCGGGGCTACCCCACCCGTCCAGGAAGGCCCAAGGCCAGGGGGACCCCAGCTGGCACCCGGGTCTCCTTGGGGGACTCCTGAGATAGGTTGAAGAGGACTTGGGGGGGTCCCGGGGGGCTAGCCGTCTGGCCCGGCTCAGGCAAATGGCTCTCCCAGTCCCACGCAGGGAGCCCAGGTCAAGGGTGGCCAGCACGCAACAGGTGGCCTTCTCTTAGTCCCCCACCCAGGCAGACCCACGCTGACCCGCACAGGGCCACCAGATCCCTCCTGGGTGACGGGGCTCCTGGCAGGGAGGGGTTGAGAGCCCGCTGATCGGGGACAGAACACAAGCCCCTGAGGCGCAGGGAGAGGCTGGGTGGTCCTGGCACCTGGCCTTCACCCCACCTGAGGGTCGCACGAGGCCTCCCCCCCCAAGTGCCCGTGGTCCAGCCCATCTCCTGGTTTCTGCCACCCCCACGTGTGCCTTGACCGGGAGGTGGGGCTCTGGCATCCTGAATTCACGCCCGACCCAGGACATCCGTCCCCGTGGGAGCTTCCTGCCTGCCCCCACCACGGAGTGGCCCCTGTGACAGCCCCGGGACCCCCAGAAGGGGCGGCCGCAAGGGAGGACCCACAGCAGTGCCCGGTGCCCCCCACACTCCCCACCCTGCTCTCCGTAAGTCAGAGCTGGTATTTATCTAGCTTCCTCTCCGACCTGAGGCCTGGGTGGGCAACACATGGTTCCACTCTCCTCCAAACAGGGCTGGACAAGCAGAGAGAACCACACCCCCATCATGCCTCTCCAGACCCTTTTGATGTTACCAGCGCCACACCCACCGAGGCCTCAGCCCATTTTACAGACGAGAAAATCGTGACTTGGGGAACGCAAGGCCTCACCCTGCCGCCCTGGCCTGGGCGAGCCGGCAGAGTGGGGACTCTGGCTCCAAATCCCGCGTCCACCACCCGCGGACAGGCCCTCTCAAGACCCACTGGCCAGCTCTCCTCCCTTCCTGGTGTTCCAGGGCCGACGCCACCTCCGCCTCCCTGAACTGGCCGCTGGCCTCATGCCAAGCCCAGGACAAAGGCTCCACTTTCTCCTGTGGCCCTGAACCTTCCTGGGCGGGGACCTCGGGACACAGGGTCTTTCCTGCTGTGGCTGAGGGGCTGGGTGTGGCTCCAGAAGCAGGCTGGGTGGCCCAGGGTGTCCGTGGTCCTGGCCTCCTCTGTCCCTCACCCCCCGCCCAAATCACGGTCATGTCACCTGGTACCGGGCTCACAGGCGAACCATGCCACCTTATATACAGGGTAGCTGGTTTCAGAGAGACTGCGGTTTTTAGCTCGGGTCACCACAGCTGACGAGTGGCAGTGCCTGTCCTCGGCCCTAAAATCTGTCTGCCAAATGTCAGTCCCCTCAGTATCTCAGAACACTCAGCTCCCTGCGGGGAAGAGGGTGGGGCTGGGTGGTCCTGCCCTGCTTATTGGAGTCACAGGGAATGCATCCCACCTGCCCAGGTACGGCTCAGGCCAGGAGCCAGCCCAAGAGGAGGCGGGGCAGGTGCACTCACCCACCCGCTAAGATTCCCAGTAATGCTATCCCAACTGGTTGTCTGCCCTGGCTTCACCTGGGCCAGGGTGGGGAGGACACGGGGATCTCCGGGTCTTTCTTCCCAGACTCTCCTGCGTGACTTCTCCCAGCACTGCTGATGGCTGGTGCATCTTGTCACTTTGTGAGTGCCATCACCCACTGGTCCATACACCACATTCTCCCCTTCCCTTGCATCCTCCCTCCCATTCATCTACCCAGGCATCCATTCAACCATCCACCCACCCACCCACCCATGTAGGAATCCATCCATTAACCCATCCATCCACCCATCTATCCACTCTGGCAACCATCCACCTACCCATCCATCCATCCATCCATTCATCCATCCATCCATCCATCCATCCATCCATTCATCTACCCACCCACTCACCCTGGCATCCATTCATCCATCCATCCATCCACTCATCCATCCAGTCATCCACTCATCCATCCAGCCATCCACTCATCTACCCAGGCATCCATCCACCCACCCACCCACCCAGGCATCCATTCATTCACCCATCCATCCACCCATCTATCCACCCTGGCATTCATCCATCTACCTACCCATCCATCCATCATCCATCCATCCATCCATCCATCCATCCATCCATCCATCCACCCACTCATTCATTCAGCCATCCACTCACCCACCCAGGCATCCATCTACCCATCCACCCACTTTGGCATCCATCCATCTACCTACCCATCTGTCCATCTATCCACTCACCCGCCCACCCACCCTGGCATCCATCCATCCACCCATCTATCCACCCTGGCATCCATTCATCTACCTACCCATTCATCCATCCATCCATTCATCCACCCACCCACTCACCCTGGCATCCACCCACCCACCCAGGCATCCATCCACCCATCCACCCACCCTGGCATTCATCCATCTACCTACCCATCCATTCATCTATCCACTCACCCACCCAGGTATCCATCCACCCATCCACCCATCTACGCACCCTGGCATTCATCCATCTACCTACCTACCCATCCATCCATCCATCCATCCATTCATCCATTCCACCCAACCACTTACCCTGGCATCCATCCATCCATCCATCCATCCACTCACCCTGACATCCATACATCTACCCACCCACTCGTTCATTCATTCACCCATCCATCCACTCACCCACCCAGGCATCCATCCATCCATCCACCCACTCATCCATCCATTTATACACCCACCCACGCACTTGCTCACCCCCATTCCCCCATGAAGCTTTCTAACCAGTCAGCTGACCATCACAATCCCCCTTCCTCCTCATTCCCCCCACATTCAGACACATCCAAATTGGCATTCAAATGACTGAGTCACTGGTATAGACACTCAGCAATCCTCAGGCAGCACCAGTGTGCCCCCGGAACCCCTGCTTTGTGTGCCAACACCCCCAGGCCCCCTTGACCAGCCCAGACAGGGGGCACAGCAGCTTGTGGGGCATCGTGGTCTGCAAAGTGCCTCTGCAGACACCGTCTCCTTTGTCCTCCCTCCTGTAGCTGGTAGGTGCCTGATGTGTGTCCCCCCTGGTGCCTCCAAGGGGGTGTCATTCTGTTCATTTCAAAGGTTAGTCTGGGTCACACCTCTCCAGCGGCTCCTCCAGGTCCAAGCTCCTCGTCCCTGCTCCCCGAGCCCTCTCTGCCCCCTGCTCCCCACCCCTCTGCTCCCGACACACTGGGCCTTTTTGTTCCTCAAAAATGCTGGGCCCATGCCTGCAGGGTCCAGTGTCCCGCTGCCCACGTCTCCGCGTGGCTGGGTCCTCCATGAATTCCATACTCTGCTTAAATGTCACTTCCCAGAGGACTGGCTGCCTGTCCTGTCAGCTGGAATTCTTCATAGGGCACTTGGCATTCTGGACACTCTCCTTTGTATCACTTTTTTTTTTTCCAGTTGGGCTCTCCCTCTGTCACCCAGGCTGAAGCGTGGTGACACAATCACGGCTCAGCCCAGCCTCGACCTCCTGGGCCCAGGTGATCCTCCCGCCTCAGCCTCCCGGGTAGCTGGGACTACAGGTGTGCACCATCACGCCCAGCTACTATTTTTATTTTTTGTAGAGATAGAGTCTCACTGTGCTGCCCAGGCTGGTCTCGAACTCCTGGGCTCAAGCGACCCTCCCACCTCAGCCTTCCCCAAGTGCTGGGATGACAGGTGTGAGCGTCTGCACCCCACCTGCTCTTCGTGTTCTTCTCAGCCCTCTCCTGTCTACCAGATGCAGCTGTGGGTGAGAGGTGGCCTTGCCCCAACTCCCATAGCAGGGTCCTGCAGCAAACATTCCCACGTATTTGGAATGACATGCACATCAGGTGTCGAACGGCTTCAGGGTGGGGACCTGGGATAGTCATACGGCAAGAACGCCCCCAGTGGAGGCACCCGAAACAGACACACCCTGCTCTCCTCTGACGGCCAGCCTCCTATCGTTCCTCCAAATCTCTGGGTCAGGGAAGGGTCCTTAGAGAGGGGTTAGTTTGGGGCCGATTTCCATGTAACCTGGAGGGGTTCCCATCCCCCCACCGCCTGCCATGTGCTGTGTCATCCGACATATAACGGAAGGCAGGCAGGCAGGCCAGGAACACAGCCCAGAGGAAGCAGGGAAGAATGGAAGGCAGGATGGAGGGAAAGAAGACAGACAGAAAGGAAACAGTCTCTGCTGGGCTGCAGCCCAGGGCCAACGTGGGGTCCACTCTCATTGGTGTCCATGGCCTGGAGGGAACCCGGCCTGCACCCAATGCCAGCACCCCAAGGACACGCGGCCTGTCTGCTCGGCGTGGGCTTGGCCTCCAGCTCCCAGACGCTTTCCTGCCACGCGTGATGCCATGTCGACAGCCAGCCACGGCCTCACCCGGCCTCCACGATCCTGAAGTCCAAGAGCAGGAGGGGATGTGACCATGGCCTGGGAGGCGGGAGCCCCGGAGCAGCCCGCGCTGGGCGAGACTGTCCATGGGCGAGCACGCATGTGACATGGCTGCCCGCACACTGGGCCAGACTGAAAGGTCGTGTTTCTGCCTGGTGGGACCCAGCCCGGAGCGCCCGGGGTTCCCTTAGCGGGGGGCTCGCCCTGGAGGCCAAGCCAGGAGGCAGGGGACAGGGCAGAGCTGGGGACTCATGGTATACATGGCCCACACTGCCCAGCTCTGGCCCAGGGAGAAAGGTTGGTGCAGGAGACAGGTAGATCAGGGGTGGGCCCAGAAGCCACTGGACCCCTCCTTGGGTGCCGAGTCCAAGGTGGCCACCTCCCTGGAGCTTAAGGCCACCACCCTCCTCTGCCAGAGACACTGGGCATGGGCAGCTGTGCTCCTGGAAGGCCTCAGGAAGCTGGCTCTTCTGCTGCTGCCTTGGGCATCTGGAAGCACGATGGACCCTCCTGCTGGTCACCGGAGGTGGGACCAGGACAGACCTCCTGCTCCTCCCTGGCACCTACAGTTGCTTCCTATCAGCTGGTCACTCAGCAGGCATGAATTCCAGCGCTGGAGGACGCATATGCCCTGGAAGCTGTCCTCTAAGTGCTTCCGACCTTGAGGGGAGGTGGCTGCCAGGTTTGGTTTGGTTGACTGGGACAACCAGAACTGGGTGACTGGGACAGGCCACTGTCCTGGTTCAGAGTGGGCCAGGCCCACTGCATGGTCCAAGAAGGCTCAAGGTGAGGCAGGACTGGCCTCAGCCCCGCCACATAGCTGACGTGAATCTGGCCTGTCCACCCGGCCCCTTCTCAATATATTGGTGCAAAGTCGACCCATGAAGCCTATCGGGAAGGAGGGAGGGGCAGACACCAAGTCTTTAGAAAAGGGAACACTGGGGTCAGATGCAGAGGCTCACACCTGTCATCCCAGCAATTTGGGAGGCTGAGGCAGGAAGATCGCTTCGGCCCAGAGGCCGGAAACCAGTCTGGGCAACACAGCCAGATGTCGTCTCAACAAAAAAACCCAAAACGTTAGCTGGGCATGGTGGTGCATGCCTGTAGTCCCAACGACTCGGGAGGCTGAGGTGGGAGGATCACCTGAGTCCAGGAGGAGGCTTAGACTGCAGTGGGCCGTGTGTGTGCCACTTCACTCCAGCCTGGCCCACACAGCAAGACTCCAATTCAAAAATAACAATAATAATACTAAAGAAAAGGGGGCCGGGCTCGGTGGCTCAGCCTGTCATCCCAGCATTTTGGGAGGCCAAGGCGAGTGGATTGCCTGAGTCTGTGGGTTCGAGACCAGCCTAGGCAACTTGGCGAGACCTTGTCTCTACAACAAATAAAAAAACTAACCAGATGTGGTGGCGTGCGTCTGTAGTTCTGGCTACTTGGAAGGCTCAGGCAGAAGGATCACCAGAACCCAGCAGGTCGATGTTGGGGTGGCCGTGAGCATGCCACTGCACTCCAGCCTGGGCAGTGGAGCGAGACTCCAACTCTACAAAAAGAAAGGAAGACAAAGGGACCCTGGGGCTTGGGCTTCAGAGTGGAGACCCTCTCTCCACCGAAGGAACGTGGCTCTGAGCAGGGAGCTCCTGACGTGCAACGGGCCAGGCCGGGTTCTGATCCCGCGAGGCAGAGGGGTGCATGGGAAATGATCCCCTGCAGAAACCCCACTTCTCCCCCCAGCTCCTTGTGGGGCTCTCTGCTTCTGCCAGTCCTCACGGGGGCTCAGCCCCTTTCTCTGCAAATCCAGCCCTCTGTCGAGGTCTCTGCTCTGGGAGTGGGCCTTGAGGGCCTCCCAGCCGCCCTTCCTCTGACCCTGAGGGTGCGCTGGTGCTGGACTGGGCTTCCACTGAGGGACGTGTGCCCAGCCGACTTCTTTGACCCCTCAAGCCCCACTGGGCCATTAGGGCACACGCAGGGGCCAAGACTCCATTTCAGGATGAATCAGCTCAAGGCTGGAAGGGGGCTTGAGAGAGGCCAGAGCCCCGGGGCCAGGGAACGTCCCAGAGGACCCAGGAACACATAGGGGGACAGCCAGACCTGAGGCCGCTGGGCAGAGGCCACCCCCGAGACCTCCCCTGGGCAAGGCAGTGGCTGACCAAGCAGGGATGCACCTCCCTGGTGCCCCCAGGACCCTGGCATCCTCCTCAGGGCTGGCTGCGGACTCCTACACCACAACTGGGTCCCGCTGCAGAGCGCCCGGTGTGGTCAGCAAGAGGGCTGTCAGGCACCACCGGTGGCCGTGAGGGGTCCTGCAGCCGCTGCTGCTTGCCAAGGCCACAACTGCGATGCAGCCACGAGGCAGCACTGGGGACAGCCCCACCCCTAGCAGGGCCCCACCCAGGCTTCCTGTGGACCCAGGTGCCTGCTGGCCTCTTTTCTCAGGGCTCCCGACTTCTTTGGGGGGGGGGTTGGAGTCTCGTTCTGTCACTCAGACTGGAGTGCAGTGGCACGCTCCCGGCCACCGCAGCCTCGACCTCCCGGGCTCCGGTGATCCTTCCGCCCCAGCCTTCCAAGTAGCTGGAACGACAGGTGCGTGCTACCATGCAGCTAATTTTTGATTTATTGTACAGACGAGGTCTCGCTAAGTTGCCCAGGTGGGTCTCGAACCCACAGGCTCAGGCAATTCACTTGCCTCGGCCTCCCAAAGTGCTGGGATGACAGGCTGAGCCACTGAGCCCGGCCATCCCTACTTCTTCCTGATCTGCTGAGGTTCTGAGGCCTCCTGGGAGTCAGGGAGAGGACAGCAGTCAGAGCTCAGGAGGCAGGGGTGGGGAGGAGCTTGGGCTCTGGGCTGGTCTCTTCAGAATCTGAATTCCACTGGGGCGTGAAAGCCCCCAACACTGGGGTCTCACGTAGTGCCAGCCCAGAGCGGATGGAGAGGGGGAAGGGGACAGGTCAGCCTAGCTCCTGCCCTGGCCAAGCCCGTGTCCCTGAGGACACTGCCTCTGGATGCCTGGGGAGGGGCTGAGCTCTCTGCTTCCATGCCAAGGCCAGGGGGTAGCAGCCAGGTCTGGCGAGCAGCAAGGGTGCCCACCCCCCGCAGGGGCAACCCCACCACAGCCAGCACATGCCCTGCCGGCCCAGTGGCCTTCCAAGCAGATATCTGGCCTCTGTCTGCTGGCCTCCACCGCCTGGCACTCACTCTCCCTTGGGCCGTGATAACAGCAGCCTCATAAGAAAAGGTCACTGGAACCTCATCGGGGCCACAGACTGTGGTCAGGGGCCTGGCTTGGTGAAGTCCCCGCCAGGGACAGGCTCAGCACTGTGGGGACAGCTGTGAACCCAGGGAGGGATCAGCAGGGCCCGCCCGGTGGCCGCGTGTCCTCGGCTGGCTCAGGTGACTCCCAGCACCTGCGGTGCCTGGACAGCCTTCCTACCCACAGCCCGGTGTGTCGGGTGGAGCTTGGCCATGCTGCAGGGGAGGCAGGTGAGAGTCCTGGGGAGGTGAGACAAGGCTCTTGCCATTGGCAGGGGCCTGCAGCCAGCCTCTGGCGCCGACATGCCTGTGAGAACTTTTCACCTAACCGCCTGGTTCTCACTCAAGGGTGCAGGGAACATGCCCACATCACAGACGAGCTCAGGGGTGAGGCAATATAAGCCCAGGTGCCTGGCTCTCTGCACCCCAGGTGGAGAGGCTGGCGGATCTCAGGGAAGAACAGCAGCCATCAGTTAAAGGAGGGCAGCCACTGTGTCAACACCACACACCTCCATCCCAGAAACTCCAGCGGCCAAGAGACCGCCCATGCCCCCCAAGTCACCCCATGGAGACTGCCATAGCAGCCGCCGCCCTCCCTGAGCAAGACACCAGCAGGAGAGACGGACTATAAACAGGCCAGGCTGCTGTCCCCAGGCTGGAATGACTGTCCCCCGGAAGGCCCTTCGAGTGTGGGAGCTAGGCCCAGGGGGCTTTGGGATGGGCTGGTGGGGGAGGGGGTTTCCCAGGGCACCTGCTGGGCTGAAGGACCTCAAAGCCTCCTAGGCCCTTCTGGACGTTCTTTTTAAATTTTATTGTATTATTATTAGTAATATCTTAGGCTGAGCACGGTGGCTCACGCCTGTCATCCCAGCACTTTGGGAGGCCGAGGTGAGAGGATTGCCTGCGTCCGGGGATTCGAGACCAGCCTGGGCAACTTGGTGAGACCTCGTCTCGACAATAAAAAAGTATATATATATATTAGCTGGGTGTGGTGGCCAGCGATTGCTTAGGAAGGATCATCTAAGCCCAGCAGGCTGAGTCTGCGGTGGCCATGAGCATGCCCCTGCACTCCAGCCTGGGCGACAGAGTGAGACTCCGACTTAAAAAACAAACAATTAAATTCAGAGACAGAGTCTTGCTATGCTGCCAGGCTGGTTCTGAACTCCTGGCCTCAAGCGATCCTCCTGCCTCAACCTCCTAAAGTGCTGGGATGACAGGCCTCTTCTGGACGCCCGATCAGCTCTGACGTGCTTCTCATAACAAGGTGGGGGAAGGGATCCTCGTCACATCTTAGAGACACAGACACGGAGGACTGAGGAAGGGAAATGACCTGTCTTGGGCCCCGTGGCTCAGATGGTGCCGGGTCCCCTCAAGGGAGCACCGCGTCAAGCCCCAGATCCCCCAAGCACTCTGGGGACAGCCAAGCGGGGGCCAGAAGAGAAGACAGGAGGGCCAGACCCCACGAACATTTTCCAGAGACGCCACAGAGAGGGGCAGGAAGTGGTCTGTCTGCTCAGGGTATGGCGTGGAGCTGTGCCTGGCAGTTCTCGGGTGACTCAGCCCAGTCTGTGGACCCGCTGGCCCTGGTCTGTCCACTTGGCCTCCTGACCGATATGGGACCACTGCAGGCTTAGAGCAACAACACGTGGTCAGTGGGGGGTGGGCACACCCACTCACTTTCTCTGCAGCAGGCCGCGCCCCCGCCAGTCCCAGGAAGACCCACCAACCCAGGGCGGTATGTGTCCCCCAGGCAGGCCTGACCCCACCATGTCCCACCCAGAGCCAACTGAAAGGAGCTTTGATCTTCAGGTGCAAACTGCAGCCAAGGTGACAGCCCTCGGGTTGAAGGTTGGGGGCAAAGCTTGGGGGGGGCCCAAGGACCAGGGGACGTTGCCTGGAGGCTGTGACAGCCAGGAGGCTGGGGCCTGCGGGGGTTGGGACACCGTCCCACTCTCAGACTTGCCTCAAGGAGCCCCCGAGTCCACACTGGACATGGGGCGTGGACCTGGGCTCCTGGGAGAGACAGGACACTCCCTTCCAGAAGAGATGTTCCCCCACTGTGCCGTGAACCTGGCCTCCCTTCCTCCCGACCTCGGCTCACCTGGGGACTCTCCCGGGGGGCCAATGTCACCCCATCGTCCGCCTCTCCCATTCGGGCCCCTGTGCCCGGCATGCAGCCCTGGTGGATGGGCCTGCAGGCCGTCGCCCACCTGGTGGAGATCGACACAGTTTCTGGCTGCAGCCACCCCTGCGTCCCCTCCCCAGGCCCCACTCACTCCTCTGCCCGAGTCCAGGGCAGCCTGGGGCCTGCCGTGGGGACAAGACACTTGGCAAGAGACGGGAGAAACGGAGAAAGACTGAGGGATGCGGCCGATGTGGACCAAGCCTGGGTCTTGGCCTCCCTCCCCAGCAGCATGGGAAACCAAGCTCAGACAGGGAGGGGCAGCCTGGGGCTGGAGCAGGCCAGTCTCCTCCAGATGCCTCCAGCCTCAGTCTCCCCACCGCCCACCTGCACACCCTCCATGGGCACCTTTTGCAGCTGCTCCTGGCCAGGAGCCCCCCAGATGGGCGCCAGGCAGTGGGCCCACGGCTGACACTGGGCAGTCAGCAAACGAGAGGGTGGGGAGGCCAGGAGGTCGCTGCGGGGTACGTGGAGCCAGGGGCAGGGCCAAGCCAGCCGGGGTCCCGGGGGGCATCGCTCTGGCCGTGAGGAAGGAAGGAGGTGCCGCCAGGTGGGGCGTGAGTGGGCACAGACCCCAGTGATGGAGATGGGAAGCAGGGAAGAGTGGCCTCCGGTGAGGTGGGAGAGGCCCACCAGCAAAGAGCACCGACTGCCAGCCCGGGTGTCCAGCCTTGACTGCGAGTGCTCCAGGCGGGATGGAAATGAGGGCCATCCCCTGGTCCCTGGACACGCAACTGGGAGGCCTTCTCTGGGGAGAAGTCACTGTCAGAGCCTCCAGGGCACCATGCAGCCTCCCCTCCTCTCTGTCCCTTACCAGGCCATCCTGTCCCCTGGGGCCTCCCCTCCCCAGGCCGCCAGCCCGCCCTGCTGGATGCCAGGCAAAGCTTTGGTGCCACCCAGCCACACTCCCTGGGGTGTATGAGCTCCTGGGTGAGGCCCTACTGGCCTGGCCTGTGGTTGGTGCTTCTGTACTTGGGGGCCAGCCAAGGACACCCCAGGCACCCTCCCTGTGGGTGGCCACTGAGGGGTCTCCCAAGAACACTCATGGCAAGCTCTGTACCCGCCGCTTGGCTGTGCTGCGGGGGAGTGGGCCCCGACAGGGGTTCACTGACGGGCAGTGCCTTGGCCAGGGATCTCTCCCCGCCAGGGAGATTCTGGCTGAGCCCCCCTAAAAGGCAGCCACCACCTCAGGCTATATGAACAGAGGACAAATCCAAGGGCCTCCCAGGAAGACCGCTGGGACCAGCGCTGCGTGTCTCGAGAGAGGGCAGCCAACAGCAATGCTGTCCGCCGAGGGCTGGGGAGGCACCACTCGGAAGCAGTGTCCCCAAGAGTGACACCCACGGCCAAGCTCCCCCATATCCCTCAAGAACTTGACGGGTGTGCGTTCAGGCACAGTAGGGCGCATGGCGGACACAGAGGTCCTGCAAGCCCACTGGAAGAAATCTCCTAGCTACTGGAGCTCACCCTGCCTCCCCTGGCAAGTCTCACGTCGCTGAGCAAGTCCTCAGAGGGACAGCAGAGGGATGCCCACTACTCTCTCCCGCCCAAGGTGGACAGGCTCTCGGATCAGTCTCAGGCTGCCTCCAAGGGGCTTCAGATGTGGCCTCATTACCCAATGTCTGCCTCTGTGGCCTTCTCTGTGTCCGAAAGTTCTCTCCTTCCTCCCGGAAGCCGCTGGATGTGGGGTCTACCTAGACGTCCAGGATGATGTCATACCAGGACGTCTGGTTATACCCACCAAGGTGCTAATTCCATGGTCGTGTTCACAGGCACCAGGGCTAGGACTTGGACACGTTTTGGGGGGGACTCTTCACCCCACAATCGGGAGCTCCAGGGGCGCCCAGCCCAACGGCGGTCTCTGGGATGGGGTCACTTTGCAACCACCCCAGGAAGGTGAGCTGTGCTCCCCTCAGCCCACCCGGCCCTCAACCTCTGCTTGCTCCTAGGTAGGCCCCGTGCCCACCTGGTGAGGCCAACCCACAGCCCCGCCTGCTGCCTCTGACCACCTGCGGCACAATCATCTGTCACCCTGTCCTGCCCCCCAGGCTCCAACCACACTGGCCTTCCCCAGAATCAGCCACTCTGCCCATGGCTGCGCCGGGGTGCCTGGGACCCTGGGTGACTGGGAAGGGACAGTGCCAGGCCTTGGCTTCTCCCTGGAAGGGGGGACCCCGGGACACCCCCAGGGTTTGGGAGACAACTAAGTGCACCTTCATAAAGCCCGCTGTCAACCAGATCCCGCAGGTGTATCCGCAGCTGGGAGCCCCTTCCCGGCACACCCAGTCTGTTTCTCTGAGGGGCTGGGGCCTCAGAGGTGGCTTGGCACGAGACAGAGGGGTCTGGGCGGCTGCCACTGCACTGTGGCCACCCCCAACCTCCTGCGCTAAATGCACTGACAGCGCCTTGTCTGCCTCTGTCTGGGGTCTCGCCCGTCACCTCCACAGCCCAGGGTGGAGCCAGGGGGTCGGGCTTCTGTCTCTCCGGCTCCAAAGTGAGTAAGATGAGCCAGGCACACAGGACAGCAGGCAGGCTCTTGCCAGCTGCAGGCACGAGTCACCGGCGGCGGGACTCACCAGTCCAGGGATCGGGCCAGGGACTCGGCAGTCTGCCCCTTGGCACGGCTGTGAGGCCTCCGTGAAGCCGAGTGTGTGACTTGGACGTCTGCTCCAGCGTCCAGATCTGGGGTGGGCAGGGCCAGGTGGACAGGGCCTCAGCCCTGGGAGAAGTGGCCCCAGGCTTCAGGCCTCAGGGTCACACTCTGTGTCCCCAGAGGGCCTGGCATGGAATTGGGCATGGCTCCTGCCTCTGCTGGTGAGCCTGGCTTGGCCTCAAGCTGCTTGGGCTGGGCCAGCACAGACGAGGCCAGCTCACAGTGACAAGGCTGCTTCAGGCCAGTCCCTTGTGTCCCGGCTGTGGGTCAGTCGGTGGGCCTGCTGTGGGCACACAGCCCCACCGGGCCCAGCTGGGAGGAGAGGAAGGCGGGCATGACACAGACCTCTCTGGAGGGCAGTCAATAAACCCAAATCGGATGTGAAGTGCTCACACGTCCTTTAAGCCAGGGAGGGACTTCCAGAAATGTCTCCTTGGGAAGAAAGCCCCATCGGGCACCCACGGACATGACAGAGTGCCGGCTGGAATGTGTTGGGCAGGGGACCGAGGGAGGCCACAGCCCATGGGATGGCGGGGACCATGGGAACCAGGACGTCGGTATGCCTGGGGTGTCCACAGCTGGAAAATGCCTGCCATCACCAGGGTGGAGTAAGGAGAAATGACAGGCACCAGGGCCTTCAGGGACACGGGAGACTGTGTCTGGGACAGCCGGACAAGCAGGAAGGACCTGGGTCAGCCTGCCTAGGCCCATCTCTGGGAGCCAACACCCCCGTCCCACTCCCCTCCAGGAAGGACACCAGTGAGTTCTTGTGATCTGGCTCCCACTGTGGCCCTGGTCCCACCAAGCTGCCCGTGGCTGCCAGGACCTCCTGGACTTCTGGTCTCCAGCCTGGGCCAGGAAGGGGGCAGAATCGTAGTGCCCAGCTCAGAAGGGAGGTGAGTTGTGACGGTGGCCACCCGCCCAAGGTGAGGCGGTTGGACTGTGTCCCCCCAAAACATGAGTCCAAGTCCCAGGCCCAGGGCCTGTGAAACTGACCTTTAGAGACAGAATCACCACGACCAAGAGGTCATGCTGGAATAGGGAGGGCCTGACTCGATGACCAGTGTCCTTAAAGAGGCTGAAAGGAGACGCCAACATGGGGGAAGTGATGGGGAGATAGCAGCAGAGACTGGAGCCATGTGGTCACAAGCCAAGGGACACCTGGAGTCCCTAGAGCTGTAAGTATCCCACCCTGGAGCCTCTGGAGGGGGCCCTGCCCATGCCCTGGCTCTGTGAGAGAAAGAATGGGTATTGCTTTAAGCAGCCCTGGGACACGCACATACAGGGTTCAGAGCCTGATGCAGACACTGGACGCCCCCTCTTCAGCCCTCAAGGAGGCAGCTAGGGCCCTCTGCCACCAGGCTCAGGTGAGACCGCTGGACAGTCCCCAACTGCACAGCAGGGGGGACACCTAAGTGACCCGGGTCCAACCTGACCTGGGGCCGACCTGATCTAGCTACTCCCTGCAAACACCACTGGCTCCCTGCTCTCCATCTGGGGTGCGTTGACACCAGCCCCCCGCCCCCCAAAAAAGCCAGGTGGCCGAAGGAAAGCCTCACACACTTTAGTCCCCACACGGCACAAAAAGCTGGCTCTCAGTTCCCCTCCGCCCGGCCCCAGGATCCCGACTGACACACCATCCTGGCGTAAGTCCAAAGGGGCTGGTGACTCCTTGGAGATGGCCCATGACAGCAAATGCCAGCCTGTTTCCAGGGAGGGGTCTCCAGGCAACGTGGTGACACCGCACTGGGCACCGGGGCAGTCCTGTTGCCCGGATCACCTTCTCCTGCCTCCATGTGGTCAACATTCTGGCCCTGAAGGCCGCCCTCGGCTCCGCCTGTTCCCAGGGAGAGGCCAGATCTCAAATCTCTCTGAAGTGACCATGAGGGCCCCTCCTGGTCTCTAGAGCCAGCCTGGAAGCGAGCCCATCCCCTGTGCCCCCTGGCGACGCCTGCAGTCTTAGCCGTCACTGATCACAGGGAAAAGGTGGGGTCCCTTCCAGCTCTCCTGATTATGTCAAGAAACAAGATCTGAGTTTTCCCCGAGCCTCCGTCCCTGCTAACCTCTCTATCGAGGGAGGCAGGGAGGCCACGGACACAAAGCCCAAAGCAGACAGCACGTGCTCCTATGGGCAAAGCATCTGGAAGTGAGAATTCCGTATTTTGTGTTCACTGAGGATATGTTTACAGTGACCTGTAAATATGCTTACATATGTAAAATATGTTTACAGTGATCACCAGAAAGTCACTTTTCTAAGAGTCTTTGAGGTCTATATTTAAGGAAAACCAAGAGAGTTGACCTCAAGAACCAGGTTTTTGTAGGGTGCAGTGGCTCACGCCTGTAATCCCAGAACTGTGGGAGGATTGCTTGAGCCTAAGAGTTTGAGACCAGCCTAGGCAACAGCGAGATCTTGTCTCTATGAAACAAACAACAAACAAAAAAATAAAATAATTAGCCAGCCATGGTAGTGTGTGCCTCTAGTCCCAGCTATTCGGGAGGCTGAGGTGGGAGGATCGCCTGAGCCCAGGAGGTCAAGGTTGTACTGAGCCGTGATTGTGTCACTGCCCTCCAGCCTGGATGACAGAGTGAGACTCCAACTCAAAGATAAACAAATAAAAAAGAGGAGATGAGGACACAGACACGCATGAGGGCCGACTGTGAGGACACAGGAAAAGGCATCTGGACGCCAGGAATGAGGACCCCAGGACACGCCTGGATCTTGGCCTCCCAGCCTCCAGGACAGAGAGAATCAAGTTCTATTGTTCAAGCCGTGCAGACATGGTACTTTGTTGTGGCAGCTGGAGTGAACTAACACCTCACCCCGTCACACCTCCCCAGGACATACAGGCTAGCCCCAGGCACCCTTGGGAGAGGGGACATTCTCTCTGGTCACACCTGGGGAGGCCTTGAGGTTCCTCTCCCGGGAAAGAGGCCCAGTGCAGCCTGGTAGACTCGGGCTGAAATCCCACCCAGGCCATTTCCCAGCTGGCAACCTGGGGGGTCCCAACTCCAGGGAGGTGGGTGTCCCAGTTGCATCATGGGCATGGAGCCTCTGTACCCACGCCCCAAGGGACCCGATGACCAGGGCCACACATGGTCTATTTGTTTTTAATTAACAAAACACAAAACACTCAGCTGGGCTCGGTGGCTCAGCCTGTAATCCCGCACCTTTGGGAGCCTGAGGTGATTGGATTGCCTGAGCCCGCGGGTTCGAGACCCGCCTGGGCAGCGAGACCTCATCTCTACAATAAATCAAAAAATCAGCCGGGCGTGGTAGTACACGCCTGTAGTTCCGGCTGCTTGGAAGGCTGAGGTGGAAGGATCGCCAGAGCCCAGCAGGTTGAGGCTGCGGTGGCCGGGAGCGGTCACTGCACTCCAGTCTGGGTGACAGAGTGAGACTCCAACTCAAAAAAAAACAAAAACAAAAACAAAACACTGTCCAGGTGCAGTGGCTCACTCCTGTCATTCCAGCACTTTAGGACGCTGAGGTGGGGGAATCGCTTAAGCCCACAGATTGAGATCAGCTTCGGCAACATAGCGAGACCTCATCTCTACAAAAATTTAAGAAACTAGACGGGTGTGGGGGTGCACACCTATAGTCCCAGATACTCAGGAGGCTGAGGCAAAAGGATTGCCTGAGCCCAGGAGGTCGAGGCTATGGTGAGCTGTGATCATGCCACTGTACTGCAGCCTGGGTGACAGAGTGAGAACTTGAGTCCAAAAGAAAAGAAAAGAAAAGAAAAAACAACAAAAACCACGTTGGTCATCGTGAGACCCCTGGGGGACCCTGGCGACACCTTGGTGTAGTGTGTCTCTTGGGACAACTGTTCCTTCTTCTGCCCAAGCTGGGCAGATCAGGGAGGCAGCAAGCTTCCTCTCTCTGATGGGATGCGAGGTCCTGTTGCCTTTCCAGAGGGTACACGGACACACGGTGTGACCCCCAAGGCCAGGAAAGTCAGCAGCTGACCGCAAGGGGGATTTGGCCCCATCCCGCTGGGCGGCTGACCCGGACCCTCCCGCCCGCACCCCACCCAGGCCGGTGTTCCCGAGAGGCTCCCTCAGACGTGCCCACGGAGGCCTGGACTCAGAACCCGCATCCAGGATTGAACGAAGTGGCGGAATGTCCTTCCACGGGATGGAAGTGAACTGTGATCTACGAGGGGGACCCCCAAAAATGGAATTGTCTTTTGGAGGGCGGGCCCCTTGTCGTATACCAGGAATCCGTTTCTCTGGATCAGACGGTCAGCTCAAGTTTCTATCTGGAAGCTCTGAGAAGGTAGTGTCACGATGTGCGGAAGAAGCACCCCAAGTTGTGGCGAGCAGGTGACTGGTTCTTCCACCCTGACAAGGCAAACATCCAGCAGTGTTTGACCAAAAACAGCATCGCTTTTGGTTTCTGGCTCGGCGGAGACCCCGGTGCAACCTTCTTCGGTGGTCCCGAATCCGGGTTCATCCGACACCTGCCGCCTCCACGATGCCGCCCAAGTTCAACCCAACGAGATCAAAGTCGTGTACCTGAGATGCACCGGGGGTGAGGTCAGCGCTACATCTGCGCTAGCCCCCAAGATCGGACCCCTGGGTCTGTCTCCAAAAAAGGTTGGTGATGACATCGCCAAGGCAACTGGTGACTGGAAAGGTCTGAGGATTACAGGGAAACTGACCACTCAGAACAAACAGGCCCAGATGGAGGTGGTAACTTCTGCCTCTGCCCTGACCATCAAAGCCCTCAAGGAACCACAGAGAGACAGAAAGAAACAGAAGAACATTAAAAACAGTGGGAACTTGGAAGACTGGGGCGGCAGGATCGCCGGAGCCCCAGCAGGTCGAGGCTGCGGTGGCCGGGAGCGGCCACTCATTCCAGTCTGGGCAACAGAGTGAGACTCCAACTCAAAAAAAAAAAAAAAAACAGCAGGAACATCACTTTTGATGACACTGTCAACATTGCCCAGCCAATGCAACACCGGTCTCTAGCTAGAGAACACTCTGGAACCACTAAAGAGATCCTGGGGAATTGCTCAGTCTGTGGGCTACAATGTTGATGGTCGCCACCCGCATGACATCATAGGTAACATCAACAGTGGCGCAGTGGAATGCCCCGCTAGTTAAGAAGCAGGAAGGATATATATTTCAATAAAAGGTCATTTAACAACTAAAAAATAGCATCACTCCCATGCCCCACCCACGCCCCCCCCCCAGCAACCTTTTTGTGTTTCCCTGGATGAAAAAAGTCCTCCAAAGAAACGCTTTTGCCAGTGTGGAAGAGGTGAAACAAAAAGCAGAGTACTCAAACACATCCACGTGGACAAGTTCAGAAACTGTTTTCAGCCCCATGCAAAGAGCATCTCAATAGGTGTATTGCATCAGATGGAGAGTGCTTTGAAGGGGACTGAGGTTTAAACGTGTGAGAATAAACACACAATTTTTTTATAGATAATTTCTGGGTCTTGGGGATCCCCCTTGTATGTATACAAAGCAAGGGAACTGGACGGGTGATATGGAACCAATGATTGGGGAGGGACAAGCCCAGAACACCCGCAGTCACGGGACACCTGTGATCCGGCCAAGGGCGCCCGCGTGTGTTTGCGGATTCATCCATATATGGTAAAGCACAAAAGCCCGCCTGGGAATGTGAACTTGGAAATCCAGGCTGGCAGCTCCCTGGGGAAGGAGGGAGACCAGAGACCCAGGGATAGCGACCAGGGCCCCCGGGGAGACTGGAGGCTCAGGGGTGGCGTCCAGGGTCCCACGGCACCACACCCTACAGTTCTTGAAAAGCTGGAGCACACACAGCCTCTGATAAAGCTGGGTTGCTTCCACTCTGTTGCATGCTTCCTAGGTCTGAATCTTTCACAATCATTTCTTTTCCTGAGTCGGGGTCTTGCTCTGTTGCCCAGGTTGGAGTGCAGTGGCACCACCATGGCTCACTGTAGCCTCGACCTCCTGGGCTCAGGCGATCCTCCCACCTCAGCCTCCTGAGTAGCTGGGACAACAGGCGCACGCCACCAGGCCTGGCTAATTCTTCAATATTTTTGTAGAGACAGGGTCTTGCTATGTTGCCCAGGCTGGTCTCAAACTCCTGGGCTCAAGCTATCCTTCCGTCTTGGCACCCCAGAGTGTTGGGATTACAGGCATGAGTCATCGTGCTGGCCCTTTTACAATAATTATTAATCAGAATTTTTATTAATGACAGGCCCCTCCCTGAACTGAGCCATCTCCCCTCAGACCGAGGATGAACTCAGCCTCCAGCCATGTCCTCGTGGCAACCCCAGGAGGCTGGCACTGCGATGGCCCCTTTCACCGATGAGGAAGCTGAGGCCTGGAGCTTAAGGGACTTGCCCAGGGCCCCAAGAGAGGGGACACACGCCTGCTCTGTGGACTTTCCAGCCCACATTCTAACTGCCATGCCACTTGGCGTCCACGGGGCCCCCATGGACAGCAAGACCCTACTTGCAAAGGTCAGAAGGTGGGGGGGACGCCTTTCTAGGACAGTGGACACAGCCCAGGGCACCCGGCCTCTATGATACTGCCTCTGTGCAAAACACCCAAACCACACAGCGGGGAGGACAACAAGAGGCACTTCTGAGCACTGAGGAGGGAGGGGTGGGCCTTGCCGGCCAGATCTAGGCAGCCAACAGCAGAGAGGCCGACCCTGACCATAAAAGGGAGGCGGAGGCAGAGGAAGGAGGAGGCTGATGCGGGCGCAGGCGAGGTCACCCTGAAGAGACTGGGCTCCCAGAGAAGGTGACGGTCCCCAAGAGGGGGCCTGGGCACCAGTCCCCTAGATGTCTGGTATTCATGGCACGCCTGCTGGGCACCAGGCCCCGTGGGGATACTGAGCCCAGGCCCTAGATGAGGACAGAGGAAGGATGCTCCAGGTCTAGGAAGGGCGTCTCCCAAGATGGAGAGGTGCAGGAGACGGGCACCCCGGCCCTCCTGGCCTCACATTCATAGAGGCTCCATGGGGCCACATGGCTACTTCCCACCACCCATGTCACTTCAGGGTGCAAAGCCACCAAGCCCAGATGGTGGGGACTGAGTGACTCAGTCTCCTCTGATCACGATCAGACGAAGGAAAAACCGGCCCAGACTGCCAGGCTTGAAGCCACCGGAAGGTTCTCCTGGAGGACAGGCGCTGGCCATGGGTGAGCACCTGCCACGGGGGCAGGGGTGGGCGGTTTGCATAGGGAAGAGCCCGCAGGGCCACGGGGGTCCCTGACAGCCTCCACCACGGCGCTGACATCACACTCTGGTCACCAACAGGGACACCTCTGGGAGCACCCATGAGGGCTTGGTTGCCAGGCCGGCAAGTAGGACCCACAGTGGCCACGGGGACAGAACTAGCAAGGGAGCCCCATCCCAAGCGACCTCCTCTCCCCAGAGGGTTCCACATGGGGCCGAGCTCTGACATCCCCAGGTCTTTCTCACATCCCACACTTTCCTGCTTGGTGTGGCCAGGGGGCCTGTCTCTTCCCAGCAGTCCCCGCCTGACCTCTGGGGACAGCGGTGCCATTCAGAGGCAAAATCTAGGTCTCGGCGCCAGAGGGAACCCGGGCTCTCCTGGGCCCAAAGCAGAGCCCAGCGTGGGCGCCGCGTGGGTGAGGGTGCCCTTCAAAGCCGGCTGTCCTCTTCCTCTGCCCTGAGGAGATCAGAGGGCGCCCCAGGGCAGCACACACTCTTACAATACACAAAGGCTCTCGATGCCACATGGGTGTCTGCTTTTCGGGTCTGAAACGCCCTCTCCCTGTCCTGGCCCCAGGACCCGCAGGGAGGCAGGGGGCGGAGCCATGTGGGAAAGTGGGGCGTTCTTTGCGGTGACAGGCTGGCCACCGTCCCCGGCCCTGTCACGGGGACACTCCACGTGCAGAAGCCAGACGTGGCACTTTAGGGACACTCAGGGGACCCCTTCAGGGTTGCATGTGGGTGTGGGAGGAAGGGGGGGGAGATCTCCAAACAGTCTCAGGCTCTCAAACTTTTCAAAACGAGTGGAAACATTTTTCTGCATAAAACTTGAGGCGAGGCCGGGCGCGGTGGCTCAAGCCTGCAATCCCAGCATTCTGGGAGGCCAAGGCAGGAGGATCGCTTGACACCAGGAGTTCAAGACCAGCCTGGGCCACATGGTGAGACCCGATCCGATCTCTGTTTTTAAAAATTTAAAGAAATAAAACTTGAGGTGACTCTCAGGACACAAAACAGCTCCAAGAGCAGGGGTGGAGCTGGACAGGAGCCCCCGGAGAACGTCTGAGTCCCCTGCCACCCAGCTCCTGTGTGCAGGAACCCAGGACCTGCTGGTTGGAGGGGTATGTCAGGGATGAGGCGCCTTAAAGATGGGTAAGCTGAGGCCCAGTGAGGGACAGCACAGTGGCCGGGAGGCTGGCAGACGCCGTGAGCCCTCGAGGGACCACGCTTGGCCATCAGTCCGTGCCGGGCTGGGCAGCTGGGGCAGGGATGGAGGTCTCAGGTCCCTGGGGTGGTGGGGCTCACGACACCTTGGCTCAGCTCTGATGCAGACACATCGGACCCGCGGGCCGTGTCCAGCCCAGGGCAGCTCGTTATGCGGCCCCACAAAAGCTTTCAACCTACTCCGGGCTCGGTGGCTCAGCCTGTCACCCCAGCACCTTGGGAAGCCGAGGAGAGTGGATGGCCTGAGCCCATGGGTTCGAGACCCGCCTGGCCAACTTGGCGAGACCTCATCTCTACAATAAATCAAAAAATAGCCCGGAGTGGTAGTGCACCCATCTATTTCCAGCTACTTGGAAGGCTGAGGCGGAAGGATCACGGAGTCCAGCAAGTCGAGGCTGCGGTGGCCAGGAGCGGCCACTGCACTCTAGTCAGGGCGATGGAGTGAGACTCCAAATCAAAAAAAAACAAAAAACCTTTCAATGTCATGTATTTTCTTTTTTTTTTTTTTTTTTTTTGTGTCGGAGTCTTACTCCGTCGCCCAGGCTGGAGTACAGCGGCACGCTCACAGCCACCGCAGCCTCAACCTGCTGGGCTCAGATGATCCTTTCACCTCAGCCTTCCAAGTAGCCGGAACTACAGGCATGCGCCACAATGCCTGGCTATTTTTTTTATTTATTGTAGAGATGAGGTCTTGCCAAGTTGCCCGGGTTGGTCTTGAACCCGTGGGCTCAGGCAATCCTCTCACCTTGACCTCCCAAAGTGCTGGGATTATAGGTGTGAGCCACCATGTCCAGCCAACCTCATGTGTTTTCTACCATTTATTTTCTTCGTGACCCCCTGCGTGGTTCCGTTTTTGAAGTTCACACCTACGCCTTGTTCCTGACGTGGCTTTTTGCCAGCGCATACCTTTGTGAGCAGCTGTTTTCAATTAGGAAACACACAGACAGCAAAACTCGAACAAACATTTCTGACGAGCACCTTGAGAACTAAGAACGCCAACTACTTCCACCGAACCAGACAGTGGTTTTGTTTTACCAAAGCAAGGTCAGATTTCCTGTCTGCATTTGTCTAAAATCGACCATTAAAACATAAAAAAGAAATCTTATTATTATGTATATACACTAGCCATATTACATAATTTATGTGCAGCCCAAGACAACTCCTCTTTGCTTGATGAGGCCCAGGGAAGCCAAGAGGTTGGACACCCCTGCTGTAATGCTAAGTCCCAGGCAACCTCCCCCACCTGGCCTCGGGCTCACAAGGTCTGGTTCCTAACCCACAAAGCAGAGCCCATGGGGAGTGAGGAGGTAGAGACCTGCTCTCCCAGACCACTCACTGGATCCTGGAACCCAGGTACAAGCCACCTGCTTCCCACAGACACACTGCCCTCCATGGGTCAGGGGTCTATTCCTAGGGGGCGGCCTGAGACACGGGTCAGGGGTCTATTCCTAGGGGGCGGCCTCGGCAGGGGCAGAGGAGGGGGCTGGGGAGGCAGAGGGAGGGTCTCCCAGCAGAGGCAGGGCCACCTGATGTCCTGCATGCAGGAAGGGCTGGGGCCACTAGGCAGGAGTGACTCCAGACCATCTGACCAGGGGAGATGGTGCCTGGGGGCGGAAACCCATGGGGTGGGATATGGGATCACACTAGTCACCCACGTAACAGCTGAAGCTTAGCCACCCCTGCGTGCAAACCACCTCGGGGCCCCTGGTGCCATGACCCCCACTCTCCACACTGGGACACGCAGGCTCTTTGTGTCCTCTTTGGCCGGGCCTTTGGGTCCACCCCAAAGGGAGACCGAGGCCTGGGGGAGGCATCTCTGTGGTTCTAGCAACAGGGATGGGGGGAATGGCTTGTGGGGGGAGGCGTGCCGAGCCCAGGGCTGCCAGGGCCACCCTGTCCCGGCTCAGCCTGCAGGGGTGGTGCTGGGAGGGCCCAGGTGCTGCCTCCAGCTCTCCCCTCCCCTCCCCTCCCCAGCACCCCTCCCCTCCCCAGCACCCCTCCCCCCACGTCCCTGCCGGCTGTGGTCTGGAGCTACGGGGTTTGGGTGACTTCCTGGCGCAGCAAGGGCGGGGTGGGGTGAGTTCGCCCCGGGAAGAGGGAATCCGGCCTTCCCACACCCCTCCCCACTGGGCCACCGTGCGCCCCTCCCTCCGGCCCCCTGGGGGAGGGGCCCGGGGAGCGCTGGGGGCTCCTCCTTCCGCGACCTGGAGCGCCCGGCAGCGGCGCGACCGGGAAAGACTCGGACCCTTTAAACGACGCCCCCGCCTCCTCCCCGCGCCGTATTCACCCCCCGGAGGCGGGTCTCCCAGCGCGCCCCGCCCAGCGGAGGGACGCGCGGCCGCGGGCGCCCCGGCCCCTTAAGCGACCCCCCGCGCCCCGCCCCGCGCCGTATTCACTGCAATAAGCGCGCCCTGCAGCGGACTCTCCGGCGATTCCACCCCGATAGTTGTGAAAATTCTGCGGGCGACCTGGAGACGGGGCGCAAAATTGGGGACGCCCCGCTCCCCTGCCAACACCCCTCCCTCCCCCGAACGAGCGCGCGGCCCCAGCCCTCTAAGCGTTCCCCGCCACCCCGCGCCGTATTTGCCCCAATAGACGCGCACGCGGTGCAGGGGCCGCGGCGCACGCCCCCACTCCCGCTGCGAGGACGACCCTTCCCCTCGGGGAAGCGGCTGACAACGGGCTTGTGGAGGGAAGGGACAAAGGCACGGGCGACCGAGAGCTCGCCGGGCCGCCCCTTCCTCCTCCCTGGCTCAGGAGCGCAGGGTTCTCCCCACGGGGCCATCCTTCCTGGGGCCCACGGGCTGTGGCCCACACCGGGTTTCCAACTTCCTTGGCCTTGGAGGGGCCGCCTGGCCTGCGGGGGCGGGGCGGGGCGTCTCCCCTAACCCCCTCCCCCCGTGTTCTCATTTAAGCTTTATAAAAGTCTGTGTTATTGGAGAGGGCGTTGCTCCATGGTTGAGCCTCCACTTCCCCTGTTGACTTGGCTTCATCGCAGTGGGGGGTGGTGGCGAGGGCACACCTGAGCCAGGTGAGTCCACCTGCCTTTACCCTCGAAGGGAAGACTGCTCTCGGTGCTCCATTCCTGATTCAGAAATGACCGGACCCCAGGGAAGGGTCACATGCTGGCTGCGTGCTCCCATCCTAGGGAGAGCCGGTCTCCCACCTGCCGGGGCTGGTGAGGCTGGGACACTGGGAGTGGGAGATGAGGGGTGGGCAGCCGGTCTCAATCCGCTGACTCCCATGGGTGTCCCTACAGCACCTACTGCATGCCAGGCCCTGGGAACGGAGTCCCGAGCAGACACTCGGCAGCAGTGAATGGTGGCAGATGACATGCCGCAACAGCTCCTGCCCACCCAGAGCCCGGCTGAGCCTGGCTGCCTGCTCCATATTACGCCATTCAATTAAGCAAATCCCAAATCGGGATCATTGCAGACGTGGATGACAAAACAGAAAAAAAAACAGCACCGAGAGCTCCTTTAGAATGAGTGCCTTAGGTCAGAGGGTCTCTCGGGGACAGGACATCTGAGTTGAGACGGGAATTAGAACCCATCACGCACAGATCTGGGGACGGGCTGCCAGCAGGGGGCGCAGCAGGTGCAAAGGGCCTGGGGTGGCATTCCTGTGATCCCGGAGGTGGGGAGAGGGAGAGGCCAGCATGGCGGGGGAAGCTTAGGGTCTTGTGGGGCCCAGAAAGGGGTCTGGACTGAGACCCAGGGAGAATGCTGAGGGGCTTTAAGCAGGCACACACAGTCCATGATGTGGTCTGCCTTTTAAAAATCGTGCTGGCTGCTTGGTGGGGTGGGACAGGGGCCTGCTAGGTGGCTCACCACAGCTCCAAGCAGGAGCCTCTGGGAGGAAGGGGAGGCCCGGCCTGGAGGGAAGGCTGGCTGTGAGGCAGGCTCAGAGGCCAGGCATAGCATCTGCTCTGGGCCTAGGTGGCTCTGAGATTTGCAACAAAGGCCCTCTAGGAATTCTAGGTCCCTCTGAGCCTTGAGTGGCAGGACCGTGAACAACAGGGACAGCCTTGGCAAGGCTCTGATGGCCCCTGGGTCGCCCCAGGGGCCTGGCTGTCTCTGAGGCCTCTCTCGATGGTCACCGAGTCCCCATCTCCACGCCCCTCCTATCTGTGACCCGGGATACAGAAACACCCTCTTTGGGGATCCCTGGGAGGCTCCAGGCTGCCCCCCATCCGGGCCCGGCCACATCCCTCACCTTGGACGGCACACTCCCCGTTACCACATTGGACAAAGAGCTCCCAGCTGGAGTCAGCCCCCGCCCATCTCAAGCCCAGGTCCTGAGGACAGACTGGTGCCCACTCCCCTGAAGACGCTGGCCCAAGGCAGTCTCACACCTACGAGAACACGCTCCTGGGGGTCCTGTCTCAGAGCAACGGGTATGCTGGAAGCACAGCACGGTCACCCCGCCTCCCCTCGGGGAAGCTCCACTGTCTGCCCACATGTCTCCACGGGGAAGGTTGCCCCTCCACGGGCTCAGCCACTGAGGAGCCCCGTCCTCAGGTTGGAAGCCATTTCCTCGAGATGTGGGTTCGTAAGTCACAAGGCAAGTCTGGCATTGGGAACAATACACATTTCCTTCGTGACGGTTACAGGCTGCACGAGGACACCCAGGCTGCGTGCCTGCGGTGGTCAGGAGGCCAGCGGCTCGGCCCTGCACGGCCCAGCCTCTGGCCCCCATCCATGGAGGCACTCGCCGGAAGCCCCCGCCAACCCCACAGCGGTGGCCACCTCCACTCACCGCACTGCGCACACCACAATGCCATCCACACCAGACAGCTCCCTCCGTGTGACAAGGACACCAGGATCCTTCTGGTACCACGCACCTCTCGGACCCTCGACAGCCCCCGCCACAGTCCCCAGGCCCCTCCAGGAGGACAGTGAGTGAGCGCGGTGGCCACACATTCCGACGCACCTGCCCCTTGAATGGAAGGGGGCGGGATGCACACCCATCACCTGGGTCAGGATCAGCAGAGCGCTGAGTTGCCCAAACACAGCTGTCAGGGACACACAGCCGTCCTCAGACGGCTGGCCAGCCAGGGAGTTTTTCCTTCTCCCCTAAGCGTGGCCAGGCAGGTTCCTTTCAGCGGCTCAAAAAGCTTCCAGGAAGCCTGGATTTCGGGAGAGAAACTGATCTGACATTCTCAGCATAGTAAACACAATCCTGGGTGGGGGCGGGGCAGGGCTGTTGCATCTGGCATTCCGAAAGGAGCCCAGGGCAGGCCTTGGCGGCTCACTGCCGGATTGGGGCCCAGCAAGGAGCCTCCGTGCGACACCCAGGACCCCTGCCGGGGCTGCACGTCTGCACGGCAGCCTCTCGGCGGCCAGGCCCAGGGTTGCGGGGGAGGGCGCCTCACCCAGCCCGGCACCTCTCCTAAACACAGCCTGGCCAGACGCACCAGACAGGCGCGCGCGCGGTGCCTGCCTCCTGGCAACCCGGACGGCCCGCACACGTGCAGGCAGACAATGGGCTCTGCAGAGCCGGAGCCTGAGGCCCAGGGGGGAGCAGCCGGACCCCTGCCTGGGTCCCCCAGACCTGCCTGGTGCCTGTGAAGACTCTGGGCGCATCGCACCCCGTCAAGTTCAAGAGCAGCCAGGCCCTGCATAACAAGGAAGTGGGGTGTCGGCCGTTATTCTGGGAGGGGTCGGGTCTCTGCACAGTCCGGGGTCAGCCCCCCTGCAGACAGACCCGAGAACGTCCATGTCCCATCCCAGAGGCTCAACCGTCCAGGCCCTGATGCTCCCACCCCGCCCCCCTGGTCGGGGGACTGTGTCCAGTGGAGACCACCACAGAGGTCTGCCTGCAAAAGGCACCTCGGAAGGGCAGACACACACCAGAATTCTAGGAAGATGAGGAGGTGGCAAGTTAGGGGAATCCCAGGATGGCGAGAGAAGCCACCCAGCTGCTCTAGCGAGGCCAGGTCAGTTCAGCCCTGGGCGGGTGAGGGGCGGAGGAGCCACCTTGCCCCTGGAGGGTCCTGTCCACGCCCATGGCGGCCACTCAGAACCAGAAGAGCCCAGCATCGGGGTGGGAGTGGGTGGGTGTCTGGAAAGCCCAGGCTGGGCCCGTGGCAAAAGGGCCGCCCCACCCTCTCCCACTCCGGGGCGTTCTCCAGGGAGCAGGACCCCAACAATTCGAAGAGCCATGTCTTTAAGGGGTGCGCGGCCCAGACGGAGGCCGTGGGCCAGGGTCTGCCCGCCGCCCGTCAGAGCCGCCCTCCCAACCAAGCCCGGATCTGGGATGCCAGACCCCAGAGCCCAGACCCGAGATCCAGACGCGCACCCCGCACACTGCCTCTGGCTCCCACCCCCTGGGTTGGCTGAGCTGCGGACACAGACGCCCTCCCCGCCTCCCCACCGGCCAGGGCGATCAGACTCCGCCACCCCTCCTCCGTGCCCGGCTCCTTTAAGCCCCACCAAGTGGGGCGCCGGGCTGGGCGCGCCGCTCCCCGTGCGGCCCCACCCGCGCCCCTGCCGGCCGGGACGTCCCCAGGCTCCCCGCGCGCCCCGCCCGGGCGCCGGCCACCGTCAGGCTCCGCGGGACAGCGCCCCAGCCCGGGGCCGGGGGGCCGCGGCGCGGGCTCCCGCATCCCCGCAGCCGGCCCCGGCGGCCCCTCCCGGGACCCCCGCCCCCGCCCCCCGCGGGCCGCCGCGCTCCTACCGTCCGCGGGCGCGGGGCTCCGGCCGGGCGCGGGGGCGCAGCTGGCGCGGCCCGGCCGCAGGAAATGCCAGAAGACGGTCGCGCCGCGCGCGGGGCGGAGCGAGGGAGCGCGGGGAGGAGGCCGGGCACGAGGGGGCGGAGGGGAGGGCGCGGCGGCCGCAAAACCCGGGCGGAATCGGCGCGCGGAGCGGCGCCGCGGGAACCCCGGCTCCCGCCCCAGCCTGCGCGCGCCCGGGCGGCCGGGGTGGGGCCCTCCGCCGCAGAGGGCCAGGAGGCCGGGCCAGGAGGCCGGGCCAGGAGGCCGGGCCAGGAGGCCGGGCGGGTGGGGTGCGGGGTCACCCTCGTGGGGCTCCCGCATTTAGGGGCGTGGGCCCCGGCGCGCCCTAGCCTCCTGTCCCTTCCTGAGCCCCAAACGGCCACGTTTCTCCCGCAGTCGTGGAAGCCACAGCGCACAAGAGGAGCCCCAGAAGTCCGAGCCCATCGTCCCTGTCCTGGGTGCCGACAAGGCCCCTCGGTCACACTGTGAGAGTCTCAGGACGCGTGGAAGCACCCTCCCTCGGTGCATGGTGCTCTGTCTCCCGCGTCCCTTTCTGCCCCCCAAGAGCGTCTCAGGACACCCCACCTCCCAGTCTTCTGGTGCTTAAAAGAGACTCTAATTCCCCTACCCAGTCCCCAGGTAGGGTGAGACGTCCTCCTCTGGGCCCTCGCCGCGGGACCTGAGTGTGAGCCCCGGGTGCCCCATGGTGCCCCAGCTGTGGCCTCCAGGCCTGAGGGTGCTCTGGGGTCCTGCTGGGTGTTTCCTCTCGCTTCTGTCTCCAAGTGGCCAGACTAGCTGGGGGCTGGGCCCATGTCCTCCGGCAGCCCCGGAGGCAGGTGACAAGGGGTGGAGTGTGGAGCCTTTTCCAAACAGAATTTTCTTATAGCATTATTATTATTATTGAATCAGGTGTCTCTTTCTGTTGTCCAGGCTGGAGTGCAGTGACACGATCACAGTTCACCTCAGCCTCTCCCTCCTGGGCTCAGGGGATCCACCCTCCTCAGTCTCCCGAGTGCCTGGGATGACAGGCATGCGCCACTGTGCCTGGCTGATTTTAAAAATGTTTTTGTAGAGCTGGTGTCTCGCCATGTTGCCCAGCTGGTCTCGAACTCCTGGGCTCAAGAGATCCTCTCACCTCAGCCTCCCAATGTGCTGGGATTACAGGCCTGAGCCACCAAAACTGGCTCCCAAACAGACCAGGTAGGGACCAGTCTTCTGGTGTGTAAAAGGGACAGGACTGACCCTCGGAAGAGAGACCCGTCTCCTCCCTGCCCCGGTCAGCCCGCAGCCACGTTTTCAGGTCTGGGATGTTGCAGGTGCATTTGGGGCAGCCCCAGGCCTGGTCATCGCAGGCAGCCAACCAGCTGCCCAGAGGCTTCTTCCCGCTTCCCCTCTCAGCCTCAGCCACGCCCACCCGTGAGGTCAAGAGATGGGTGGAAGCACCAGCCAGCCATGGATGGAGCAACCCACAACTCAGAGGCAGGGAGGCTGCTGGGACTTGTTCCGAGCTTCTCCCAGGCCGATCCAGTAGTCACCTTGCAGGGCCTGGGATGCACAACTGCTCAGAGAGGAGGCTCAGGGCCATGGCGGGGTCCCTGGCAGGCGGACCCCAGCCTCCAGGAGAGGATCTGCGCCATGAGTGGGATCCACAGAGACCAGTCGGCTCTCAAAGTCTCCGCTGGAAGCAGGTGCCACGGCCAGGAGCCCACTAAGTTGTGGTCACTGGGGCCCATCCATGGGGAACTGGGAAGAAAACCAAGCCCCTTTCCCTGGGGCGGTGTTCTCAGGGCCAGTGAGGGCCCAGATTTCACGAAATGATGCTGCTGAGGGCAGAGGTTAAAGGGGCATCATGGGCGAGCGTGGGGGCGCACGCCTGTCATCCCAGCATTTGGGAGACTGAGGCGGGAGGATTGAGCCCAGTAGTTCCAGACCAACCTGGGCAGCATAGTGAAACCCTGTCTCGATTTTTTTTTTTTTTTTTTTGAGTTGGAGTCTCACTCTGTCGCCCAGACTGGAGTGCAGTGGCCACCGCAGCCTCAACCTGCTAGGATCTGGTGGTCCTTCCGCCTCAGTCTTCCAAGCAGCCGGAACTACAGGCACGTGCTACCCTGCCCGGCTAATTTTATTTTAATTTATTGTAGAGATGAGGTCTTGCCACATTGCCTGGGTGGGTCTCGAACCTGCGGGCTCAGGCAATCCACTCTCCTCAGCCACCCAAAGTGCTGGGATAACAGGCTGAGCCACCAAGCCCAGCCGAAACCCTGTCTCTATAAAAATAATAATAAAAAAATAAAAACAACAGCAACAACAACAAAACCTGGCCAAGTGAGAGAGGGTTCCCAGATGACAACTGGGCAGGGGCCGAGGTGGAGCCTGGACAAGGTCTGAGCCCCTCAGCCAGACGGCCTCCCAGGGAAGGAGGAACACGCTGCCTGCCAGGCACAGCCCCAGGGGTCAGGCATCCGTCCAGCTGCACGGCAGGCCTCAGACTCTTCCAGAAAGCCTCCTTCCAGCCTCTCGCCTGGCTTTGGAGAGGCAGCGAGACGCAGGGGACGCCCCGACTAGGGCCAGCCCCATCACAGGCAGCGGCTTGTTGCTCTGGGCCTTGGCTTCCTCACCTGTGAAACGGTCGCAGTGTGTGGGCCCAGGGGCCAGCATAGGGCATGAGAGTGTGAAAGGGCTCAGAGGCGGGCAGAGCTGGATGCCGATGACTGGATGGCAGCCCTGGGGACATGCCAGTGGGCCTCACCACCCAGGAGCTGCTGGACGTTGCGCGAGTTTGTGCAACTCACTGTGCCTCAGTTTCCCTATCTGTAAACAGGGTATTGACAAGAGACAGACAGACTTCTTCTAAGGCCGTGGCTGAGCACCAAGACCTCCAGGAGATCTATGGGAAGGAAGAGGCTTGCCGTGCCCAGCCTGTCGGTTCGGAATTTACGATAATCTGGAAAGAAGATTTTTTTTTTTTGAGTCGGAGTCTCACTCTGTCATCCAGGCTGGAGTGCAATGGTGACCAGCCTGGACAACACAGCAAGACCCTGTCTCTATTCCAAAAAAATTTTTAAGTGATTGCTCTTTCAACCATTGGAATCTCTCAGTTCTTGGGGTTACAGGAGGCCCCAAGGTCTCCTGAGGGAGCCACCACCCGTCCCAGGTTCAGAGAGTCTCATCGACTCCTCCTGGGGAGGGATCATGACGCCAATGGGGCATTGTCTCATGACAGAAACTTTTCTGAGGATTTAGACACTTGACTCGGTGAATCCACCCACCAACCCCATAAGCTGGTTCTGTCATGATCGCTTCCATTTACAGAGGGGGAAACTGAGGCACGGTCGTGAGAAGCTGCCAAGCTCTGGTGGTGAGGATTGCCTCTGAACCGCCGTGCTTCACTGCCTAGCTAAGGATGAAGACCCGGACGCTCAGAGAGGACCCCGGGAAACCCCTTGCCCCGTCTGCTATACCTGGCTACCTCCCTGGGGAGGGCTGGGGTGGCCAGGACTCCCAGGACAGGCCTGGGCTTATCTCGGAGACAGTACCCCAGGGGTGTCTTTGTCAGGGTTTTGGCCATGGCAGAGCCCCACGAGGCTTGGGGTGGCCCACGAGGGAGAGACCCTGGCTGGGCAGGGCTGATCTGGGTGCTGTCACACACGCTAGCTCACCAAGTCCCCTCTAAGCCTAGGGCCTCCTCCCTGCAGGTGAGGACATGGAGGCCCGAGCGGTCAGGTGTGCAGCTGGACTTGGGTGGGGTCCCTGACACCGAGTGGGGCACTGGCCCTGCTGCTCTGGGCAGCAGTGGGGGGCCCCAGGGGTGTGGCCTGCTGGAACAGTCCTGCTCAGAGTGATTCTCCTGACCTGGTGGGGCCTTCGTGGCATTCAGAACCTCTGGGCACAGCAACTGGTAATAAGCCGGGCATGGTGGCTCACGCCTGTCATCCCAGCACTTTGGGGCAGGAGGATGGTTTGAGCCTAAGGGTTCAAGACCAGCCTGGACAACACAGCAAGACCCCATCTCTTTTCCAAAAAATTTTTTAAAAAGTGAATGCACTTTCAACCATTGGAATCACTCAGTTCTTGGTGTTACAGGAGGCCCCAAGGCCTCCTGAAGAAGACTCCACCTGCCCCAGGTTCAACGAGTCTCATCTACTCCTGACACTGAGAGGTCATGACGCCACTGGGACACCTTCTCATGACAGACACTTTTTTGAGGGTGTAGACCTGTGTGTGGTCCGCTCTGCACACTCAACTTTGCACGTGTGACCGGACTGCACCCTCCCCATGACCTGCAGGCCAGGGGCCACTGCAACCTCCACAGGCGCTGACAGAAGTGACGTGACCTCAGCCACGGAGCAGTGCCCAGAGGACAGAAGGAAGCCGCACCGGTGCCCAGGCTGCAGGAGGCTGGCTCTCCCGCCGGCTCCCTCCCTCAGTGCTGCGTCCTCAGCGCCAGCAGCTGCACGGAGCTGACCAAGGGCCATTTGTGGCCACCGGCCATCGGCGGGAGCAAGTCCCTTCCCTCCCAGATCCCACAGTGGTGCAGGGGGTGGGGCTGGGGAGGAGGAGGCCATGTCCCCAGTCGGGTTCCTCTCCCCAGGGAGGCCGCGGTCAGGTTGAGTCAGAAACCAGGTGCAGGGATGGGGCTGCTTCTGTTCTCCCCTGGGACCTCCCTTCCTGGTTCTGGGCCACGCCGCCCTGCCCGCTGCTGGGGGGCTGCTGTCTCTGCCTGTCTGTCTCTGTCTCCCCATCTCTCTCTCTCTCTCTCTGCCTCTGTAGGCCTGTCTCTCTCTGTCTCTGTCTTTTTATCTCTCTCTGTCTCTGCCTGCCTTTCTCTGTCTTCCCATCTCTCTCTCTCTCTCTCTCTCTCTCTCTCTCTCTCTGTCTGCCCATCTTTCTCTCTCTGTTTCTTGTCTTTCCATCTCTCTCTGTCTCTGTCGGCCTGTCTCTCTCTCTCTCTCGCTCACTCTCTCTGCCCGTCGACCTGTCTCTTTTTCTGTCTCCATCGGTCTATCTTTCTCTGTCTCTGTCTCTGTCAGCCTGTCTCTCTCTGTCTCTGTCGGCCTGTCTCTCTCTCTCTCTCTTTCTCTCTCTCTATCTTCCCGTCTCTCTCTGTCTCTGCCTGCCTGTCTATCGCTGTCTCTGTCCATCTCTCTCTGTCTCTGTCGGCCTGTCTCTCTCTCTCTCTCTTTCTCTCTCTCTATCTTCCCGTCTCTCTCTGTCTCTGCCTGCCTGTCTATCGCTGTCTCTGTCCATCTCTCTCTGTCTCTGTCGGCCTGTCTCTCTCTCTCTTTCTCTCTCTCTATCTTCCCGTCTCTCTCTGTCTCTGCCTGCCTGTCTATCGCTGTCTCTGTCCATCTCTCTCTGTCTCTGTCAGCCCGTCTCTCTCTGTCCCTGTCTCACACACGCATGCACACCTGTCTTCCTGAAAGGCACACCTCAATTCCTTATTCAGGCAAACACTTGAATCAACACGTGAGAGTTCCCACCTCTCTGGGTGACAGTGTCTGGACTCTTCCCTGAAAGGACAAGAAGGTGCTATTTTTAGGGCAAAAGCCTCTGCAGGACTCGGCGGGAGCCGAGGTGGCCTGGGGGGAGTGTGTGCCCCCACACGGACTGGGCCTGTGGGATGTGGCCAGGAGCGTGGAGTCTGTCCCAGGAGTGACATTCAGGGCGGTGGCCCTGCTGTACACGATCAGTCCTGTGGCGTCCTCCACGGCACCCGGCCCCGTGGGCACCATGGTGAGATCGGGGCACGCCCCAGAAACTTCACGAGGTAAAGAAAAAGTGCCCAGCAGTCCGGATGCCGGCCAGTATCCGGGCTGGGCGGGGGCAGCTACTTCGGGAAAACCGCTGGCCGGACGTTTCCTCCGGCTCTGGTGTGTCTCCCTCTCTTCGTGGCCTCCCCTCTGGGCAAGAGAAGAGGCTGGGTGTCCCCCTCGGGTGTGGGCTGCGTCTGCTGCTGGTGGCGTGGGCAGGGCGGCATGGAGGGAGCCCGGGTGGGGTGAGGCTTAGGGTGGCAGAGGCTTCTACTTGGGGCCCTTGAGGGCTCTGTCCCCTCAGAGGGGAGAGGTGACCACCCTGCCCAGCAGGGGCATCACTAGCAAAGCAAGGGGCTGGAGATAGCCCTGGGCAAGGCCGAGGGGACCCGAGAGGAGGGTTCCTTCCTGCGGGCGCCCAGGGAAACAAACCAGGGAGTACCTGAATGGGCCCATGTCAGAGGGAGACTCGTGCTGCCTGAGTCAGGGAGGCTGGTCTGGGAGGCCACACAGGGGCAGCCTGGAGGCACAAGCTTGCTTGATCATGGGTGTTACTTCTGGGCGTGGACTCCTGGGGTGGGAATGAGGAGGGGCCCGCAGGGGACACAGCAGCAAGGGCCCTGGGAGCGAGTCAGAGACCCGCCCCCGCCCTGCATGGCACAGCCATCACATCCCAGGTCAGATGACATCTTCACGTCAGCCAGAAATGCCCGGGGTCACCTTGTCCGGCTCTGCCTCCAAAACAAATGAGACCTCACGCCTTCCTCGTGTGCTGCCAACTCCCCAGGGGACTGCTCTGCCCCCGACCACAGAATGCTGGCGTTTGAAGTCACACCAGGACCCCAGAGGACACAGTGACCAAACGAGAAAACAGCCTTCTCCGCAATGGACAGGCTCACCACCAGCAGGGTGTGTCTGCTTCCCCAGGGATGCCATGAATAAAAAGTCACCACACACAGGGGTTGGGGGCTCAACGCAGGAATTCATCAGAGCCTGGTGGCTCACGCCTGTCATCCCAGCACTTTGGGAGGCCGAGGCAGGAGGATCCCTTGAGCCCAGGAACTCAAGGCCAGCCTGGGCAACATAGCGATACCTCGTCTCTACAAAAAATTAAAAAATTAGCCAGATGTGGTGATGTACACCCGTAGTCCCAGTTACTTGGGAAACCAAGGTGGCAGGATCGCCTGAGCCCAGGAGGTCGAGGCTGCGGTAGCTGTGACCGTGCCACTGTGCGCCAGCCTGGGTGACAGAGTGAGACTCTGACTCAAAAAGAAAAAGAGAGCAAGAGCGAGAGTGAGCGCGGAATGGGCACTCATTCTCCCGCAGTCTGGAAGTCCAAGTTCGTGGTGGGCGGGGCGTGTTGGAGGCTCTGGGTGGGGCGATGCCCCCGTGCCTGTGTCCAGTATCTGGTGGCCGGTCCTCCTCAGCTCCTCCATCCTCAGCCACAGCGCCCCACCTGTGTGTCTGTGTCTCGCAGTTGCCATCTTCTTTCTCTCATGAGGACACCAGTCATGGAATTTAGGGCCCACCAGGACAATCCAGGGCGATTCCATCCGAAAATCCTGAACTTAATCACAATTGCAAACACGCAAGGGCCAAAAATAAGGACACGTTCACAGGTACTGGGGGTTTGGACTTGAGCATATCTTTTTTTTTTTGAGTTGGAGTCTCACTCCGTCGCCCGGGCTGGGGTGCAGTGGCCGCTCCCGGCCACCGCAGCCTCGACCCGCTGGGCTCCGGCGATCCTTCCGCCTCAGGCTTCCAAGTAGCCGGAATTACAGGCATGCGCTACCTCGCCCGGCTGATTTTTTTGATTTATTGTAGAGATGAGGTCTCGCTGCCCAGGCGGGTCTCGAACCCGCGAGCTCAGGCAATCCACTCACCTCAGCCTCCCAAAGGCGCGGGATTACAGGCTGAGCCACCAAGCCTGGCTTCTTTTCCGATAGAGGCAAGATCTTGCTGTGTTGCCCAGGCTGGTCTCGAGCTCCTGGGATCAAGTGGTCCACCCATCTCAGCCTCCTAGAGTGCTGGGATTACAGGCGTGAGTCCCCACGCCCGACCATGGGGCTGGGATTTGTTTGTTTGTTTGTTTGTTTGCTTGTTTGTTTTTTGAGTTGGAGTCTCACTCTTGTTGCCCAGGCTAGAGCACAGTGGCACCATCACGGCCACCACAGCTTCGACCTACTAGGCTCAGGCAATCCTTCTGCCTCAGCCTTCCGAGTAGCTGGAACTACAGACGCATACCACGACGCCCAGCTAGTTTTTGTGATTTATTGTAGAGACGAGGTCTCACTAAGTTGCCCAGGCTGATCTGAAACCCCCAGGCTCAGGCAATCCTCTCACCTTGGCCTCCCAAAGTACTAGGATTACAAGCTGAGTCACTGCGCCCAGTCGGGGCTGGGTTTTGGTCAGCAGGTGTGACTCGTGCACAAAGAGGTAGATGGAAGGATCCTAGGAGATGACCAGACCCAGCAACGTTATGCACAGGTGACCAAGACCTCCTGGGGGAAGGTCACCCCGGGTCACACGGCATGTCGGTATGGGGGTGTGGGTGACCCGAGCTCTTCCTGTGCCCCCTATGGGAACACCAGGACATCCCACAGCTGAAAATATTTATGCTCGTGTAAGCCACAAATAAAATTCAAAGGCCCCTGACCACCTGAGCGAACCCCCTCTGGGCCAACGGATACTTGAAACACTAAATTCTAGGCTACTGCGGAAAAAGAGGTCGGACACGCCGCGTTACACCCTCCCTTCCGGAGTTTTTAGGCACAACTAACATTAAAATAGAGATCACAAGACTGACAGACTCTGTGGGAAGAAGAGACCGAATTCCAGCCTCACTCTGGGCCAGCCCTGCAGGACCACGGTCCGGGTCCTAAAGGCAACAAAAATAGACAATATGTTAGACATATTTTCAAATAACCCTGCAAAGCTGTCTTCTCTGGGGAAACTTTTGCAGGGGTGAGGAACGCCCAGCAGCACAGCCAGGTATCTCTCCCCTTCCGGGCCCTTCTCGGTCCTAGAGGAATGAGCTGAGAGCTGACACTTTTTGAGTCCCCGTAAGAGACGTCGGCCACCTGTTCTAAGGGCCGCAGCGAGAGGCCTCATTTGCAGGGTAAGAGCATCAGTCTCAGGTCGAGGTGAGTGGATTGCCTGAGCCCGCGGGTTTGAAACCAGCCCCGGGGAACTTGGCGAGACCTCGTCTCTACAATAAAATAAAAACTAGCCGGGCGTGGTAGCGTGAGCCTGTAGTTCCGGCTACTTGGAAGGCTGAGGCGGAAGGATCGCCGGAGCCCAGCAGGCGAGGCTGTGGTGGCCGGGAGCGGCCACTGCACTCTAGTCTGGGCGACAGAGTGGGACTCCAACTCAAAAAAAAAAAAAAAAAAAGAGCATCGGTCTCCACAACCCCCTTATCTTAACTCAACTCGTCTTTCCTTTCTACTAAGTTCAGGTCTTTTGACAATAGCCAATTATCAACTAAAGGGTCCCTAAAACCCACTTAAGACTTACAAGCTCCCCCATCTCTCCCCAACTCAAGACGACCTGCCTTTCTGGCCAAATCAATATGAACCTCACATGTATTGATTTTTATCTTTGCCGTAAGTTTCTGTCTCTCTAAAATGACCAAACTGGCCAGGCGTGAGGGCTCATGCCTGAAATCCCAGCACTTTGGAAGGTGGAGGCGAGAGGTGAGACCAGGGATTTGAGACCAGCCTGGGCAACATGGCGAGACCTCATCTATACAATAGATCAACAAAAATTAGCCAGGCGTGATAGCGCATGTAGTTCCAGCTATTTGGAAGGCCGAGGTGGAAGGATCGCTTGAGCCCTGCAGAGGCTGCGGTGGCCGTGAGCATGCCACTGCCCATCAGCCTGGGCGACAAAGTGAGACTCTGACTAAAAAAAAAAAAAAACACTCAAAAAAACAAAAAGAAAGATGCCACAGCTATGGCCAGATATGGTGGCTCACACCTGTCATCCCAGGACTCTGGGAGGCTAAGGTGGGAGGATCGCTTGAGCTCAGGAGTTCAAGACCAGCCTGGGCGACACAGCGAGACCTTGTCTCTATAAAAAAACCAAGCCAGGCTCGGTGGCTCAGCCTGGAATCCCACACCTTTGGGAGGCTGAGGTGAGTGGATTGCCTGAGGCCACGAGTTCGAGACCCGCCTGGGCAGCGAGACCTCATCTCTACAATAAATCAAAAAATCAGCCGGGTGTGGTAGCGCACGCCTGTAATTCCGGCTACTTGGGAGGTTGAGGTGGAAGGATCGCCGGAGCCCAGCAGGTCGAGGCTGCGGTGGCCGGGAGTGGCCACTGTACTCCAATCTGGGCAGCAGAGTGAGACTCCAACTCAAAAAAAAAAAAATGAGCCAGGCATGGTGGCATACACCTGTAGTCTCAGCCACTTGGGAGACTGAGATGAAGGCCTGAGTCCAGGAGGTCAAGGCTGCCGTGAGCCACGAGCGTGCCCCTGCCCGCCAAGCCTGGGCGACAGAGTGAGACTCCGAGTCAAAAAAGTAAATCAACAAATTGTATCAAACCAAGTTGTCACCCAACCACTTTGGACGTGTGGTTGCAGAACTCTTGAGACTGTACCTCAGGCCATGATCGATCATATTTGGCTCAGAATAAATGTCGTCAAACATTTTACAGAGTTTGGCTGTGTCGTCAACGCCAGCTCTGAAAGATTGAGAACACTGGTTGTCCTAGGGCGAGCCTGGAGTCTCCCAGACGGACGGACTTCGCCTGTGGAGAGGCCCTGAGACCCTCCCAGGGTCCAGGAGGTCAAAGCCATTTCACTCTAATTCAAGGATGCAAATTGCATTTTCCTCCTTTACGACTTACAGTGGTGTTTTCCGAGTGAATTGGGCAAGGGCTTGAATACAGAAGCAGATGTGACAATCCCCTGGTTTCTGCTAAGCCCGGCTTTAAAGAGACACAAAAACTGTAAAAGGGTGCCACCCTTTTCATGACCTATTTTTTTTGTTTTGGAACAGCTAGCTGCTCTTCTAAAATAATATGCTATTTATGTATTTTGTATTGTGTAATTGCAATATTTTGTAGCAATGCCATGGGCTTATCATGTTACTTTTAAAATACATATTACAGTTCGAAACCTGCCTGGGCAACTTGGCGAGACCTCATCTCTACAATCAATCAAAATGAGCCGGGCGTGGTAGCGCGCACCTGTAGTTCCAGCTACTTGGAAGGCTGAGGCGGAAGGTCCGCCGGAGCCCAGCGAGTCGAGGCTGCGGTGGCCGGGAGCGGCCACTGCACTCCAGTCTGGGCGACAGAGTGAGACTCCAACTCAAAAAAAATACATATTAAATACATTTTTTAAAAAAATGTAGTCAATACTAGGCTGGGAACGGTGGCTCACACCTGTCATCCCAGCACTTTGAGAGCGGGGGTCAGAGGATCGCTTGAGTTCAGGTATTCAAGACCAGCCCCGGCAGCTTGGCGAGGCCTCATCTCTATAATAAATCAAAAAAATTAGCCAGGCATGGTGGTGCATGCCCGTGATTTCAGCTACTTGGAAAGCTGAGGCGGAAGAATCACCTGAGCCTAGCAAATCGAGGATGTGATGGCTGTGAGCATGCCACTGCACTCTAGCCTGGGCCACAGAGTGGGACTCCAACTCAAAAAAAAAAAAAAGACTTACTATAAATTACAGCATTCAAGACAGCGCAGTATCAGTATTGGCATGTATTCATTCATGGATTAATGAATCGGAGTGGAGAATCCAGAAATATACGGTCAATTGAATTTTTGCAAAAGCTCAAAGACACAGAGAAAGGACAGCTTTTTCTTTTCTTTTCTTTTCTTTTCTTTTGTGAGTCGGAGTCTCACTCTGTCGCCCAGGCTGGAGTGCAGTGGCCTTGCTGGGATTGCAGGTTGAACCACTGAGCCCGGACCATTCCTTTCATTACTAGAAAAATTGAACAGCACTTCAGATCTTCATTGATTGTTTGTATTTTTAATTTGTTTTTAATTTTAATTTTTTTTGAGTCGGGGTCTCGCTCTGTCACCCAGGCTGGAGTGCAGTGGCACGCTCACAGCCACCACAGCCTCAACCTGCTGGGCTCAGGTGATCCTTTCGCCTCAGTCTTCCAAGTAACTGGAACTACAGGTGTGGGTTACCATGCCTGGCTAATTTTGTGATTTATTGTAGAGACGAGATCTCTCCACGTTCGCCAGGCTGGTCTCAAACCCCTGGGCTCAGGCAATCTTCCTGCCTTGGCCTCCCGAAGAGCTGGGATCACAGGTGTGAGCCACCACACCTGGCCTCATTTTTTTTATTTATTGTAGAGACGAGGTCTCGCCAAGTTGCCCAGGCTGGTCTCGAACAAGGGCCAGAGGATCCCCCAGTACTGCATGGGCCAAGTCCCAAGTGTGGGTGAGAAGGAAGCCACAGAGCCCCCTTGGGCTGCTGGGGAGGATGTGAGGTGGCACAGCCACCAAGGGGGACAGCAGGACAGAAGCTACCCTGACCGTGGGACCGAGCCATTCTGCACCCGGCTATTCACTCAAGTTCAATGAAAATGCTATCCGTTCTAAAACCAGCACGGGGTCAGGTGTGTCCGACCTGTGGCTCTCGGCCTGCCAGTGGTCACGTGGCCCCAACCACGACTTTTAACATCATGTATTTTTCAGTGTTTATTTTTTCGTGACCCCAGGCATAGCTCCGTTTGTGAAGTTCACCAACACGGCTCGTTCACGACATCGCTTTTTGGTAGCACGGACATTTGAGAGCAGCTGTTTTCAGTGACGAAACGCACGGAGAGTAAAGTTAGAACAAGCATTTCTGACGATCACCTTGGGAACTCACTGAGAATTGCCACCATGTCCCCCGAACCAGACGTGGATAGATTGGTTTTATAAAAACAAGGTCCAATTTCTCACTGGTCTTATGTTGTTCTCATTTTTCTAAACTTCATAATAAAAAATATATATATACAGCCGGGCTCGGTGGCTCAGCCTGTCATCCCGCGCCTTTGGGAGGCTGAGGTGAGTGGATCGCCTGAGCCCGCAGGTTCGAGACCCGCCTAGGCAGCGAGACCTCATCTCTACAATAAATGAAAAAAAAAAAATCAGCCGGGCGTGGTAGCGCATGCCTGTAATTCCGGCTACTTGGAAGGCTGAGGCGGAAGGATTGCCAGAGCCCAGCAGGCGAGGCTGCGGTGGCCAGGAGCGGCCACTGCACTCCAGTCTGGGCGACCGAGTAGACTCCAACTCAAAAAAAAAAAAAAAAAAAAAATATATATATATATATATATATATATATGTGCGACTTCAGACAATTCTTCTTATACTCGATACAGCCCAGAAAAGCCAAAAGGTTGCTCAATGAAGCCCAGGGAAGCCGACAGATTGGACACCCCGGTGTAGACGCTAAGAGTGGCTTAATTCATGGCTGTCCAAGACTGAAGCAAGCCAAACCTCTTCCAGTGTGAGTCTCATCCATTCCATGGAAAATTACTCAGCGTTCACAGGAGCAAACTACCGATTTGCACAGGTTTGTGAACCACAAACACATTCATCTGTGAAAGAAGCCAGATAAATCCACATATCACAGGACCCACTGGACATTCTGGAAAAGGCAAACATGCAGAAACAGAAAACACATCAGCTTTGCCAGGGACTGTGCAGGGAGTAGGGAGGCAGGTTGCCCAACACGAGACTGTATCGAATATAAGAGGAATTGTCATGCCGGGCTCAGTGGCTCAGCCTGTCATCCCGCGCTTTGGGAGGCCGAGGTGAGTGAACTGCCTGAGCCCACAGGTTCAAG
Organism: Cephalopachus bancanus; assembly: GCA_027257055.1. Classification (NCBI taxonomy): domain Eukaryota; kingdom Metazoa; phylum Chordata; class Mammalia; order Primates; family Tarsiidae; genus Cephalopachus; species Cephalopachus bancanus. The sequence continues at coordinate 174,930 of JAPVLO010000296.1, forward strand.
ACCCACCTGGGAAACTTGGCGAGACCTCGTCTCTACAACAAATTAAAAAAAAAAAAATTAGCCAGGCATGGTAGAGCACGCCTGTTGTTCCAGCTACTTGGAAGGCTGAGGCGGAAGGATCGCCGGAGCCCAGCAGGTCGAGGCTGCGGTGGCCAGGAGCAGCCACTGCGCTCCAGTCTGGGCGACTGAGTGAGACTCCAACTCAAAAAATAAAAAATAAAAAAAATTAAAATAAAAAAAGAGGAATTGTCTGGAGTCGCACATACATTCTTTTTTATATATATTTTTTTATTATGAAGTTTAGAAAAATGAGAACAACATAAGACCAGTGAGAAATTGGACCTTGTTTTTATAAAACAAATCTATCCACGTCTGGTTCGGGGGACATGGTGGCAATTCTCAGTGAGTTCCCAAGGTGATCGTCAGAAATGTTTGTTCTAATTTTGCTCTTCATGTGTTTCGTCACTGAAAACAGCTGTTCTCAAATCTATGTGCTACCAGGGTGGTTTTGGGCATGCTGGGGCTGTCCCATACCTTGTGGTACTTACAGATCTGGATGCCTTTGTTAAAACTCACACAGGGACACACCAGAAAGGGTGAGCTCTAAGGAATATTCTGGAATGGTTTGGGCCGTTATCCCGAAAGACACAGTTCCAAGCACTGTCACCTCGAATGTTGTAATCTCCAACGGTCGAAATCCCCAAAACATAATTCAGGGGAAAAAATTAAAAATATGTATATATATAGATTTTGAGACAGGGTCCGGCCACGTATGCCCAGCCTGGAGTGCAGTGGCACGCTCAAAGCTCACCGCAGCCTTGACCTTCTGGGCTCAGGAGATCCTGCTGCCTCAGCCTTCTGAGTCACTGGGACCACAGGGGCATGCCACCATGCCTAGCTAATTTTGTTGTTGTTTTTGTAGGGATAAGGTGTCACTATGTTGCCCAGACTGGTCTCAAAACCTTGGGCTCAAGCAATCTTCCTACCTTAGACTCCCTCCCAAAGTGCTGAGATGACAGGTGTGAGCCACTGTGCCTGGCCCTTAAAACAATCTTTGAAAGATATTTATTGGACGGGCTCAGTGGCTCAACCTGTCATCCTAGCACTTTGGGAGGCCAAGGTGAGTGGACTGCCTGAGCCTGCGGGTTTGAGACCAGCCTGGGCAACTTGGTGTGACCTCATCTCTACAATTAAAAAATATATATATATATATATTAGCCGGGCATGGTGGTGCTGCCTGTAGTTCTGGCTCCTCAGAAGGCTGAGACAGAAGGATCACCAGAACCCAGCAGGTTGACACTGGGATGACTGGGAGTGTGCCACTGCACTTCAGCCTGAGCGATGGAGTGAGACTCCAACTCAAAAAATATAAACAAAAAACAAAAATTAGCCAGATGTGGTGGCATGCACCTGTAGTCCCCGCTACTTGGAAGGCTGAGGTGGAAGGATCGCCTGCACCCAGCGGGTCAAGACTGGGATGGCTGTGAGCATGCCCCTGCACTCCAGCCTGGGCAAAAATGAGACTCTGACTCAAAAAAAAAAAAAAAAAATTTTTTTTTTTTGCAGAGACAAGGTCTGGCTATGAGGCCTGACAATTAAGTTCGTGAACCAGCCCAGAAAAAAACCGCCCCATCCCTCATTGCTGAATATTCCTGCATCACCTTGGAAGTCTTCCCCTGGGGAAGCCATGCATCAATGCCAGCTCCTGGGCCACCCGGCAGAGTAGTTTTGGACCCCTTTGTCTGGAATGGCTATCAGATCCGTCGTCATATTGCCCTTGATATCCTGATTGTCACCAGATGTCTTCCTTTCAAAATTTCCTTTGCCTTTGGGTCAAGAAACGCGTCATTGGGGGCCAGATGAGGTGGGTAGGAGGGTGATTTGTACAGGGCTGCCCACGTAAGCACACAGTGGCAAGTTCACGAACTTGATGGTCAGGCCTCAACAAACAAAAATGACTGCTCTGATGGCTGTTCCAGAAAAGGAGTTCCACAGTTGCTTTGACGGGTGGATGGGGTGCTGGCATCAGTGCATGGCTTCCCAAGGGGGGGACTTCGAAGGAGACCAAAAGTGTAAACTGAGGTGAGACGGACCGGTGCTGGTACTGTGGGAATAATTCAAGATTCCAACCAAGTAAGAAGTAGAAGGAAGTAAAGTTTATTATTCATTTTCACTGATGAAAGAGGGGGCAGATACTCAGAGGCAAATGTGGCCTCAAACAGCCAAGACCTGGGTATGTTTATGGGCCTTTGGGGTAAGGGAGGTCTGGGCCAAAAGGAATGTCCAGGGCAGTGGGTCTTTGATGTTGAGTGTAGCCACATGAGTCTTAGCTCTTGAAGGGAGGGACCCCGAGAAACTCAGAATAAACTTAGTTCACATTTTGCCTCAGCAGAGCCATCCGTGCTTAGACTGACACGCTTTGCATCGAGCACAGGTTAGACACAGATGGATGAATTTCCGATCGGCAGGTTTTAGGAAGTGTTCAGACATTTTACTCCAGGCCAAGCTGGTAGCCCACCCCACCCCCGTGGCAAATCTCCATCAGATGCAGGACAAGGACAGCCCGACCTTTCGATTCATGGCTTAGCAGAATCATCTCTAAGAAACTTTTAGTCGCCTTAGTTGGCCAAAGACATAAAATGATAATAAGACCACCTTTCTGGTAAGAGGCTTGTGAATTGAAAACGTCTGAAAAGTCTCTTGCAGGAAAAACCCCTCCCCTTGTCTCCTCCCATGGAGCCCACCACCATGGCAGCAATCATGGGACTAACCCACCCACCTGCCTGCTGTCCATCAGCCGATGTTCATATCTGTGCTTACCTGCCCCTTCGTGATGACGTGGAGCAGACCACCACCCCATCACCTTAACGACCTTCCTCGGTTCAAAGGACTCAACCACAAGCAACCAGCCACCATTGCCTTTGTAAGCTATGGTGTGGCCATCCCCTACCTTGGGGAGGTGAATCCCCTCTTTCTCTCTCTCTCTAATCTACTTTCTTTTTTTTGAGTTGGAGTCTCACTCTGTCGCCCAGAGTGGAGTGCAGTGGCTGCTCCCGGCCACCGCAGCCTCGACCCGCTGGGCTCTGGCGAGCCTTCCGCCTCAGCCTTCCAAGTAGCTGGAACTACAGGCACGCGCTACCACACTTGGCTAATTTTTTGATTGATTGTAGAGATGAGGTCTCGCCAAGTTGCCCGGGCGGGTCTCGAACCCGCGGGCTCAGGTAATCCACTCACCTCAGCCTCCCAAGGTGCGGGATGACAGGCTGAGTCAGCGAGTCCGGCCTAATGTACTTTCTAAACAAACTAAATTTTCTAATCTAACTTCTGTGCAATTCTCTGCATCTTTCTCGCAGCACCGGATCACACACCAGACACCCACATCCCAGCGGGCCTGACCTCACATTCTGAAGGCTAGGATAGAGGGAGGAGACAAGGGGAGGGGCTTTCCTGCAAGAGACCCGACAGTCGTTTCCAATCCACAAGCGCCTTAGAAAAAGGTGGTCTTATTATCACGTCTATGACGTGGGTCAGCTAACGGGTGCTCTTTGCCTTTCAGCCTTGGGCAAGGAAACTGAAACTTTCCTAGAGATGATTATGCTAAACCATGAATTGAGAGGTTGGCTGTCCCTGTCTTGCATCTGATGGCAATTTGCCGTGGGGGCGGGGCAGGCTGCCAGCTTGGCCTGCAGTAAAATGTCTGAACGCTTCCTCAAACCTGCCAGTCGGAAATTCATCTATGTCTGACCTGTGCTAGATTCAGGGCGTCAGTCTAAGCACGAATGGCTCCGCTGAGGCAAAATGCGAACTAAGTCTATGCTAGGTTTCTCGGGGTCCCTCCTTTCAGAGACCAATGAGGGGAGGGATGGAGCACTTTTTCTGGGTTGGTTTGCAAAGCTAATTGTCAGACCTTGTGTGTTGCCCAGGCTGGTCTTGAGAGTGAGACCTCAGACTCAAAAAAAGAAAAATTAAGTCCTTAAGCCCACCCTTTGTGACACCCACACGCCTCTTCTTTTTTTTTTTGAGTTGGAGTCTCACTTTGTCGCCCAGGTTGGAGTGCAGGGGCACGCTCATGGCCACGGCAGCCTCGACCTGCTGGGCTCCGGCGATCCTTCTGCCTCAGCCTCCCAAGTAGCTGGAACTACAGGCACACATCACTATGCCCGGCTAATTTTTTTATTTATTATAGAGACGAGGTCTTGCCAAGTTGCCCAGGCTGGACTCAAGCCCCTGGGCTCAGGCAATCCTCTCACCTCTGCCTCCCAAAGTGCTGGGATGACAGGTGTGAGCCACCACACCCAGCTACATGCCTCTTCTTAAATCACGCTTAATTTCCAAATAAGGACAATACCCAGGTCATCATTTTGCCTAATGTGATGTGACTGACACAGTGCTACCGTTCCACATCCGACTGGACACACACCAGTCCCTTCCCCAGAATTCAGCTTCCAGGGTTTGGACACTCGGGATGTCCATCTTTGGGATTGTGGTTTCAGGATTTTAGATGTCGGGGATTTTAGACATTAGGGATTTTAGACCTCAGGGCTTTTAGACTTTAGACTTTAATCATTTGGGGTTTCAACATCAGGGATTATGGCATTTAAAGTCATGTCCTTCTAGATTATGATTGACATCAAATATAATTCCACCTCAGAAAATATATCAGTGGGGCACTGATTCCTAGCAACAGAACAACAGAGAAAGGAGGTCTGCATGAGTGATTGGTTGAAGGTAAACAAAGGCAGCTTGTACGTCAAACAAACAGGATGTGAGCAGGCGGCGGTCTCAGCCCTGGACTCAGGAGACAGGGACAGGTGTTTCCCAGGTGCAGACGGGTGGGGCCCGGATGGTCAGGCCCCACCCGATCACTGTTCCCCTGAGCTGCTGGGTGCTAGGTGTTCCCCATGACAGGCCAGCAGCTGAGCTCACACCTCCTATTCTGGAGGTCCCTGGGGTGCTATGGGATGGGCGCGGGTTCGGCTGCAGTGGACGTGGGGCACAATCACCCCTTGCCTTGGTATGTTTCGTGTTGGTGTGACAGAACACCAGAGACTGTGTAACTTATCAAGAAAAGGGCTTTTTGTTTTTTTGTTTGTTTGCTTGTTTGTTTGAGTTGGGGGTCTCACTCTGTTGCCCAGGCTGGACTACAGGTGGCCTGAGAGGGATTCCCTCCCGTGGGTGGCCTCCCCTCGGGGACTGGGGGCAGTACCGAGATGTCCCCCTATTTCCCGGCAGCCCCCTGTGTGTCCAGAAGGAGTCCTGAAGGTCTGTCCAGCCGGAATGAGCTAGGAAGGGCCAGAAAGAGCACTTGGCTCCCCAGGGCATCCCAGGTCGTAGGGCCCAGTGAGTATGGCTTACTGCAGCCTCAACCTCCTGGGCTCAGGCCATCTTCCCGCCCCGGCCTCCCAAAGTGCTGGAATCACAGGCATGCCCAGCTAATTTTCTGATTTTCTGCAGAGGCGAGGGGTCACTCTGGGTTGCCCAGGCTGGTCTTGAACTTCTGGTTTCCAGTGATCCTCCTGCCTTGGCCTCCCAAAAATGCTGGGATGACAGGCGTGAGCCACCCCTCCCGGCTCCAGCTGATCTAAAATTAAATGGCAGCTTTAAGTACAGGGGAGAATTGTAGCAAAATGCAATTTTTGGAGCAGACGGTGGTTTTATCAAGCAGCAGGCAAAGCCCACAGAAAGTCAGCTTGTCTGCCATGTGAAAGGTTAGAACTGGCTCTGGTGGGGACAGGGACAGGGAGGGGTGGGGCGGAGCCGAGCAGGCAGACTGGGTTCTCTGCTCTTGTTGAGGACAGCTCCGTGTCCACTGGCTGTAAGCACTGCTGGGCTGCTGTGGGTTTTCACGAGAAGGCCGCTTTCCACCCTAGGAGAGGCAGGTGGAGGCTCCGGCCTTATGGAAGTGTCTGGATGCAGCTGGGGGTGCCTTGGCCAACCCGCCCGAGCCAGCATTCCTGGGACTTATCTGTGTACAGCAGAGCGCCTCAGGGTGAGATGTCAGCACCAGGCCCTCAGATGTGCAGGGAGGGTCCCTGCCCAGCCCCCGGACTTGTTTTGTTTTTGAGTTGGCGTCTCACTGTTGCCTTGTCTCACGGCCACCTCAGCCTTGACCTGCTTGGCTCAGGTGATCCTTCCACCTCAGCCTTCCAAGTAGCTGGAACCATAGGTGCGCGCCACCATGCCCAGCTGATGTTTAGATTTATTGTAGAGAAGAAGTCTCGGCAAGTTGCCCAGGCTGGTCTCGAACCCCTGGGCTCAGGCAATCCTCTCGCCTCAGCCTCCCAAAGTGATGGGATGACAGGTGTGAGCCACCACACCCAGCTCACAGACTCCTGATTAGCTGGGGGGAGGGGGAGCCGCAGGCAGGTCCTAGGGTTCAGGGGCTCTACCATCTCCCAGGTTGGGGCTGACATAGCTGGGTAGGACCTGGATGGAAGGAGACAGGGAGGCCACAGATGGCTCAGCTCAAACTAGCTCATGCTCTGGGCCAGGACTGGGCAGGCCCCGGGAGCCCGAGCTCTGGACGTCCGTGGTGGGGGGGGGGATAAAAAGGATGGTCTCCCAGTCTCTGAAGCATCATGGAAGGCTCAGCCCTCTCCGGCCGTCCTCAGGGTCCTGGTCGCCAGAGCTGCCGTCCTTCCTCAGAGGCAGGAAGTCCGTGGGTGCAGGTACGTGCCCCCGTGCACACAGATGCCCCTCTCTGGCATGGACGGGTCACTTGGGGCAAAGAGCTTTGACCCCGGGGCCACTGGGACTTCCCAAAACAAGGGAGCGTTCGAAGGCTGAGTAAGGGGGAACTGCCAGGGGTCTGCCACCCCAGAAGGCCACTGCCCTGGACTCTCTGGGAGCCCCTCCCCCTTGCCTTGCGACCTGGAATGCCCTGGGCATGCCATTGTGCCACAGCCCGGTGGGGTGGGGTGCAGAAAGGAGGGGGATTGGGGCTCAGGGGGTGCAGAGAGAAGGAGCGGGTTGGGTGGGAGTGAGGTGGAAGGCTGCCCTGGGAGTCGGAGGTGGTGGCCCAGCTTCTCCCTTCTCTGGGACACACCAAATGTGACATGGAGAGAGGGCCTGGCAGGGGCGGGGATGGGCACCCGGCAGGGAGGGCGCCCTGGGCCTGGGCCCTCTCCACCCTTTCCCACTGGGCCCTACGACCTGGGATGCCCTGGGGAGCCAAGTGCTCTTTCTGGCCCTTCCCAGCTCATTTCGGCCGGACAGACCTTCAGGACTCCTTCTGGACACACAGGAGGCTGCCAGGAAGTAGGGGGACATCTCAGGACTGCCCCCAGTCCCCGAGGAGAGGCCGCCCACAGGAGGGAAGCTCTCTCAGGGCACCTCCCGCCCAGCCCAGACCTCTGGAGTAGAGACGGCCTCGCTAGCAGGCCTGGGGAGGCTTTGGTCCCTGAAGACGCCTGGCTCCTGGGCACACCTTCCGCCCCCTTCTCCCCCCCTCCCTCCGCCTCCTTCCAGGCTGGAAGTGTCTTAATTCATGCTAAAGTGTGCATGATTGCTAGCCGGTATCTGGCTTCTTTCTATTGCAAGGTGTTTGCATTCTTTTTAAACTTTTGATTTATTTTAGTTAATTAGTCAGTTAATTAATTAATTTAGAGTTGGAGTCTCACTCTGTTGCTCAGGCTGGAGTGCAGTGGGACACTCATGGCTGCTGCAGCCTTGACCTGCTAGGCTCAGGCGATCCTTCCCCCTCAGCTTTCCAAGTAGCTGGAACCACAAGCCCGGGGCCACCACCCCTGGCTAATTTTTTTATTTACTGTAGAGACAAGGGTGAAGACAAGGACTCACCAAGTTGTCAGGGCTGGTCTCGAACCCGTGGGCCCAGGCAATCCTCTAGCCTCGGCCTCCCACAGTGCTGGGATTCCACGCGTGAGCCAATGCACCAGGCCGAAATGGAGATTTTAACACCCTCTTGGCAAAGTTTTGTAGGCTTGAATGAGCGAATACCCATGGATCCCGGGCCCTGCAGGCAGTCGGCGCTCCATTAACCCAGTGGTCAGGAAGTGAGTACCGGTACTAGGAATGGCCCTGGACTTCACAGCAAACCCTCCTCGTTGACAAGGAGTCTCCCCAGGTCCCCTCTCCCCACAGAGGCCACTCATGGTGGACAGGATGGCCCAGCCTGGCCCTGGCGCACATTTCATGCGTCAGCCATACCCCACCTGCCCCCAAGCGCCGTGGCCACCTTCAACAAGTGTGAAAAGCGTGATGCCATGACACCGTCTAACCGCGACCCTCACAAGCTCTTCCCACGCTGACCCCTGCTGGGACATCTGGGAAACCGGGAAGCACATAGGCTGGTGAGCCTGGACCACCCAGAGGCATCATGGGCAGCCCGGTCTCAGGTGTGCTGTCACCTGCCAGAAGTCGCCTTGGTGGTATGTGGGCGGGGCTGGCCGAGGGACACCAGCAGGATAGTGCCTGTCAGCTCAGCCTCCCTGCAGGGAGCCACCACCTTGGAGTGGTGGCCTGGACCTGCCCCGGACGCTCCCTCAGGCCAGCCAAGTGGCCTTGGGACCAGCCCCAGGCAATCAGAGGCAGCCTGGCGCTCCAGGGCCCAGTGATAGCTCCCTTGCCTGGTATTTCTGTGGCCGTGGCCCCGTGGGAGGTCCCTCAGGCCTAGAAAGTCTCCCTGCTTGCAACCTCAGAAGAATCCACCCTGCCGACACCTTGGGCTTAGCCTTCTGGCCCCCAGAGCTGCGTGACGATGAATTCCTGTTATTTAAGCTGCTGAGGACGCGGGCTTGGTCAGGGCAGCCCTGGGGCATGAACATGCGCCTGTATAAGCGGACGGATTGAGGACAGCGGCACCCAGGCTGTGACGAGGGTCTCAAGTGGCCCGTGAGCCATGACAGGCTCAAAGAGCACAGCTGTCCACAGCACCCGGACTGGGTCACTAGGTGGAGAAGGGCCGGCCAGGGGCTCACGGCTGGGGACCCACCCCCAGGCTCACGTCCTCCCCTCTTCCAAGCAGAGTGTGCAGCGTGGGCTGTCCCTGACACCAGCTGCCCCGCCTGTCTGTGCCAGAGACCTGCACGACCTTGCAGCTAACACCCCTGGCAAGGGCACTGACAAGCACAGGCAGGCTGCAGGGCGCCAGCGATGGTGGCCAGGTCCCCAGGACCCGGGGGTGGGGTGGGAGGGCTCTGAGCTCTGCAGAGCTGTTCCTGGGCACGGGGTGCCTGGCGGGGTGCAGGTCCAGGGCAGGCAGACCAGCATGGCTTGGCCCCGTGAGATTGCTGTCCTCTGTCCTGAGGGGCCCTGGCACCTGGCCTCTCTCCGGGTGGGCACCTCAAGGCTGGTCAGTTTCCAGTGTTCCTATAAGGCAGCCTTGGACCAGGCCCCGTGTCCTGTCCCATACTGAGCAGGACAGTCCCCACCTTCTGGGCTTGACAGCAGACAGGCAGACAGAGAGCCATCTGGTCCAAGGTCACACCTGCCTGGGACTCCACTCAGCAGCGCCCCGTGTCTCCCAGCCCCTGACAGCAGCAGCTCTGCTCACCCTTGTGGGACATGGGGACATGCCAGCCTCAGCCAGGCCCCGGATCCCAGGGCAGGGCCGCCCCAGGCGTGGAGACGGAGCCGAGAAGATGCCAGAGTCAGGACGGCCCAGGGAGGGAAAAGGCTGGGGATGTGGGCTCCCAAGTACACAGGGGTCCGGGGAGACAGACACCCTATGACAAGGACGAACCGCAGACCAGCCAAGGACACAGTCCCGAGATGCTGGCTCCGACCCAGCCCACCAGCCACGATGTGACATCTGCTGGCTGAAACTGGAGGCCCAGAGGGCCCAGGACGTGTCCGAGGCCCCGGGTCACCCTGACGTGGGTGCTGTGTGGGTGCCTCTGGCTGGCAGGGTCCAGGGCCCTTGTCTCTGCCCAGTCTCACGCCAGGAGTGTGCGAAGGAGGCCAGGGAGGGGAGGCCTGGTCCTGTCCGGCCCACGGTGTGTCTGTCGGTGGAGGGGCCATGAGGTAGCCAGGGTCTGGATGGGGCCCCATGGTGTCTTGGCAGAGGTGCCAGCAGGGCCGAGGGTAGGGGGGCAACTTGGGCATCCCGAGGGGCATCCAGGCTCAGGGTCACCTGTGGGGTCTCGGGGACCCCTCAGTGAAAGGGACAGGAGACTGGCCTGGATAAGTGGTTTGGGGCTGCCCCTGGGGCATCTCATGCCACCCATAAGCCTGACTCCTCCTGGCAGACATCAGCCCAATCGCACCCTCAAAGGCCACCATCGGGGGGCTCCTGCCAGCCCCCAGACCCATTCCTGCCCATCACTACAGGCCTCCGTGTAGGAGAAGGGGATCTTGGACTCAACCCCACCAGCCAGGGGCTCCCACCAAAGGCAGACCTCCTTGGAGAGGGGGAGAGAGCATCTGGGGCACCTCCAGGAAGCCGGGTGGGCACCCAGAAAGACCCCCTGCCTTCCGCTTGCTGCCATCTCCCTGGAGCACTGGGCGGCCCAACTCCCCACCCCTCTCTACTCCCTCCCTCTCTTGGCTACAGAAGCCGGTAGCATGGCTTCTGCACGGTCCAACTACCATTCTTTCCCCGGCCTTCTCCCCGCCCCCCAAGGCCAGAAGCCGCCAGGGCAAAACGGATGCCAAGGAACGGGAAGCCGAGGTCCACGAGAGCCGGTGCAGGGTGGCCTGGTCTCCCCGGGGCCAGCGGGCAGCATCCCCTAGGAGGATGTGGCCTTGGCCTTGGGGGGTCCTTCGGGGACACGAGGGGTGAGCAGAACCAGTGTCCCCTTCCTGTGCAGGTGGGAAGATTCTCTGGGGAGCTCCAGGCGCCACCCATGCTAGCCTCCAGAGGTCCCAGGCTGCCAACTCCTGCCTGAGGGGCTCCAGGTGCAGAGCCAGGACAGATCACTGCAGCGTAAGAATGTCCCGCCCCTTGGGGACAGCTGCCCTGGGGACAGAGCTCAGGGCAGACGCTTGGCCCTCAAGAGACCTCCCTCGCTCTGCATTTTTGGGGGCATCTCACTGGAGTGACGGGCATGGCTGGGCTCTTCCTTCCTTAACCTCCTGTGCACAGCTTTCAAGAACGACCAGAAAAATATCTGGGGCTTTGTCTGGGCTCGGTGGTTCAGCCTGTCATCCCACCACTTTGGAAGGCCAAGGTGAGTGGATGGTCTGAGCCAGCGGGTTGGAGACCAGCCCAGGCAACTTGACGAGATCTTGTCTCTAGCATAAATCAAAAAATTAAGCCAGGCTCGGTGGCTCAGCCTGTAATCCTGCGCTTTGGGAGGCTGAGGTGAGTGGATTGCCTGAGCCCACGGGTTCGAGACCCGCCTGGGCAACTTGGCGAGACCTCATCTCTACAATAAATCAAAAACTAGCCGGACGTGGTAGCGCGTGCCTGTAATTCCGGCTACTCGGAAGGCTGAGGCGGAAGGATTGCCGGAGCCCAGCAGGTCGAGGCTGCGGTGGCCGGGAGCGGCCGCTGCACCCCAGTCTGGGCGACCGAGTGAGACTCCAACTCAAAGAAAAAAAATAATTAGCCAGGCGTGGTAGCACACGGCTGTCATTCCGGCCACATGGAATGCTGAGGCAGAAGGATCGCCAGAGCCCAGCGGGTTGACGCTGGGGTGACTGTGAGCGTGCCCCTGCCCTCCAGCCTGGGCGATGGAGTGAGACTCCAACTCAAAAAAAGACATGTGCTGGGCACACGTGATGAGGTGGGCATGACTCTTAACATCATTCTGCATGGGGAAACAGGACGACGGCCGGCGCTTGCCCAGGGACGTGCAGTCAGTCAAGAGGGCCCCGGGCTGGGATTTGAACCCAGGTCCTGGAAGCGCAGCCCTCACCCTCCGGTGCCTCCCCCCGAGGGCCCGTTTGGCCAACTAGGCGAGTCTAACTTGGCTCTTATGTCCCCTGCAGACGTGCCATTCGAGAGCCGCGCCCAGGGCGGTGCTGAGAGCCTGCCGGGCTCCCTCTCAGGCTCCTTGAGCGGCTCAGCTGTCACCACCTCTGAGCTGTCCTCCTCCCCTCCCCTTCCCCAACTTCACAGGCTCAGGACACCTGCGGCTTCCAGAGAGTCTCAGCTCCAGACACTCAGAGCCTCAGAAACTGGAGGTCCCTGGGGGTGACCCAACCTGCGCAGTCCATCCATTTTCCCAGGACGGGAGCTGGGCTCTGGGTCTTGTGACCTGCTCCTGACCAGGGCTCTGGGGCACCCTCGCTGGAGCCGACCGGCATCCTGATAACTATCTCTTGACCTCTTCACAGCTCACCATGGCTCTGTCCAGCTGCACACCCTCCTCACAGATGAAGAGCCTGAGGTCACAGTGGCGAAATGCTCCTCCCAAGGCCAAACGGCTAAGACTCACCCCAGGCACATCCAGTCCCCCTGTCCCTTGTCCATTGTCCCCTCACCTGCCCACCCAGCCTCGAAGCATCGTTCTGAAGGTGGACCACCTGGCAGAGGCATCAGACTCTCTGTGGGGACCCCGGGAAGACCCCCTAAGGAGTCACACCTGCTGGCCAAGCTCCACTGTGTGCCTGGAGCATGATGGTGGGGAGGTTGGCGGCACCAAGACCCTGCACCAGCAGTGGGGGCTTAGAGCATGCATGGACGTAGCAAGACACAGGGAAGCCCAGTGGCTTCAGCCAGAAACCCAGCACTCCCGGGTGACTGGTGGCTCATCCGGGGATGTGAGGATTCGGCCCGGGGGGGTGTGTCTCGCAGGGAGGGTGGGGTGCACCCCCCACCAGCCTCCGACCATCCTGCCTCCGTGAACACAAGGCCCAGATGGCACCGTCACATCCAGGTGCCTGTTCAGTCGTCACTGGGGTCCGAGCGCTTAAACCCACACCGGGACAGGAAGAGGCGGAGGGGAGAACAGGGGGCCTCCGGAAGGCAGGGCCAACCTAGGGTCCCGCCTGCACTGGCTACTCCCTGTCTGGGGGCCTACGGGCAGTGGGGACTTGGTCCAGCCTCGCTGTCCCTTGGGGCAATTTCAGAGCCAGGTGGGGAGCTGACCCTGCTTTCTCGGGGGCCTTTGGTCCAAAGAATGGGCAGCGCCTCCCTCCCACCACGACGCCAGGGCTCTGGACCTCGGGCCTGCGATGGCCTTTCCTGGAGGGCGCCGGGCCTGCACTGTGTCCAGGAGACTCAGCTCTCTCTGGAACCCTGGGAAGCCACACCCTGCTCACCCAAGGCTGCTCCCGCATCCTGCGTCCTACCCTGTCCCCGGCCAGCTCAGGGTGGGCAGAGACTCCTCCCTCGGCCTCCGGCAACCTCTCAGCTCTCTCCTCCCCCTGCCGGCGTAATATTAGGTCAGAAATGTAGAAATATCCCTTTCAAGCCTGTTTCTTAAAAAAAGTAGTTGTGGACAGAAAAGGGCCCAGGCCGGACAGGAGGCAGCTTCGGAAGGGACCCCCGGCATGTCCGCTTACAATCCTAAATCTCCACCCCCTGGGGGGCGCCCCACCCCCGTGGGGGCTCGGTGGTCCCCCTGACATCCACCCTAGCAGAGCCGCCACCCAGGAGCCAGGACATGAGGAGATGCTGCAGCCCAGACCTGTGGGCTCCCCGTGCGGCGCGACCACACCAGGCACTGCTGGGGGCGCAGGCCGGCAGGGAGATGGGGCAGCGTAGACGCCCCATGGCCCGGTGCCCCATGGCGCCTGGAACTTTGGAGAAGTCAGCAGAAATCAACGGGGTGTCTGCTCCCAGGCAGAGGCCGCTTCCCAGCCCCCTCCCCACGCGGGTCCAGGCCCTCGAGTGCACCGTCCACAGTGCCCTCCCTCCGCTCTAGAGAAGGGATCTCCCGCCCCAGGTGGTGGCTGGCCAGGGTCTGCCCGCGGGGCAGGTGGCACTCACCGTGCAGCAGGGCATGGGGGCGCAGCAGGGTCCCTCCTCCTGCAGGTCCTCGTCCTCCCGCGGCTCTAGCTCTGCTGTCCCGCCGTGCCCCGGCGCGACCGCACAGTCGATGGCCGCCCCTCCCAGGCGGACAGGCTGGTCCAGATGGACTGCCCGAGGCGCCCTGGTCACGGCAAGGGTTTCCGACTCAGGGCTGGGGGTCCCCGCAGGGGCCGGCGGCTCCCAGGGGCGCTGAGCCCTCACCTGTCCCGTGTGTGCCCGCCGCGAGCTGCGGGCTGTCCCTTCCGCAGGACCTGCTGCTGCAGCCGCCTCCTGGCGCCAGACAGACCCGGCTGCGGCCGCCGCGTCCTGGGAGCCGTGCGGTGCCGTGTTACCTAACACCCCCGGCAGCCTCCCCCTCGCAGGCTGGCAGGGACTGCGGAGGCGGCCGGGACGGGACCCTGGAGCCCTGACCGCCAGCCCTCCCGCCCTCCCCCCCTCCGATCCCTCCCTTCCCCTCCCAGCCCTTTCAACGCCAGCCCTCCCACCTCACCCCTCCCCTCCCACCTCACCCCCTCCCCTCCTGTCCACTCTACCCCCTCACCCCTCCCCTCTCCCCCACCCTCCCTCCCAGCTCTTCTATCTCCTATCCCTCCCCCTCTGCCAAGTCCTGTCCACCCTTCTCACCCCTCTCCAGCCCTCTCCTTCCACCTCCCCATCCCTCCACCCACCTCCCCGGCCTGCAGGAGGGCAGGTGGACAGACCACCTGGAAGCCTCTCTCGTACCCGGAGTGCGTCAGCAGTGCCCGCCCTCTGCCGTGGGCACCTTGGCCTCCGTGGGTCAGCGCCAGGCAGGGCCAGCCTCTCCCTGACACACCTCACGCTGCCGGCGTGGACTCCAGCTGCAAACCTCGGTGCTGCAGCTAGCCACAGATGGCCGTGGGAGCCCAGGCTGCAGGACCTCCAGCAGGGTGCCAGCCCGCCCCCGCCCACCCCAGCCTGCCGCATCAAGTGGGGAGCTGGAGGCCTCGGAGGCCACCGCCTGGGCTTGGCGGCATGCTCTACCCCCTGCAGGAAAGGCTGCTTGGTGACCCGTGCCTCAGTTTACCTGACCACATAGAGACCAGGGCAGGCGATGTCCCTAAGGAGTGGTAGCCCAGGCCATGGCACAAAGTAAGTGCTCAGCAAACACAGGTCCCTTCTCTCATTCGACTTTCACGAGGAGGTCTCATGGCACGTGTGGACGCTGCCTCTGTGAGGCTCTGTGACAGGCCCTGGGTCCCTGAGGGGACGGTGAGCCTTGCCACAGCAGAAGGCTGCTCTGTGGGGGGCTGGAGGCAGGGAAGATGTGGGGTGCATGTGAGAAGCTGGTCCCAGGTGTCGTATGTCCCATCCACTTTCGCCCTGCCCATCTTGGGGACTCCTGGCATTCTAGAACATTCTGCAGCCACCAGCCGGGGCCAGGGGCTCCCAGCTTCTGCAGCTGATGATGGCCATCAATCCCTGCACACCCTCTCTCCAGCCGGCACTGGCAGAGAACCCCGACAGGAGGGGGCCCTGGGTGCTAAGCAGAGGCCCGGGGGCATCCGGAACCTTCTAGATGTCACCAACATTACAAAGTGGAGCGCCCGTCACCACTGATGCCCCGCCCACAAATAAGGGATCAAGGCTGTTGGGGGACACCGCCCAGCGGCAGCCGGGGTGGCCTCGTTCAGGCAGGTTTGAGGGGCGTGGGCTGCGACCACCGTGCACACGGCACCGTCCGCACGATCCCGCCCTTTAAGCTCTCTGTGCCGTCAATATTCCGTGGCCGGGCCTGGACTGGAGCCTGGCCAGTGTGACCCTCCCCAGGGCCACTGACCCTGGGCTCAGGGGGTCAGGAGCTCTCCAAGAGGAGCGTGGCCCCCCACGGTGCCCTCCGTGGTCTGATGGCCACGGAGGATGCCTTTGGTTTGTGGAGGGATGGGAAACCTGCCAGCCCAAGAACAGGAGGGAGGAGGGAGAGACACTGTTGTGCTGGTTCCCCTCGTGGACCCGGCGGACAGGCCACCCTCTCTGGGAGAGGGGACCAAACCCGCAGAGAGCCATGTGGCGTGGCAGTGGCCTCATCCAGCTGTGGGTGGCTCTGGATGTTGTCATGTCCAGGGGCTTTTGTGAGGCTGAGCCACGAGCGAAGGAAAGTTCAATTGACTCTTCAAGCAGCCGCCCCTCCTCCCTCCCCCCTCTCTGGCTGTCCTTCCCTCTCCCCTCCCCTCCCCTTCCCTCCCCCCATGCTCTCACCCCCCCCCCATTCAGCAGCGACCTGGCCCAGAGCCCTGTAAGGGAGCACCAGGGCAGAAACCAGCGCCCACGCCACGCCCGCCTAAGCTTGAACACAAGTGCCTACACCTGCAGGGGAGGCTGGAGTCGGGACAGGATTTGGAGACCCGCCCAGTGGAGGAGGCTGTGAAGTGTGGAGGAGCTGGGGTGGCTGGCCGCCTCCTTCATCCCTTCCTCCTTGGAAGAGATTTGGGGACACTTTGAAGAGGAGGAGGAGAGGGGAGAGTGACGTGACGGTGGTGGTGATGACGGTGAGGATGACGGTGAGCCTTTTTTTTTTTGAGTTGGAGTCCCACTCCGTCGCCCAGGCTGGAGTGCAGTGGCACACTCACGGCCACCCCAGCGTCAACCCACTGGGCTCCGGCGATCCTTCCGCCTCCGCCTTCCAAGGAGCCGGAACTCCGGGTGCACAATACCACGCCCAGCGAATTTTTTATTTATTGTAGAGACAAGGGCTCGCCAAGTTGCCCAGGCGGGTCTCGAACCCCTGGGCTCAGGCAATCTTCTTGCCTGGACCTCCCAAAGTGCTGGTGATCTTAATCCTGACAATGGTGACAATGATAGCCACAGAAACAGGGGCTGTGTCAGGCACCCGCCCGGCGTAAGAGGCACCACTGGCCGGGGCTCCCTCCTAGGGGCCTCTTGGTCCCACTCCCCATCAGCAGATCAGCTGGGCTGATGTCCAACCTCGAAAGGCACCTCTACTGGTTAAAAAAGAAATGTGGAGGCCATTGCCTTGCTAAACTATGGAGTGACCGTGTGCTCTTTGAGCTATAGCCAGGCTGTGTTTCCTGGCTTTGGCCCCCTCCCTTACCCTAGGGAAGTGAAGTTCCTATTTCTCTCTCTCGAATTTACTCTCTAAATAAACTATGTTTTCTAATCTAAAAAAAAAAATGTGGGCCAGGGTCAGTGGCTCAGTCTGTCATCCCAGCACTTTGGGAGGCTGAGGCGAGTGGATTTCCTGAGCCAGCGGGTTCGAGACCAGCCCGGGCAACTTGGAGTGATCTCGTCTCTACAATAAATCAAAAAATTTGCCGGACATGGCAGTGCGCCCCTGTAGTTCCGGCTACTTGGAAGGCTGAGGCGGAAGGATCGCTGGAGCCCAGCGGGTCGATGCTGGGTGGCCGTGAGCATGCCACTGCCCTCCAGCCTGGGTAACGAAGTGAGACTCCAACTAAAAAAAAAAAATGTCATACATATACACGATGGAATATTACACAGCCATAAAGAAGGATGAAATCATGAACTTCACAGCAACCTGGACGGACTTAGAGTCTATAATACTGAGCGATCTTTCACAGAAACAAAGAACCGCATATCACATGTTCTCAGTCATAAGCAGACCTTGAACAATGATCATAATACTGTAAGAAAAAGATTGGCAGTAGCAGGAAACTGCGGGGGTGGGAGGCGGGATTGGCAGTAATGGGAGTCGAGGGGTCACGCCTCATCAACAAGGGTGCCTGCATAATGAACATTTGTATACCTAATCCTGAATGGTGCCCCACATCTTTAAAATTAAAAAAAAATTAAATTAAAAAAAAAAGAAAGTCTCCTCTTCCCACGTCCAGGTTTCCAGCCAGCCCTGGCCCTAACCCAAGTGCGGGGCTGACCATTTCTCTAACGAGGCATTTTAGTCTACCCTGCCTTACCCCCAAGTGGATGCTAATGGTGGAATTTCAGATCCTGTGCTGGGCAATATTTTGGGATGGGCCCCATGCCCGGGTGTGCTTGGGGAAGGCTGTGATGTCCCGGCCCCGTCCTGCTCCCGGGCACTGGCTGAGCAGCCTAGCAAGAGACGCCCATGAGGAGGAAGCCATGCCCGGCGGCCGCATCGGCTGCAGAGGGAGGGGGGCTCCATCTGTCTGCTCCGGCCTCTCGGGCCAGCCTAGCCTGACTCCCACAGGGAAGCTGCCAAATGTCCTTACTGCGTCTCGGCCTCCTCCCCTCCTCCTGCGGCCAGTCTCTTCCAGGCCATTAGCCCAGCCACAGGCCACCTGGGGCCCCTGCTGGAGCCCCAAACGCCTGTCTGGGAAGGCCACCACTAGCCGGCCTGAGCCCACCGGGCTCCTCAGGTCCTGCGGGAGGGGCTGAAACGCACAGGTCCTCCTCAGAATCTGCGGGCACATGTCGGAGGCCCGAGGGGACACCCTGATTCCCCAGCACCGCTGCAGGGCGAGGCTCTGCCGCTGTCCAGCTGTGTGACCTCGGCTCAGTGCCCCCTGCTGCAGTTTCTCCATCTGCAGAACAATGGGGTCCAGGCCAGAGGGTGAGCCCTGCCCCCGGCAGGGGAGATCGGTGCCAGACACGTTTTGCGGCACATTAAACACACGGGTCTGCTCTACGCGCCCCAAAGGAGCTGCTCCCTCCCTTTGTGTTGACACGTGAGGCTTCTGGGCTGGCTTTCCCCGGTTTCACCAAAAAATGGGCAAAAACCCATCCGCTTTCATCGGCTGTCAGAAACCAGCAGGGCAGTGCAGTGCATTGATGGGTGCCTGGGATTCGGGGTGACGGCAGGGAAGCGGCCATGGGGCAGCGGGAGCCATGGGCGAGTCAGGCTGTGGGGGCCACAGGGGTGCAGGGACCATGGGGGAGCGAGGGGGGCCATGAGAGTGGGGCTGTGGCGGCCACCAGGGTGCGGGCAGAAACCACAGGGAGCCATGGGGGCCACGGGGAGCCGGGTTGTGGGGGCCACGGGGGTGTGGGGCCCACGGGGAGCGGGGGCCACGCCCTCCGAAAGCCCCAGTCTCTCTCCAGCCCCTCCTCTGTGGCAGGGGACGTGAGCCAGTCTGCCGACCCCTGACCTTCAGGAGAGCCTGGAAGTCTGGCTTCTGATGTGAAACCTAACTGTGAAGGGTTGGCAATGAATTCAGAAAGATGTGAGACGCCGAGAAGGACGGGAATGACAGCCAAGAGTCAAGGCTGCGGGGGGGTCGGCCCGGCGGGGTGATCGCTCCACGCCTGGGGAGCTCTGGCCACGCAGGCTCTCGGAAGCCCGCCAGGCGCCCGCACAGCCTCGAGGCACGAGGAGTCCCTGGCCCTGAGGCCGTGGCTGCCAGGGAGGGTGATCAGATGTAGACGGCGGGTCTCTGGGAAAAAGCCGGCTGACGGAGGCGGGTGGGAGGGCGGGCAGGACAGCCCGGGGCCCCCCGGGCCTGGAACGGACAGCCCCCAGACCCATTTATCCTGCAAACCCTTAGTCCTGCCCAGAATGTGCTCATGGACAGGGGCCTGGGAGAGAGACACGGACTCTGCCCAGTGGCTGCTTGGAAGAGGAGGCACCCAGGAGGAGAAGAGAAGAGGCAGGCATTCCAGCAGCAGTCTGTCTGTGGTACCCCAAGCCCAGCCTATCAGTAGGAGCCACCCAGAGGCCGGGCGTGGTGGCTCACGCCTATAATCCCCCACTTTGGGAGGCCGAGGTGAGAGGATTGCCTGAGCCCACGGGTTCAAGACCAGCCTGGGCAACTTGGCAAGACCTCGTCTCTACAATACATTTTTAAAAAATTAGCCGGGCATGGTGGCACATGTCTGTAGTTCCAGCTACTTGGAAGGCTGAGGCGAAAGGATTGCTTGAGCCCAGCAGGTCGATGCTGGGTGAATGTGCTTCTGCACTTCAGCCTGGGTAACAGATAGAAATAAAAAATTCTTAAAAGAATTACGCCTGGAATCCCAGCACTTTGGGAGGCAGAGGCAAGAGGATCGCCTGGGTCCAGGGGTTCAAGACCAGCATGGGCAACTTAGTGAGACCTTATCTCTACAATGAATCAAAAAACTAGCCAGGTATGGTGGTGTGCGCCTGTAGTCCCAGCTACCTGGGAGGCTGAGGTGGGAAGATCACCTGAGCCCAGCAGGTAGAGGCTGCCGTGGCTGTGAGCATGCCACTGCACTCCAACCTGGGTGACAGAGTGAGACCCCCCAATTGAAAAAAAATAAAATTATAGTCGGGTGTGGTGGCCCATGCCTGGAATCCCAGCACTTTGGGAGACAGAAGCAAGGGGATCGCCTGATCCCAAAGGTTCGAGACCAGCCTGGGCAACTTGGTGAGATCTCATCTCTACAATAAATTAAGAAATTAGTCGAGCATGGTGGTGTGTGCCTGTAGTTCTGGCTACTTGGGAGGCTGAGATGGAAGGATCGCCTGAGCCCAGCAGGTGGAGGCTGCCATGGCCGTGAGCAGTGCCTTTCCTCCAGCCTGGGAGACAGAGTGAGACTCCAACTCAAAAAAAAAAAAATCCCACCTGCCAAGTCCTGTTTGCCACATAAGGTCACATTCACAGGTTATGTGGATTAGGTCAGGGGTCCCATCCCCATCCCCAGGTGAGCCCCAGGGGAGCGGAGCTCCGCCTCCTGCCAGATCAGTGGCGGCATTGGGTTCTCATAGGAGCGTGAACCCTATTGTGAGCTGAGTGTGCAAGGGGTCTAGGTTGCGGCTCCTTGGGAGAAGCTGATGTCTGATGATCCCCTTCACCCCAATCCATGGAAAAACCATCTCCCACGAAACCAGTCCTTGATGCCAAAAAGGTTAGGGACCACTGGGTTAGGACATGGGTGTGTTTTACAGGGTCTGTGTTTACCCTGCCACAAACATGCGTGTTTATTTATTTATATTTTTTATTTTTGAGTCAGCATCTCACTCTGTCACCCAGTCTGGAGGGCAGTGGCATGCTTGCGGCCACCTCAGCCTTGACCTGCTGGGCTCTGGCAATCGTTCCACCTTGCTCCTCCAAGGTGCTGGAACTACAGGCACATGCCACAGTGTCCGGCTAATTTTTTGATTGATTGTAGAGATGGGGTCTCACCAAGTTGCCCAGGCTGGTCTCACACCTGTGGGCTCAGGCAATCCTCTCACCTCGGCCTCCAAAAGTGCTAGGATTATAGGCATGAACCACTGCACCTGGCCAACATGTGTGTTTATAGCTGTGGCTATCTTCCTCTTCTTCTTCTTTTTTCCTGAGTCTGGGTCTCACTCTGTCACCCGACCTGGAGTGCAGTGGCATGATCACAGCTCACCACAACCTCAACCTCCTGAACTCAGGCCTTCCACCTCAGTCTCACAAGTAGCTGAGACTACAGGTGCATGCCACCATGCCTGGCTAATGTTTTTGGTTATTTGAAAAGATGAGGTCTCCCTATGTTGCTCAGGCTGGGCTTGAACTCCTGGGCTCAAGTGATCCTCCCACCTCAGCCTCCCAAAGTCCTGGGATACCAGGTGTGAGCCACCATGGCCAACCATAGCTGTGATATCTTCTTTTTTGGTTTGGGGGTTTTTTTGAGTTGGAGTCTCACTTTGTCACCCAGACTGGAGTGCAGGGGCACACTCACAGCCACTGCAGCCTCAAACTGCTGGACTCAGGCGATCCTTCCACCTCAATCTTCCAAGTAGCTGGAACTACGGTTGCACACTACCATACCTGGCTAATTTTTGGATATATTGTAGACACAAAATCTCACCAAGTTGCCCCGCTGTTCTCAAACACTTGGGATCAGGCAGTCCTCTCGCCTCAGCCTCCCAAAGTGCTGGGATTACAGGCTTGAGCCACCATGTCCAGCCTTTTTTATTTTTTGGAGTCAGAGTCTTACTCTGTCACCCAGGCTAGAGGGCAGTGGCATGTTCACAGCCACCACATCCTCGACCTGCTGGGCTCAGGCAATCCTTCTGCCTCAGCCTTCCAAGTAGCTGGAACTACAGAAGCACATCACCATGCCCAGCTAATTTTTTAATTTATTGTAGAGACGAAGTCTCATCATGTTGCCCTGGCTGGTCTCAAACCCACAGGCTCAGGCAGTCCTCTCATCTCCACCTCCCAAAGTGTTGGGAGGACAGGCGTGAGCCACCATGCCCGGCCATAGCTGTGGCGTCTTCTTGATGGACTGAAGTCTTTATCACCATGTGATAAAATGTCTTTTTCTCTAGAAACAATGTTTCACTCAGGGTCCTGTTTGGTCTGATACGAATGTAGCAGCTCCAGTTCTCTCTTGGTTATTGTTTCCATGGTATATCATGCTACATCTTTTTACGTTTCACCTGTTTCTATCTTTGAATCTAAAGCCTGAGGCTGTGCTCAGTGTCTCAACCTGTCATCTCAGCACTTTGGGAGACCGAGGCGAGTGGATTGCCTGAGCCTGTGGATTCAAGACCAACCCAAGCAACTTCGCGAGAACTTGTCTCTACAATAAATCAAAAATTAGGTGGGCGTGGTAGCGCGTGCCAGTAGTTCCAACAACTTGGAAGGCTGAGGCGGAAGGATTGCCTGAGCTCAGCTGGTCAATGCTGGGGTGGCTGTAAGCGTGCTCCTGCCCCCCATCCTGGGTGATGGAGTGAGACTCCAACTCAAAAAATGAAAAAATAAAAGTGTGTTTCTTGTAGGCAGCATATAGTTGCATCATTTTTAAAAAAATTCATTCTAGCCGGGCTCGGTGGCTCAGCCTGTAATCCTGCATCTTTGGGAGGCTGAGATGAGTGGATTACCTGAGCCCGTGGGTTCGAGACCCACCTGGGCAAATTTGCAAGACCTCATCTCTACAATAAATCAAAAAATTAGCCGGGTGTGGTAGCGTGCGCCTGTAATTCCAGCTACTCGGAAGGCTGAGGTGGAAGGATCACTGGCCCAGCAGGCGAGGCTGCGGTGGCCGGGAGCGGTCACTGCACTCCAGTCTGAGCAACAGAGTGAGACTCCAACTCAAAAAAAAAAAAAAAAAAATCCATTCTGGTCATCTGTGTTTGCATATGGAGTGTGTATATATTGCAAAGGGTGTGGACATCTTTGTGGGGGGTATTATTCAGCCTACCAGAAAATATTGACGATAAATTATCTAAACTGCTTAACTGAAGAAGCCAGAAACAGTAAATTCAACCTCCATGAAGTAGGAAGAAAGGCAAAATGCACGGAAATCAATGAAATAGAAGACAGATGAACCACACAGGAAGATCCACAGAATAAAAGTTGGTTCTCTGACTTTCATTTTGACAAAGCCCTAAAGAATGAACAAGAGGCCGGGCTCGGTGGCTCAGCCTGTAATCCCATGCTTGGGGAGGCCGAGGTGAGTGGATGGCCTGAGTCCGCGGGTTCGAGACCCGCCTGGGCAACTTGGCGAGACCTCATCTCTACAATAAAATCAAAAAAATTAGCCGGGCGTGGTAGCGCACGCCTATAGTCCCAGCTACTTTGAGGACTGAGGCAGGATCGCCGGAGCCCCGCAGGTGGAGGCTGTGGTGGCCGGGAGCGGCCACTGCACTCCAGTCTGGGCAAGAGAGTGAGACTCCAACTCAAAAAAAAAAGAATGATCAAGAAAGCACAAAGTCCCTGTTGTAGAAATAAGAGAGAGGGCCGGCACGGCTGTTTCCTCTCTCTTTCTCTCTCCCCCCTCTCCCCTCTGTCTCTGGCTCTTTCTCTGTCTCTGTCTCTGTCTCTCTCTGTCTCTTTCCCTCTCTTTTTCTCTCCGTCTCTCTGTCTCTGTCACTCTTTCTGTCTCTCTTCATGTCTTTCTCTGTCTCTCTGTCTCTCTCCTTCTGTCTCTGTTACTCTCTCTGTCTCTGTCTCTGTGTGTGTCTCTCTCTCTCTGTCTTTCCCTCCTCTCTCTCCTTCCGTCCTTCTCTCTTCCTCTCTCTCCTTCTGTCTGTCACTCTGTCTGTGTGTCTCTGTCTTTCTGCTCTCTTGGTCTAGCTGTCTCTCCTCTCTCTGTCTCTGTCTGACACTCTCTTCTTCTTGCCATCTGCAACCTTTAATTCGAGACGCAGACCTGGGAGTGCGTCCATTGCCCCCTGGGACGTCCTCTTCCCTCGCCCGGTCCACCCTGCCCCCAGGTCCGCCCCGGTCCAGGCCCAGGGCCAGCCCCCACAGCCTCCCGGGGGACCCATCTTTCATCTTTCTCGGGTTGCCTGGGTCTGCCCCCTCCCCTGTGAAGGCTCCTGGCTCCTTCCAGTCCTGATCTCACCCGCTGCCCACACGCAAGTCCTCCCAGCCGCCTCTCTGCCTCTCCACCTCTGTCCTCTTGAGGGACCACACCGTCCCTTCCTGAGTCCCTGCACCAACTTCCCACGTGTCCCCTGCCAGCCTGCCCACCCGCCATCTGCCCTCCCCCCGCTGAGAGTCTGAGACTGACTTCCACCTCCCTCCTGTTGGCATCCGCACCAGAGCGGCAGGGTTGAAGCCACGCCTTCAACACAGCTGTCTCTCATCTCCTGGTGTCTGCGGCCTGCCTCAGTTTCCCTCCTGTGCTCTGAAACTGGGCGTGGCGTACTGGGTTGAACCCGAACCTTTGTCTGCCCTCATCTTGGTCCCCCTGGCAGCGTTCCTTCAAGTCTCTTCTTAGACTCACCTAACCGGGCTGGAGACGGCAACCTCTCCCTCCTCACCCCACTCTCCTTCCTCCAGGAATCCTCCCCTGCTTTCTGTGTGGGGATATGTACTCCTCCTACTCCCCTGGCACCAGGGCCACCAGGTGACCTGCCATCCAGCTGGGCCTTTGACCAAAAGGAGTGCTAAATATGCCCCTTCCCCAGATGTCAAGTGCCCTGGGGACGAGGCCGTGCAATGACGGGCCCTCATCTCCCATACCAGGCCCCGTGCCCGGCATGGTATTGGCTGGGGGATGCCTGTGGGCTCCCAGAGGAGGGTTGGGGTGGCCGGACTCTGCTGGGGACAAACCCGGGCCCTCATCCGGGCTGGGGGTCCCCTCAGGATTCGGGCCAGGATGGGGAGCCGGGAAGCTTCCAGAACCAGGACCAGCCTGGCCTGGCTACATGTAGCTGCACTCGGTGACGCCTTTGACGGTATCGTTCACTAACCCACTCACCCATCCATCTGTCCGTCTGTCTGTCCACCCACCCAGCCATCTGACAGACACTTGTCAGGTCCCTTCTCACACCTGTCCCGGGAGACAGTGTAGAACAAGCCGCCGGCTCTGCACCTGCATGGGGAATCACCTTCCGGTGAGAGGCGTGGCATTAAACGGGAAAATGGGTGAGTCAAATAGAGGGACAGGCCACCCTTGGGGAGGCCGAGGAGGGAGGATCGCTTGAGCCCAGGCGTTCGAGACCAACCCCCCCAAAAAAGAAGGAGGAGGAGGAGAAGAGAAAGGAAGGAAGGGAGTGAGCAGGACATGTCAGACCGGGCTGGCGGGTGGGAGGCTGCTTGGGCATGGTGGTCGCCTCAGGGCCTCAGGCAGGACAGGTGTGAAAGGTGCCTAAAGAAACCTAGAAGAAACTTAGCTTATTCTTTCGTCTTTTTTTTTTTTTTTGAGTTGGAGTCTCACTCTGTTGCCCAGGCTGGAGTTCGGTGGCACGCTCATGGCCACCACAGCCTCGACCTGCTGGGCTCCGGCGATCCTTCCGCCTCAGCCTTCCGAGTAACTGGAACTACAGGTGCGCGCTGCCACGCCACCTAATTTTTTGATTTATTGTAGAGATGAGGTCTCGCCAAGTTGCCCAGGAGGGTCTTGAACCCGCGGGCTCAGGCAATCCACTCACCTCAGCCTCCCAAAGCGCGGGATTACAGGCTGAGCCACCGAGCCCGGATCCATATGAATTTCTGTATTGTCATTTTGCAGATCTGAGAAGAATGATGTTGGTAATTTAATGGGTATTGCGGGCCACATCTGGGGCTTGGCATCTGGCCTTGAGGCGGGGGGGGCAGACCACGCCTAGGGCTAGGTGTCTGGCCTTGAAGGGCAGAGCAAGCCACGCCTGGGGCTAGGTGTCTGACCTTGAAGATCAGGGCAGGCCGCCCTCTGGGCAGGTGCAGCCCCTGCAGTCTTGGCGAGGAGATACAGCTCTGATGCCTTTTGCAGACCTGGGCTTGGAGCTGTCAGGTGACAGGCTGGAGGTCACCCAGCCAGAGAAGAGCCAGCCAGCAGGAGGGAGGCCCTGCGCCGCCCTGGCCGGCATCCAGGCCCTTCTGCGTCTGTCTGGACTCACACCGGCCCTGGGACCGCCTTGCGTTGCCATCTGGCCGTGAGCTTCTCAGGGGTGGGGATGTGGCCTGCTTGCGTCTGGTCTCAGGCTGGCGTCCCCACACCCCGTCGGCGGGAACGGGGGCAGAGGCCCCTCCCGCCCCATCTGTCTAGCTCAGGCTCTTTGTCCCGCGCTCCCGACACTGCCAGCTGCCGCCTGCCCACCTGTCCCTGCTGCACACGGACGGTCGGCCCCACGGGGACATCGCAGGTCTTTCCGGGGGCTGGGAGGGCGGGGTGATCTTCAAACTGCCCCACCCTGATCCCACTTCCGGGTCTGCCAGAGAGAAAGCCTCATAGCCACGTGGGGTCTGGAGTGGGCAGACACACCTCTCCCCATCCCAGACCCAAAGCCAAGCCCCGCCCCCCATCCCGAGCCCCCCAGATGGCCTTTGGGCTAACGGCACCCACGTGATATTCCGAGTGACGGAAAATCAGCAGAGGTGGCTGCCTCTGGTTGGGCTGCAGGTGAGCGTTTCTTCTTCCCATTTTTAATGCACTCCAGGGTTCCCGTAATGAGGAACACTTTCCTTTTCTAGTAGAAAAAGAATGCTTTATTCAACAGTCCTGGGCCGGGCTCCACCTCGTGTGTGCGGGATGTCTTCACCTCGGGACAGGACAAGGCTTGGGTGTCTGTCGAAAATACCAGACCGAGCGCTCCACCCAGAAGGCCTCCATCCAGGGAAAGTTTCGGGGATTTATCTTTGTCATATTTTCTGTAGGGCTTGACGGCTTTAGCAATGACGACGGAGTATTGAAAATAACCAGAAAACACATCAGATGACTTGGACGGGGAAGCTTGGCTTCCCTCCCTCTGTCTCTCTGTGTCTTTCTCCCTCTGTCTTTGTCTGTCTCTCTGTCTGTCTCTCTGTCTCTCTGTTTTCTCTGTGTTGTTTTCCCTCTGACTTTGTCTGCCTCTGTTTGTCTCTTTGTATCTCTGTTTCTACCTGTCTGTGTCTGTCTGTTCCTGTCTCTCTGTCTCTGTGTCTCTCTATCTCTCTGTCTGTCTCTCTCTCTCTGTCTCTGTCCCTCTGTCTCTCTCTGTCTCTGTCTCTGTCTTTCTGTGTCTCTCTGTCTCTGTCTCTCTCTCTGTCTCTGTCTCTCTGAACAGGTCTAGGGGCCCCAGATGGGCTTACAGGTGAGCAAGGACCTGGGGGAAGGAGCATCAGGATGAGGGTGGGAGGTGAGAGGACCCTCTCCCAGGCAGCGAGACAGTGGCCTGAGAGGCTGGGGTGGGGAGGGGACCCAGGCCGGCCACTCGCGTCCACCCTGGCCCTCGCCAAACGGGGTCTGTTCTGCGCAGAAGCATCGCCATCTGGTGGCTGCCGCTGGTAACACCGCGGACACCGGGTCCGCGGTCCAGACCCTGGAGCCCGGGGAAGGGACCCGGGGAAGGGACCCGGGCGGCGGGCGGGGCGTCGGAGGCCACGAGGGCCGCACAGGTGACGAAATGAGGGAGGGGCGAGCAGTGCAACCCCAACTCTGGCGGAGACTGGCAGCGCAGCACCCACCTGTCCAGCCCCCGCCAAGGGCTGGGGGCCAGCTCTGCCTTCTGCAGCAGTTTCCTCCAGGGGCCACTCGGCGCTGCAGGGTGGGGGCGGCAAGCGCAGAAAGCTGCTGTGCCTGGGGGGCGGGGACGGGGGCGGGGTCCCACCCACGCGGGGCGTCGACTTCGCCAACGTCTCCCGCCTTGCTGTCTCCTCCGCGGGCTTGGCACGGGGTGGTCCGGACCGCGTCTCTCCAGGTCCGTGTCAGGTCCCCAGGCAGGCAGGGGTCCCTGGGAGGCCCGGGGCCGTCGGGGGAGGGCGGGCCAGCCCCGGCCTAGAGGACGCCCATGGGCAGGGACAGGCCCCCGGCGCCACCCTGCTCCGGGCCGTCCCCCAGAGCCCTCTGCAGCACGGCCCGCAGCGGCTCGCGCCTCCCGGGCTGCCGGCCGGACACGAAATAGAGCAGTGGCTTGGCGCCGCAGTGGACGCAGGCCAGCAGGGTGGCCAGCGGGGGGAACATGGGCAGCAGGAAATTCAGCAAGGGCCGCAGGCTCCAGTAGAACACGAAGGGCAGGCCGCAGAAGGCCAGGAGGAGCACGGCGCCCAGCACGACGCCGTAGAGCCGGGGCCGCGGGCGCGAGGAGCAGCAGGCCACCCACACGAACAGCACCAGGCCGGCCGTGCAGGCCACCCCCGCCAGCGCCACCAGCCAGGCCACGCTGGCCGCGTGGTACCGCAGACAGGCCAGGGGGCGCGTGCTGCTGCGTAGGAGCCCGCAGGCGTGGGCCGGCAGCAGCACGGCCGGCAGCGTCAGGGCCCAGATCAGGACGCACAGCACGACCGACGTGTGTCGCGGCCGGCAGCCCTGGACGCAGGCCGGGAAGAGCTCGGAGATGCAGCGCTCGGCGCTCAAGGTCGCCAGCAGCCAGAGCCCCGCCGCGAAGGCCAGGAAGGTGAGCACAAAGAAGAGCGTGTCCCGGGAGCCCAGGGTGGCCTCCGCCACCGAGAAGGCCACCTGGCCGGCCAGGAACAGGAAGTCAGCGGCCGCCAGGTGCAGCACGTAGACCGACAGGGGCCCCCGGCGCACGTGCAGGCCCAGGTGCCAGAGCACCAGCCCGTTGCCCAGCAGCCCGCCCAGGCCCACGGCCAGCGTCACGTAGAAGACCACGTTGGTGAAGGTTCTCCAGAGGCCGAACATCCCGCCGGCTCAGGCACCGCGGCGGACCCTGCAGGGGTGACAGGTGTGGCCGCCGTGTCGGTGGAGGCCGGGGCTCTGCCGGTGTCTGCCCCCCCAAGCGGCCCCGGGGCCCCCCCTCCCAACCGCGGGACCCTGACCAGGCCTGCAGGAGGGCCCTGCTGTCCCGGTGGGTGGACTAACGTGGCAGAGGGGTCTGTGCCCCCTTGGAGGGGTGAGTGCATGGTGCACGCAGAGGTAGAGACAGAAAGAGTCAGAGAGACATAGAAAGACAGAGGCAGAGAGACAGAGGCAGAGAGAGATAGAGACAGAGACACAGAGAAGAGAGACAGACAGAAAGTGCCAAAAGAGGCAGAGAGACACGGGGTGATAGAAACAGAGAGACAGAGAGAGAGACGGGGGGAGAGAGACACACACACAGGGAGACACAGCCAGAGAAAGATGAGGGAAGAGAGAGGGAGAGACAGAGACACAGAAAGGCAGAGTCAGAGAGCGGCAGGGACAGAGAATCCGAAAGAGACGGAGAGACAGGGAGACAGAGTCAGAAAGAGACACACAGACAGAGAGAGACAGGGACAGAGTCAAAAAAGGGGTGGGGGAGAGGGGAGAGAGACAGAGACAGAAGGAGAGAGAGAGGGGGAGAGCGAGACAAGGACACAGAGAGCCAGAAAGAGATGGGGGAGAGAGAAACAGACAGAGACAGAGAGGCAGAGATAGACAGAGTTGGAGAGAGACACAGAGTGACAGAGACAGAAAGAGAGAGAGAGGGGGGAAAGAGAGACACAGAGACAGAAAGAGTCAGAGAGAGACAGTGAGGGGACCCAGTGCACCCCTCGAGTCCTCGCCGCGCCCCAGGGTCTGTCCCCACCCCGACAACCCCTGCCACCTCTGCCCTGACCAGGGTCCGCCCCGTGGGCCTGGCGCCGTCTGAGGCTTCCTCGCCCTCGGCCTCCCTGCCTCCCGCCCTGCGCCCTCACCTGGCGCCTGCTTGTCCCACTGGAGGCCGGGGGCGGCCTTTGCTTGCCCAGCCGGCGGGACTCGGGCGAGTCCCTTCCCCTCTCTGGGCCTCAGTTTCCCCGAGGTTCCCGGGCTGTGCTCTGCCTTCCGCCTGGAATCTCCCTGCGGGGGCGAGGCCAGGTGGGCGAGGGGCTGGCTGTGCTCCTGCAGAGAGTCGCAGAGGACCGCATGGCCGGGTTGAGCGTCGGAGCGGGACCCACGACAGGCACCCGCCCCCCCAAACGTCCCTCCCAGTGAAAACCAGAGCCCCAGCCAGCCCGTCCTCACGAGCTGCAGGGGGTGCTGAGGGGACGCAGGTGCACGGGCTGGCACGGCGCACCTTCTCATCCGCCGCTCCGCAGACCGGCGGCGCTCACTGCCGGGGCCTGTCCCGGGCGGCCCTAAATCCCCGGTCCCCTGGGGCCGGCTGGCCTGGCGCAGCGGTTCCCTGGAAACAGGAGGGCGTGGCGCCTTCGCTGGAATTCCAGGGATGAGCTAAAACAGAGACGTCAGCGTGGGCCCGGCCTTCGTCCTCGGCCTGCACACGAGTGGCCACCCGCCCTGCCCGGGGCGCGAAGGGGAGGGAGTCCCAGGCTGGGGGCTGGAGCCGAGGCTGGACCACACCCTGCGGCCGCACCACGGA
Source organism: Cephalopachus bancanus (assembly GCA_027257055.1). NCBI lineage: Eukaryota > Metazoa > Chordata > Mammalia > Primates > Tarsiidae > Cephalopachus > Cephalopachus bancanus. Next base: position 205,334 of record JAPVLO010000296.1, read on the forward strand.
TGCCCCGGGGCCCCTGGCCTCCCGTGGCTTGCCGCAGACACCTGGGGAGCTGTGGGGGCGGACCTGGCGGGGGCCCCCGGCCTGACACTCTCTGGCTGTGTGGTCTTGAGACGATGACCCAACCTCTTGGTGCCTCGGTTTCCCTTTCTCGCTGTGCCTGGGTGCGGCGAGTATTGGCGCCAGACTGGCTCTCACGGTGGTTGACCTGTCTGTGCTCCCGTGGGTGGACTGCAGGGGCAGCCCAACCGCCCAGGCCCACCCCTTCCCCCTGCTGCCTGCTGGTCCCCACCCTGGGCCCCCAACCGCCAGCAGTTTCCTTGGGGTTAGAGGCTTTTCCGACATCGTCCCGCAGAGCCAGGCGCCCTGAGTCACGCCTGGAATGTCATCCTTCGGGACCATACCCTGAGGCCCCTGCCTGGACACCCGGAGCATGTCGGCACGGCAGGCCAAACATGTGCAGCCCCCGAGACACCGCCCCTCCGGGTATTCTCCAATGGACCTGGCCTCCGAGGCCACCTCCCAGACACAAATCCTGGGCCGCGGGCGGGTGTTCCTGCAGGCCGGCCTGTGAGGGCCTCGTTGAGTGACTTTAAAACACAGAGCGGCCGGGCTTGGTGGCTCAGCCTGTCATCCCGGCGCTTTGGGAGGCCGAGGCGAGTGGATGGCCTGAGCCCGCGGGTTCGAGATCCGCCTGGGCAACTTGGCGAGACCTCGTCTCTACAATCAATCAAAAAATGAGCCGGGCGTGGTGGCGCGTGCCTGCAGTTCCAGCTCCTTGGAAGGCTGAGGCGGAAGGATCGCCAGAGCCCAGCGGGTCGAGGCTGCGGTGGCCGGGAGCGGCCACTGCACTCCAGTCTGGGCGACGGAGTGAGACTCCGACTCAAAAAAGCAAACAAACAAACAAAAAACACACAGTTTGCTGACGGGACATGGCGGCTCAAGCCTGGAATCCTGACACATTGGGAGGCCGAGGCGGGAGGATCCCTGGAGGCCGGGAGTCTAAAACCAGCTTGGGCAACATAGCGAGACCCTGTCTCTACAAATAAATAAATAAATACGTAAGACACGGGGTTTGTGGGGCCTGCAAGCCCAGGTGACCCCACACCTCCCGAAGGTCCCCGCCACCTGCCGGCTCCACCCCAGACGCTGGTGCCTTGGGACCCCGGACCTCGCCTCTCCTGGGTCCCCTCCCACCACCACCCCCCCTTTCCTCAAGGCCACCTTCCCACCTCGACATTCCAGCCTCCCTTACCTGCCTTTGTTTGGAAGGAAGCTCTTTGAGTGTCTCTGTCCCCTTAGCTCGCAGGTCCTGACCCCAGCAGCCAAGGAGGCAGGGGACCCTCTGCAGGGGTCCGAGGGTTTGGCTTCAATAACACAGCCACAGTGTGAGAGTTCAAGAGATTTTTTGTTTTTTGTTTTGAGTTGGAGTCTCACTTCGTTGCCCAGGCCGGAGTGCAGTGGTCACCCCAACCTTGACCTGCTGGGCTCCAGCGACGCTCCCATCTCAGCTTCCCAAGTAGCCGGAACTACAGGCACGCACAACCACACCTGGCTAACTTCTTTTTCATATATTGTAGAGACGAGTCTTGGACTGCCAGCATCCAGTGGTCCTCCCACCTCGGCCTCCCAAAGTGCTGGGATTACAGGCTTGAGCCACCGCACCTGGCCACAAGAGCTTTTTTTTAAGGTTTGTTTGTATCTTTAAGGTGGGGTCTCCCTCTGTCATGATGGCACGATCATGGCTCACCACAGCCTCGACCTCCTGGTCTTAAGTGACCCTCCTGTGTCAGCTAGGACTACAGGTGACCGCCACCATGCTAGGCTAATTTAAATTTTTTTTTTTTTTTTTAGCCAGGCTCAGTGACTCAGGCTGTAATCCCACGCTTTGGGAGGCTGAGGTGAGTGGATTGCCTGAGCCCGCGGGTTCAAGACCCGCCTGGGCAACTTGGCGAGATCTCGTCTCTGCAATAAATCAAAAAATTAGCCAGGGGTGATAGCGCACGCCTGTAGTTCCAGCTACTTGGAAGGCTGAGGCGGAAGGATTGCCGGAGCCCAGCAGGTCGAGGCTGCAGTGGCCAGGAGCAGCCACTGCACTCCAGTCTGGGTGACAGAGTGAGACTCCAACTCAAAAAAAAAAAAATTTTTTTTTGTACAGATGAGGTCTCACTGAGTTGCCCACTCTGGTCTCAAACTCCTGGCCTCAAGCCATTCTCCCACCTGGGCCTTCCAATGTGCTGGAATTATAGGCGTGGGCCACTGCACCCAGCCCCTAAGAATATTTATTCCTTAGAGATCTCCCAGTCAGGCAGGCCAACCAGCGAGGGGCACACAGCAGCCTCCACTCCAGGCCTTGGGTGAGGACAGCAACCACACGCATGCAGAGGGCTTCTCCTATTTAAGGGACATTTGGGGTGGGTGGCCTAATCTCCAGCATTGTTTTTTCTTTCTTTTTTTTTTTTTGAGTCAGGGTCTCACTCTGTCACCCTGACTAGAGTGCAGTAACACGCTCACAGCCACCACAGCCTCAACCTTCTGGGCTCAGGTGATCCCTCTGCCTCAGCTTCCCAAATAGCTGGGACTACAGGTGCACACCTCCATGCCTGGCTAATTTTTTTATTTTTTATTTTTGAGTCGTAGTCTCACTTTGTCACCCAGGTTGGAGTGCAGTGGCATGCTCACGGCCACGGCAGCCTCGACCTGCTGGGTTCAGGTGATCCTTCCACCTCAGCCTTCCGAGTAGCTGGAACTCCAGGCATGCACCACCATGCCCAGCTAATTTTTTGACTTGTTGTAGAGATGAGGTCTCACCCAGTTGCCCTGGCTGGTCTCGAACCCCTGGACTCGCAATCCTCTCACCTCAGCCTCCCAAAGCGCTGGGATGATAGTTGTGAGCCACCACGATTTTTTTACTTTTTCTAGAGATGGCAGTCTGGCTGTGTTGCCTAGGCTGGTCTCGAACAACTGGGCCTAAGCGATCCTCCTGCCTCGGCCTCCCAAAATGCTGGGGTGACAGATGTGAGCCACCACGTCCCGCCCAAGATTGCTTTCTGTCATGCATTTCCAGCAACTCTGGCGCCAAGGACAGCTACACCATGTGACACACAGCAGGTTGGCGTGAAATTGAGCAGTTTGCCGTGGAAACTCCATGGGGAGGAGAACGGTCTGTCCCCCTTGGTCAGCCCAGGCCAGGCAAGCAATGACCTATGGTTTCTCTGTCCCCCCCAAGACACCGCCCTGAAGACATTCTCCCCACTTCCAGGCTGCACTTTCACTTTCTCGCGTGGCTGAGTGCCTGTCTCCCCCGGGCAGGGCTGTCGGCCCCTGAGTAGGGGGGCGTCTCTCTGTCTCCTCTGCCCTGGCTGGGAGGGGGTCAGGGCAGGTGGAATATTTGGAGGAAGCCCCCCGGGGAGGAGGGGACAAGAGTACAGCAGCCGTCGCCCACCCCATGCACGTCGTGGCTGACTGTGGCACCCTAAGCCATGCCCACGTCCTAATCTCCAGAACCTGCGAGTGGGACACTATTGGGGAAAAGGGTCTTTGCAGAGGTGAGTATGGATTTTAAGATGGGATCCCCCGGAGTAGATGGGTGGGCCCCAAATCCCATGACAAGCGTCCTTCGGAGAAAAGGAGAGACACGGAGAGGAGAGACCTCCCGAGGACGGAGGCAGCGACTAGAGTCCAGGAGCACCGAAGCCCCAGGCGCTGGAAGACGCAGGAGAGAGGGGGCCTCCCTGGAGCCTTTTTATCTTTCTTTTTGAGTCCAGACCTCACTCTGGCTGGAGTGCCGTGGTGCAGTCATGGCTCACCACAGCCTCAACCCCCTGGGCTCAGGCGATCTTCCCGTCTCAGCCTCCTGAGTAGCTGGGACTACAGGCACGCGCCACCACGCCTGGCTTATTTCTGGATTGTGTTGGTTTCGCTGCATGACCCAGGCTGGTCCTGGAGCCTTCTGAGGGAGCGTGACGGCTCAGTCGCAGATTGCCGACCTCCAGACCCGAGAGGACGGGTCCCATTGCTTTAGGCCTCCTGGTGTGTGGCCACTCGTCCTGACCGCGTGGACAGGTCAGGCGCGGCGCTGTCCTGGGCGACCCTTCCTGGTGAGTGAGTGCGATTTTGTGAGGTATCTCGCTTGCGCCACGCAGTGTCTTCTGAGGTGGTGGCCTTGTCGTCCCCGCCTGCAGGCGGGGAAACTAAGGCACAGGATACTTCAAGGGCTCTTCCAAAGTCGTGCGGCCCCGAGTGGCAGATAAGGACACTGGACCACTTGTCTGTGTGTGGCATCAGAGCCATGTTGCCCCTTCCTGTCTCTTCCTGAAGCACACGGCCCACGCACGGATCTGAGACTTGGGGTGTTCTGAGGCTAAGGTGGGAGGATTGCTTGAGCCCAGGGGTTCAAGACCAGCCTGGGCGACTTGGCAAGACCTCCTCTCTATAAAAAATAAAAAAGTTAGCCAGGCATGGTGGCGCGCATCTGTAGTCTCAGCTACTTGGGAGGCAGAAGCAGAAGGATCGCCTGAACCCAGGAGATTGAGGCTGTGGTGCGCCGTGATCGTGCCACTGCACTCCAGCCTGGGTGACACAGTGAATCCTCGACTCAAAGAAAAAAAAAAGAAAAGAAAAAAGAAACGTGCAATCTCAGAAGAGCTGTCCACTGTTCCCAAGAATGGGCTGACCTGGGAGGGGTCGTCCCTCCAGGGTCCCAAGACCACGGATGCCAGAGAACTTCAGAACTCAGCAAACAAGACCCGGCGAGCCCAGGGGCCGATGGGAGGGCGATGACCCAGGCCTCTCCCTCCCTCCTTTCTGAGTTGGGGGCATGGCCAAGAGGGAGGGGCTCCCAGGGGACCACTGGCTCCCTCCTGCCAGCAGGGGACCAGGGTCCTGGGCTGGGGGCTCCTGCTAGGAGCCTGGCTTGGCTGCATCACCGCTGGGCTCCTGCCAGGCCATCTCAGCCCTGAGAGCCTCAGTTTCCCACAGGGTATTCGAGGAGTTTATGCGGTATCATGTATGTTACCTGTGTGGCCCAGCGCCCACCCAGAGGCCACGCTTGGCAGGGCCGGCTTCTATGGCTGGTGGCACCCAATAGTCGACAAGAAAAACGCTTCTTCCTTAAATCAACCAGGCCAGTCACTCCAATGACCACGTGTGGGGGAGGAGGGGAAGCAGGATGGGCGGGGGGACTCCCCACCCCCTGCCCTGGAGCTTTAAGGCCCAGCCGCTCCCGAGCCTGGCGCGTGTTTGGGCACCAATGGGCAGGGGAGGGGTGCGTTTCAGAGGAGAAGGGCCCAGGGCTGTGGAAGCATCACGCAATTTCTCGGGAACAGCTTAGACTACAGCCACCTCGTGTTGGAAGTGCGACCTCTGGGGTGTTTTCCAGCTTCTGAGATCATGAAATAGCCAAGGGGTGAGCGTGGCCTCCTGTGGGAAGACAAGACCCAGCAAAACACTGATTTACAAAGTCGTACGGAGCACTGGGGTGGGGTGGGTGGGTGCGGGCATCCCCGGGCACTGACCCCGGCCTGGTCCTGCCCCTGTCCTCACACACACAGGCTGGAGCCCAAGCGGCCCTCCTGGGCCCTGAGGAGGGAGTGGGTGACAGAGGCTCCCTGGAATGTTGGCTGTCAGGGGCAGTGACCTGCTGTTCCTGGGAACTCAGTCCTGGCTAGGTCAGCCCTGGTGGGGCCCGGGGGACTGGGGTGGGTGGCTGGCTGGACACTGGCTCTGGCCCTCGGACCTTGTCCCCTCGGACCCCAGTCTCCTCCCCTACCTGGCCTGACTCCAAGCTTTGCCTGAGGTTGGGCAGAGGCTGCCTTTGAGCCGTTGGACCCCAGGGTCCTGCAGGGTAAAGGCATCAGGGCTGGCCTGGCTTGGACGGAAGCTCAGCAGCCCACTCAGAGGACGCCCCATCAGGTCCCAATGTTCTGAGGTCTGGGGGCTGAACTAACAGGTCTGGGGCCAAGGGGACATCCCACCAGCCTCCTGGGCCACCAGGCCACCCACCTGCTGCCCCATCCGGGACCGGGATGGGGCTGGAGCTGCTTCCAGTTTCCATGAAGCCCCAAGAGGAGGATGCATTTCTGGGGCTCCTTGGGGCGGTGCCTCGGCCCCATGGGGCTGGTGAGGAGAAACTGAGAGTCACCCTCAAGCTCCTGGATGCTGAGGGCAGGCTGAGAGGGAGTTGGCACCTGAGGGTCCCTGGCCCGTCCAGACCCTTCTGCAGCAAAGGGGCCTGAGTGGGAGGGGCTGGGGACAGCCGGGTGGGGCTGAGGGCCCCGGTCGGTGAGGCAGGGGGAGTGGGGCGGGTGGGTGGTCTGGGAGTCACTTTCTGGCTCTGCCACTTTCTTGGCGGTCCTGAGCAGTTTCCTACCACCACCCCCCCCGAACCTCGGAGTTCTCATCTGCAAAGTGCGTGACCTTCCCCGCATTTTGGAAGGATCCCTGGGCTCAGCTCACAGGGAGGCCAATGAAACGCTCTTTCCCTCGGGGCTCTCCCTGGTCAGGGGAAGTTTCTGTCCAGGGCCTGAAAGGAGGATCTGTGGACTGGCCACTTCCCTCGCTCCTGCCTCCCCAAACGGGCAACTGAAGTTGGCACACCTGTCCTGGAGGAGGGGAGAGAGGCCCCACGTCTGGGCAGTGTGGGCTCAGTCACCAGTGGATCGGCCCCTTGGCCTCCCAGGCTCCTGGGATCCCGGCTCCAGACCTGCTGGGGTGCAGGGGTGCCCGGGCGAGGGCACTGTGCCGCGGCTTAGCCAGCACGGCTCCTGTAGGGGGTGAGGGTGTCAGAGCCTGGCTCCAGGACGCGACCCTCGCTCAGACATGGAGGGACAGGCTCTGTCATGGCCGAGACAGGGTGTCCCTCCCTCTCCAGATGCAGAGTCAGAATTCTGCTCCCTTGCGGAAATCAGAGAAGGTGCATCTCAGACGCCCTAGCCCGCGGGTGAAGACTCCCACCGGGGTGTGGACGGTGGTGGAGCGTTGGTGTCCATGAAGCCGGCCAACGCGTCTGCTATGCTCCGAGACGCCGGGCATGACTCAAAGCGTTTTGCGCGCTTCAGATCACTGGGTTCTCACGTTGCACAGAGGAGGCAGCGAGGGTGTGGGGCGGTGGTGCGACTCGCCTGCGGTGATGTCGCGGGGACCAGGCTGGGTCAGCCGAGCTGTGGGCTCCAGGCCCCTCTCCTAACCCCTGTGAGCAGGTGCTCCCGCCCCCTCCCCCGTCTCTGTGTCCCCGGGCCCAGGGGTCCTTCCTTAGGGGACTTCGCTGAGGGGGACTTGCCCAGGACAGGGGCTGACCTGCTGCTTCGGATGGGGTCGGCAGGGAGCTGTCCAGGTGCTGTAGGTTGGGGCCCCCTGGGAGACACGGCTGCGGGCCGTGGGCGGGGCTGCACGGGGTGGGGCGAGGCTGAGGAGGGGTGGGCGGGGCTGCCCTGATGGGGGGCTGGGCCGAGCTGGGCGGGGCGGGGTTTCAGGTTGGCGGGAGGGGCTGCACTGGGTGAGGGCAGTGGGAGGGGGCTGAGCTCGGTGGGCGGGGCCTCGGTCCGATAGGCCGGGCTGCGCTGGGTGGGGTCCGAACTTGGCGGGCGGGGCTTCGGTCCTGTAAGGTGAGATGGGCGGGGTTGAGCGGTGGGCGGGGCTTCGGCCCGGTAGGCGGGGCTGCACTGGTGGGGTCAGGCTGCATGGAGCCTCTCGGCCCACCCGGCTGCTTAATCCCGGGATCCAGGATACTGGATGTCGCCGGCTTTCCCCAAGCTCAGAGTAAGGGCTGCAAGGTCCAGGCCCGAGTCTCACGGCCTTGAACCCGGGGCCGATGACCCACAGTAGCCCCCAGACTCCTGGGAGCCCTTTTCCAAGCCCCTACATGCCTCCTCTCAAGAAAACCTCAAACATGCAGGCCGAGCCAGGCCTCGGGCTGAAGGTTCCTGACCTCCTTCTGAGACACGGCAGTGGCCCTGCCATGTCATCGTGTCTTCCCACTTTGCCTGATGGCAGCGGAACCGGCCGGTGGCAAGAAGGCGGCTGGGCACTTTGCGCAGAGCTGGGGGGCATCAAACTTGGGATAGCTCTCGGTTTTAGGCTCCACCCAGGAGGCGTGGGGATCCGAAGAGGATTCACTCTGTGTTCTGCTGGGGGCAGGGGTGTGCCTGCAGCTGCAAAGGGGCTGGAAGGTGAGACTGTGGGGGTCTGGACCTGCCCTCGCCTGGCGACAGGCCTTCCCTGGGTCTCTTTGCTGTGACTGAGTGGGCTACGGCAGCAACTTTCCCAGCTCCTGGGCCTGAGACCCGTGGGAAGGTTTCCTCAAAATGCTTATTCCTGGGCCTCCTCCTCAGGCCCACAGCCCACCCGCCCGGCACGCCGAGAGGACACCTTCCAGCAACACCAGGTGAGCCTCATGCAGGGGAGAGAGGTGCCCGCCTTTGGCACCCAGCCCTGGGCACCAGCAGAGGCCTCCCGGGGTCCTTCCCGCTCCACCTCGGAACCACCTCCTTCCCTGGGGCGGGCGGCCCTCCCGGCTTACACGGGCTTAGGTCTAGGTCGCTATGTCCACCAGGCCCCGGCGGGAGGCCTCCCTTCCAGCCGCCAGCTGGGCCTCGTTCCCCAGCGCCCACTGCAGGACCAGTCGGAGGGCTCCCGCAGCCTGCGGCCCCGGGCGCTGCCCAGGCAGAAAGAGATGAGGGGCTTGGTGGCACTGTGCACGGTGGCCGCGAGGAAGCTGAGATGTTAGAAGTGGTGAGGTATGTGCCAGTGTAGGTTCCAGGACAGCCAGTAGATGTCGAAGGGCAGGCCACAGAAGAGGAAGAGCAGGACGGCCAAGGGCATCAGGGCAGAGAAGCCCCTGGCTGGGGGCCGGGCGCCCCACTCCACACGCAGCAGCAGTAGCAGGCTGGCCCTGCACAAGGCACAGCTCAGGGCAGCCTCCAGGGCCGCTGTCACCAGCCACAGCGTCCTGCACGGCTGGCGGCTGGGTTCCCCGAACACGTGTGTGCGGGCTCCGCTGAGCAACAGGTGCAGCGACAGACGGAAGGCCCAGGTGAGCGCGCACATGCAGGTGTTCAGGTGGCGTGGGCGGCAGCACGGGTACCAGGCCGGGAAGAGGGTGACCAGGCACTGCTCCACCCTGACGGCCGCCAGCAGGCCCAGGCCCACCGTGTAGCAGAAGAACCGCAGCGTGGCCAGGCCGTCCCACACAAAGCCCGGGAAGGCCAGTCGGCCGCGCAGCAGTCGGGGACCACGGCCACCATGTGGCAGCCGAGGAAGATGAGGTCAGCGCAGGCCGTGTCCAGCAGGTAGATGGCGAAGGGGTTTCTGCAGACGTTGGCGCTGAGAAGCCAGAAGGTCACCCCGTTCCCCAGCAGCCCGCCAGACCGAGCGCCTCCGTGAGGGACAGGAGAATAAGGTAGGTCACATCCTCCTGGGATCCAGCTTCTCTGGGCCCCATCGTGCAGGTTGGGGGGTACCCCACGAGGGCTGGGGAAGTGTGATTCGTGCTCTCTGCCTCGATGCCCCTGCAGCTGCAACAGCAGAGTCTGGGACTCAGGGGTTTGTGCCTGTCCCCTGCCCCTCCCCACCTCGAGGGAGATGAGACGGAATAGCCCCCGGGGGGGAGGGCTGACCGGGGATGGTGAGACCCGGTGGAGGAGGGTCCTCCCCCACTTCGTCTGACCTAAGCTCCCCTCCCCATGAGTCTGACCCACGGCTGGAGCGTGTGCCTGTCACCACCTAAGCGTAGCTCTGGGCCCTTTCAGGCCTTTCCCTGACATCCCACAAGGGGCTTTGGCACTGGGTGCTGGGTCCTGAGCCTCCAGCTTGGCCACATGCTACAGTGACCTGTTCCCACCCTTCCACCTGGTGTCACCTGTCCCATCACCCGCTGTAGTCACCTGTCCCCTCCCCCATCTGTGGTCACCTGTTCCCTCTGCCCATCTATGGTCACCTGTCCCCTCCCGCATGTGGTCACATTTCCCAGCCCGCCCACCTGTGCTCACCTGTTCCCTCCCCCCCATGGTTACCTGTCCTCTTCATTTGTGTTCACCCCACTCTCCTCCACCTGTGGTCACCTGTCCCATTCCCCCACCTGTGGTCACCTGTCCCCTCCCCATCTGTGGTCACCTGTCCCCTATGCCCATCTATGGTCGCCTATTCCCTCCGCCCATCTATGGTCACCTGTACCCACCCCCACCTGTGAACACCTGTCCCCTTTCCCACCTGTGCCCTCCCACAGGTATACACTTTTCCAATCCCCCCACCTGTGCTCACCTGTTCCCTCCCCCCTGTGGTTACCTGTCCTCTCCCTCCATTTGTGTTCACCCGACCCTCCTCTACCTGTGGTCACCTGTCCCATCACCCACCTGTGGTCACCTGTCCCCTCCCGCATTTGTGGTCACCTGTCCCCTATGCCCATCTATGGTCACCTGTTCCTTCTGCCCATCTATGGTCACCTGTACCCACCCCCACCTGTGAACACCTGTCCCCTTCCCCACCTGTGCTCACCTGTGCCCTCCCGCATGTGGTCACCTTTCCCATCCCCCCACCTGTGCTCACCTGTTCCCTCCCCCCTGTGGTTACCTGTCCTCTCCCTCCATTTGTGGTCACCCAACCCTCCTCCACCTGTGATCACCTGTCCCATCCCCCACCTGTCCCATTCTGCCACCAGTGTCCCTTAAGACTCAGTGTCGGCCGAACTTGGTGGCTCAGCCTGTAACCCAGCAGTTTGGGGGGCCAAAGTGAGAGGATTACCTGAATCCACAGGTTCGAGACCAGTCTGGGCTACATGGTGAGACCTCATCTCTACAATAAATTTTTTTAAAAAATTAGCCCGGCATGTTCCAGCTACTTGGAAGGCTGGGGTGGAAAAATCCTCAGAGATCAGCAGGTCGACCCAGGGGGGCCATTAGCACACCACCCCCAAGAAGACTCAGTGTCAGCTCCTTCTTGCAGGGTTGGGGAGATGGATAGGGCCCTGGTCTCCCTAAAGACCAGCTCAGGTCAGGGGTCGACTTGGGTGTCTCCCTCTGGCCATGGTGGCGGCGGATCCCCGTCAGCTTGGAGGGCTGGGAGTGTGGGGTGAGTGGAGGACGGGGTGCCGTCCGGGTCCCCAAGGCATGTTCCCCCTCCGTTTGTGCTCAGGACGCCTGTGCTCTCCTTCCAGGGCAGGACAGCAAAGGCCAAACGGGAGGAGGCGGTCCTGCCAGGATGCAGGGAGGGGCCGGACCCTGGGAAGGTGGTGGCCCAGGGGAGGGGCCTGGCCGGGGAAGGGGCTGGCCCAGGGGTCGGGAATGGGGGGGTGTCATGAAACCAGGGAGGGGATGGCCTGCAGAGGGGGCTGTCCCAGGGGAATGGCCTGGGGGGACGGGGCTGCCTTCCGGAGGGCTCCGCCCCCTGACCCTGTGCTCCGAGCGCCTCGGGGCCCTGAAGGAGGAGGGGTGTGGAGGGGTGGGGCCCTACGACCCCTTGGCGGGGGAGCCTGCACGCTGCTGCCGCTGCAGGGAGGGCAGGTCGGACGCCCCTCCGCTGCTCCGAGTCGAGGGGGCCCAGCACCTACCTGCTGGAGGGAAGCGGTGGGGTGGGGTGGGGGGAGGCGGAGGGAGAGCCTGGAAGAGACGGCGGGGGGGGGCGGGAAGGGCAGGACGAGGCGGAAGGGAGGGGGCGCCCTCTCTCGGCGTCGAACCTGGAGTGGGTCTCCCAGCGAGACCGTCCGCCCGGCGCGGGCTCGGGAGCGAGGCGGAGCTCCGGGGCTGGGTCCCGCGGCGGGACTGCGGGGTGCGGGGCGGGGGGGGGGCGGGGAGAGGAGGCTCGGGACATCCCCAGGGTCCCTCCGGCCATCCCGGGCGGCCCGGCGGGCGCGGCAGGCCTGGCGATCGCTCCGCCCGCGGCCGGCGACTCCCTCCCCCCCGCCCGCGCCCTGCGCTGACCGCCGGGACCCGGGAGCCGGGAGGGTGTCCGGGGCCAGCCTGGTGGGCCAGGAGGAGCGGGTCGTCCCCGGCTCTCCTCCTGGAGGGTCAGCCCAGGTCTGCCCTCCCCCCTGCACGGGGGTCCCGGGGCGTGAGGGGCGTGGGCCTTCACCCCCGCCGGCGCCCAGCCCTTCTGGGGCCAGTCCCAGCCGGCCGCCGGCCCGGGACCGGGGGCGGGAGTCCGAGGGCGGAGCACGAGCCGGGAGCGCTACCCCGGGCTGCCCCCGCCCCGCCCGCCGGGCGGCAGAAGAACTCGGCCCCGCGGCCCGGCCGCCCCGCCGCTCGCCCCGGGCGCGGACCCCGGGACTCGGCCCCTCCGGCCTCCGGACGGCTCCGGCGCACCCGCGTCTGCGAGGCGCCCGGCGTCCGCCCGGGCCGGGCCGGCGTCTCCCCCGAGACCCCGTCTCCTCGGCTCGGCTCCCGCCCAGACGCGGCGCGGGGCGGCACTCGGACCCTCGTCCGGCAGCCCCGGGGTCCGGCTGGGGCCGAGCCGCGACCTCGCCGGCACGCGGCACTCCGACGCGCCCGCCCCGCGGGAGCCCCGCGGAACCAGGCTCTCCGGGGATGATCGGGGGCGGCCCCAGGCCGGCCACCGCCCGGTCCTCCCGGGACGAGGTGCCTGTCCCCGCGGAGGGCGGAGGCGGGCGGCCGGGCCGCGGGCGGGAGCGGAGGATGTGGGGCCCACCCGTCTCCGGCGCCGCCGGTCACCCGACCTCGCGGGCTCAGGTAGCGGCCACGCCCATCTGGGGGAAAGGAGAGTCTGGCCGGGAGGGCAGCGTCGGACTCTGCGGGTCCTTGCGACTTCCGTGACGCCTGCTGTCCCCGGGGGTGTGGAAGGGGGCCACGGCCCCTCTCCGACTCCACCCCACCCCCAGGGCTCCCCCCGAGGGACGTCCTGGCAGGCAGCGCCTGAGGTCCTCTGGGGGCTTCGGATCTTCCAGGAGTCTGGGTCCTGGCAAGGCTGCCCGCTCTCGGATGCGGTGGCGCACACCTGTCATGGTCTCAGCACTCTGGGAGGCCGAGGCGAGAGACCGGCCCCAGCTCAGGAGTTCGAGACCGGCCTGAGCCCCACGGCGCGACCTCGTCTCGACGATCGATCCAAAAGTCAACCGGGTGTGCTGGTGCTCGCTGGCGTTTCCAGCCACTCGGTAGGCTGAGGCCGAAGGATCGCCCGCGCCCGGCCGGTCAAGGCTGCGGTGGCCGGGAGCGTGCGCCTGCCCTCCGGCCTGGGCGACAGAGGGAGACGCCGACTCCAAAAACGAAAACAAAAGAAAAGAAATTCTTCCCTCATCTCCGTAGTTGGAGAAACCTCCCGCGGGTGCTGGGGGGCTCACCCCTGTCTTCCCGACACTTTGGGAGGCCAAGGCAGGAGGATCCCTTGAGCGATCTGGGAGTTTGAGACCAGCCTGGGTGACACCGCGAGACTCCCGTCCCTACAAATAAAATTTTTTTAAAAAATGAGCCCAGCGTGGTGGCACATGCCTGCAGGTGACCCTTGGCATCGCGTCACCGCATTCCAGCATGGGCGACAGAGGAAGACCCCCCAATTGAAGAAATAAAAAACTAAAAACGCACGGAAAGGTTAGCGATCTCATTCGCTTTATTTCCGCCTCTTTTGAAGGCGTCAGAATGCAAAGGCCCCTCTGGTGGTCCGACGTGCCTGCCAGGCGACTCTGGGACGAGAGTGGCGGGGCTCCCAGCCTCGCCCCCTGCGATGGGTGTGACTCTGGGGTCCCCGAGGAGAGGAGGCCATGGGCGGGACCGGCCTCAGTCCAGGCCATCCGGGTGCTGCCGCTCTGTCCCCTTGAGCTGCAGAACTTAGAGAGAGAAGCCGGTGACATCTTGGGGCACACACCGGCAACGGCGAGGCTGTCCAGATGCACCAGCCCACCCCGAGAGGCAGCACGTCCCCGAGCTGAAAACGCCAGCAAAGGGTCTGCACGGGGCCGGGGTGTCCCGACACGTGCACCGTGGTCCCTGCAGAGGACAAGCGTGCGGGCGATGATCGCGACTCGCGTGTGTTTCTGACATCCCACACACGCCTCTTCTCTGACAGCCTGGCTGCACCCCTTTCCTGAGCTGAGGAATCCACCCCCGAGCGTGTCTTGGCGGGAGCCACGCCCCCACCGTCCCCCACAGAGGCCCCTGTGCCGGGGGTCTGTCGCGGGAGGCTCGGCCAGTCTGCCGCCCGGTGACCCAGCGACTGTGGCCACACGGAGGGGGCAGGCTCCATCCAGCCACGGCAGGGGACACGGCAGTGGCACCCAGCTTAGGATTCCAGCTTCCCAGGCCTTGTGAATCCTGTCCTCTCTTCAACCCCGGAAGTCAGCCTTCTGGTCGGTTCTGTTCCGCTGAAATCAGCCAGTCGCGGGATGTCTCCCTTGCCACCGAGAAGCCCACGTGATCATCCAGCTGCAAACATCGGCCTTCGACCTCGGCAGCCCTGACGTGTGGGCCTGGATAATTCTCTGCGTGGCGTGGGGCCGGCCCGTCCGGGGCACGGCAGAACGTTCAGAAGTTTCCCAGGATTCTGCCCAGCGGATGCCACAGTACAGATCCCGGCCCCATCCCGAGACCAAAAGCCTCTCCAGCCCCCGCCTCACGTCCCCTCGGGGATCAACTGTCCCCAGATAAAGCAGCCTGGCCACACATCACCTGCTCAGAGTCGCCAGGGCCGGCCACCGGCCAGAAAGCAGCTTCCTTCCACCGCCGAGCCCCGGCAACTCAGCCGGTGCTTGGCTTTTCTTCGCCCCGTCGCACCCTGCCCCGTCCCATCGCAGTCTTCATTTCCGTCACCCAGGCGGCAGGGCAGCGACACGCTCACGGCCACCACAGCCTCGACCTGTAGGGCTCAGTCCATGCTTCCGCCTCAGCCTTCCCAGTAGCCAGAAGCACAGGCACGCGCCACCACGCCCAGCTAATTCTTCGATGGATGGGAGAGACGAGGCTTCACCATGTTGCCCAGGCTGGTCTCGAACCCGCGGGCTCAGGCAATCCTCTCGCCTCCGCCTCCCAAAGTGCTGGGATGACAGGTGTGAGCCACGCACCCAGCTTACAATTGTCATTTTAAATGTGTCCCTGCGCGCCGACTCACTGGCTGTCTTTCTCCTCTCATCGGACCACCACCTGCACGAGGGAGGCCATGTCTGTTGTACTCTGTCGCAGGTCCCACACCTGGCCTTGAAAAAGGGAAGCAGGGAAGAAGCTGGACTTTTTCTTTCTTTTTTGAGTCGGGGTCTGAATCGGTTGCCCAGGCTGGAGTGCAGGGGCACGCTCATGGCCACCACAGCCTCGATCTGCTGGGCTCAGGTGATCCTTCTGCTTCAGCCTCCCGAGTTGTGGGGACTGCAGGTGTGCACCACCACACCGGGCAAATTTATTTATTTATTATTTATTTATTTTTATGTATTTATTTATCTTATTTTTTTGAGTTGGAGTCTCACTCTGTCGTCCAGACTGGAGTGCAGTGGCCGCTCCCGGCCACCGCAGCCTCGACCTGCTGGACTCCGGCGATCCTTCCACCTCAGCCTTCCAAGTAGTTTGAACTACAGGCGCGCGCTACCACGCCTGGCTAGTTTTTGATTTATGGTAGAGATGAGGTCTTGCCAAGTTGCCCAGGCGGGTCTCGAACCCGCGGGCTCAGGCAATCCACTCACCTCAGCTTCCCAAAGCACGGGATTACAGGCTGAGCCACTGAGCCTGGCTTATTTTTTTAATTATTTTTTTGCAGTAGACGAGGTCTCATTATGTGGCCCAGGTTGGTCTCAAACTCCTAGGCTCAAGTCAACCTCCTGCCTTGTCCTCCCAAAGTGCTGGGATTCCAGGCATGAACCCCCGTGCCTGGCTGGCCTAGTCTTTTTAATTTTTTTTTTTTTTTTTTGAGATGGAGTCTCACTCCATTGCCCAGGCTGGAGCGCAGCGGCACGCAGGCTCCCGGCCACCCCAGCATCGACCTGCAGGGCTCCGGCGGTCCTTCCGCCTCAGCCTTCCAGGTAGCTACAACCACAGCATGGCCACCACGGCCGGTTCATTTTTATGAGGATGGTGGTTGCAGAGAGGAGGGCTCGCCAAGTTGCCCAGGCGGGTCTCGAACCCCTGGGCTCAGGCAGTCCTCTCGCCTCCGCCTCCCAGAGTGCTGGGATGACAGGTGTGAGCCACCGCGCCCGGCCAGCTTTTTAATTTATTGTACAGACGAGGTCTCGTCAAGTTCCCCAGGCAGGTCCCGAACCCCTGGGCTAGGGAGATCCTCTCACCTCGGCCCCCGGAAGTGATAGGAAAGTCTGGTTTCTTTCCTTTTCTTTCTTCTTCCCTCCCTCCCTCCCTCCCTCCCTCCCTCCTTGCCCGGTGCTGGGACTGTCTGGCTTCTTGCTTCCTGCCTTCCTTCCTTCTCCGGGAATGCGGGGGGAGCGGCAGGAGTGAACCCAGGAGGGGGCTGGCCCAGGGGAATGGCCTGGGGGGGCTGGGCTGCCTTCCGGAGGGCTCCTCCTCCCGATTCTGTGCTCTGAGCGCCTCGGGGGGCCCTGGAGGCCGCGTGGCGTGGAGGGGCGGGGCGGGACGACCCCTGGGCGAGGGAGCCGCCGCTGCTCCTGCCGCCGCGGCAGGGGAGGGCGGCCGGACGCCGCTCCGCCGCTCCGAGTCGAGTGGGCCCCGCACCTGCCGGAGGCGGCGACGCCTTCGGGGAGGGCTCCGGCCTGTCCCCGGACCGCCCAGCCCCACGTCCCGCCCACGCGGGACGGGGTCGCCTCCGGGGTCCCGGCGACCTCGGTGGCCCTGGGACTTGGGGGTTCTCCGGCCCGCGGCCCCCGTCCGCTCGGGCACGACCCCGCCCGCGTCCTCTCCCTGGAGGGCTCCGGGGTCCCGGAGGCGCCGCCCCCAGCGGCGCGGTCGCAGCGGGCCTGGAGGGGCGCGGTGGGGGGCGGGCGGAGGGAGAGCCCGGCCGCGCCGGGGGGCGGGCGGGGCGGGGCGCCCGCAGGAGCCGCGAGGCCCGGGGGCGCCCTCTCGGCGGCGACGCGGAGCGGGCCTCCCTGCGGGACCGTCCGCCCGGCGGGGGCTCGGGAGCGAGGCGGCGCCCGGGGGTGGGTCCCGCGTGCCCGGTGCGATCGGGGGGCGGGGAGAGGAGGCTCGGGACGTCCCCAGGTCCCTCCGGCCGTCCCGGGCGGCCCGGCGGCGCGGACGGCCTGGCCATCGCTCTGCCGCGGCCGGGGGCGCCCCCACTCCCGCCCCGCGCCCTGCGCGGACCGTCGGGACCAGGAGCCGGGAGCGTGTCCGGGGCTGGCCTGGGTGGGCCGGCAGCAGCGGGTGGACCCCGGCCCTCCTCCTGGAGGGTCGGTCCGGGTCTGCCCTCGCCCCTGCGCGCGGGGCCCGGGCCGCGAGGGGCGTGGGCCTCACCCCGGCCGGCGCCCAGCCCTTCTGGGGCCACCCCGAGCCGGCCGCCGGCCCGGACACCGCGGCGGGAGTCCGAGGGCGGAGCACCAGCCGGGAGCGCTCCTCCCGGCCGCCCCCGCCCCGCCCCGCCGGGCGGCAGAAGAACTCGGCCCCGCGGCCCGGCCGCCCCGCCGCTCGCCCCGGGCGCTGACCCCGGACGCGGCCCCTCCGGCCTCCGGGCGGCTCCGGCGCACCCACGTCTGGGAGGCGCCCGGCGTCCGCCGGGCCGGCGGCTCTCCGGAGACCCGTCTCCTCGGCTCGGCTCCCGCCCAGACGCGGCGCGGGGCGGCACCGGACCCTCCCCCCAGGCCTGCGGCAGCCCCGGGGTCCGGCTGGGGCCGAGCCGCGACCTCCCCGGCACGCGGGACTCGGACGCGCCCGCCCCGCGGAAGCCCCGCGGGACCTGGCTCTCCGGGGATGATGGGGCGGCCAGCGGCCGCCACCCACCAAGTCCTCCCGCGACAGGGTGCGGGAGCGGAGGATGTGGGGGAGGCCCGCCCCGGGGCGCTGTCTCGGCCACCGCCATCTCGGGGAAGAGGAGGCCGGCCTGGAGGGCAGGTCGCACTCCGCGAATCCCTGTGAATTCCATGACGTCTGCCGTCCCTGGGGGTGGGGTGGGAGGCGACGACCCCTCTCCGACTGCACCCCACCCCCAGGGCGCCCCCCCAAGGGAGGTCCCAGCCTCTGGGGCTTTGGATCTTCCAGGAGTCTGGGTCCTGGAAGGTCTCCCCCCTGTCGGGTGTGGTGGCGCTCACCCATCATCATCTTGGCACGTTGGGAGGCCGAGGGGAGAGATCGGCGAGCTCAGGAGTTCGAGACCGGCCTGAGCCACGTGGCGAGACCACTCTCCACAATGGATCCAGCAGTCAGCCGGGGGTGATGGCGCTGGCCTGCGGTTCCAGCCAGTCGGAAGGCTGAGCGGAAGGATGGCCAAGACGGTGGTGGAGACGGTGGTAGCCGGGAGTGTGTGCCTGCCCTCCAGCCTGGGCGACGGAGGGAGACGCCGACTCCAAAAAAGAAAACAAAAGAAAGGAAATTCTTCCCTCATCTCCGTAGTTGGGAAAACTTCCCGTGGGTGCCGGGGGGGCTCACCCCTGTCCTCCCAGCACTTTGGGAGGGCGAGGTGGGGGGATGGCCGGAGCCCAGGCCGTCGAGAGCAGCCCGGACAACATCGTGAGACCCCGTCTCCACCGAAAAAAGAAACATCAGCCGGGCAAGGGGGTGCACTCTTGTTCTTTAAGCTCCTCGGGAGGCTGAGGCAGCAGGATCGCCTGAGCTCCGAGGTTGAGGCTGCGCTCGCCTGATCACGCCACCTCTGCACCAAAGCCTGGGCAACACAGCGAGGCCTTAACTCCAAAAATCCAAATCTCGGTCCTGCAGCAGAGAGGCCGAGAGAGCAAGGATCTGCCGTCGTGCCACCTACCACATGCGGGGGGCGCGCTGGGGCCATCGGCCCTCAGGGGTCTGAGCGCCCACCATGGGGTCCGAGCAACCACCGTGGGGTCCCACCCGGTCCTACCGGATCCTCCAGGCTCCTCGCCTGCGCCCCCAGGCCACAGAGCGACAGGGCTCCTGCCGGTGGCTCCTTCTGGAATATCTGCGTTCACACCTTAGCCTTCCCTTCGTGGCTGTTAGGTGCTTTGTTTGTTTGTCTGTCTGTCTGTTTTTCTGAGTTGGAGTCTCACTCTGTCACTCAGGCTGGAGCGCGGGGGCACGCTCCCAGCCACAGCAGCCTTGACAGGCCGGGCTCCGGCGATCCTTCCGCCTCAGTCTTCTGAGTAGCTGAAACGAGAGGCGCGCGCTACCACGCCCAGCTGATTTTTGATTCATCGTAGAGATGAGGTCTCGCCAACTGGCCCGGGCGGTTCTCGAACCTGCGGGCTCAGGCCATCCCCTGACCTCGGCCTCCCAAAGCACTGCGATGACGGGCTGAGCCACCGAGCCCGGCCTAGCTTTTCAACAGTGAGTGAACGGCTCCTTCCATTCACGCCATTCAAATGAAAGGAAGGTCGGGCGCGGTGGCTCAGCCTGTCATCCCAGCGCTTTGGGAGGCCGAGGCGAGTGGACTGCCTGAGCCTGGGGGTTCAACACCCTTCTGGGCAACTCGGCGGGACCTCGTCTCTATAATAAAGCGCCACAACTAGCCGGGCGTCATGGTGTGCGTCTGCAGTTCCAGCCACTTGGAAGGCTGAGGCGGAAGGATCGCTGGAGCCCAGCGGGTCGAGGTGGCGGTGGCCGGGAGCAGCCACCGCGCTCCAGTCTGGGTGACAGAGTAAGACTCCGACTCAAAAAAAAAAAGGAAAAGGTTAAACACATTCGGGCAGGTGGGGCAGGTCACCTGAGAGAGAGAGCCGTGCAGCTGGGTGGTGCTCAGGGCGGGAACAGGTGCTGTGTGGGTTTCAGGCACCCGTGGGGTCCGGCTGTCTGGCTAGGGCGGGAGGGGCCGGGAAGGCTGTGAGAAACTTCCCCCAACACACTCTCGAGGGGCAGTGCCTAGCCTGGCCTCTAGGGGCGGCAGACCGACTCTGGAAGCAGGAACGCGGCCACACCCAGATCCTGGGCGGCCCACTCCAGCGTGCGGGAGTTCCAAGTGACTCACTCCAAGTGAGCCATTCCTCCCGACAGGTCCACGTCTGTCTGCGTGTATCCGGCGAGGGCGCAGAGGCAGAGGGGCTGGATGGACTCGACCCGGGTGGAGGGTTGGGTGACTTGGCGCACACAACCTGACTTGAGCGGCCCTGTGGCGCCAGACTGCCCAGGGGCTACAGCCAGGGCCGCCACCCGGAGGGGACTGCCTCCTGGAGGGGACTGGGACTGGGACGAGGGAAGCCCTAACGTCCGGCGGAGCAGAGAGGACACCTCCCCACTCAGGGACAGTGCTAGGCTAGAGAGCTCTGCAGGGCGGGAGTGGCCCGAGTTCTTCTTTGGGGGGTTGGAGTCGCACTCTGCCATCCAGGCTGGAGTGCGGTGGCACCGTCACAGTTCACCGCGGCCTCGACCTCCTGGGCTCAAGCGATCCTTCCACCTCAGCCTCCCGAGTAGCTGGGACCACAGGTGTGTGCCACCATGCACAGCCCAATTTTAAAATGATTTTTTTGTCGAGACACGGTTTTGCTAGGTTGCTCAGGCTGGTCTCAAACTCCTGGGCTCAAGATTTAAAAAATTTTTTTGTAGAAGCGAGGTTTTGTTATGTCGGCCAGGCTGGTCTTGAACTCCTGGTTTCAGCAATTCTCCCCACTCAGCCTCCCAAAGTGCTGGGATTACAGATGAAAGCCACCTTGCCTAGTTAATTTTTTTTTTATTTTAATTTTTGTAGAGACAAGATTTTGCTGTGTGGCTTAGGCTGGTCTCAAACTCCTGGCACAAGTGAGCCTCCCACTTCTGCCTCCCAGAGGGCTGGGGTTATAGGTATGAGCCACTGTCCCGGCCAGCCCCAGGCTTGATCTTGCCTACAGCCAGCAGATGCTGGGCAAAGTCTTGCAGCGCTAGGAAAAGCCGGCACGCCCTGAATGGCTTAGAATCGGCTTCTCGGCCGGGCTTGGTGGCTCAGCCTGTCATCCCACCCCTCGGGAGGCTAAGGTGAGTGGATGGCCGGAGCCCACGGCTTTGAGACCCACCTGGGCAACTCGGTGACACCTCATCTCTACAATCAACCAAAAAATTGGCCGAGTGTGGGAGCGCGCTCCTGTAGTTCCAGCTCCTTGGAAGGCTGAGGCGGAAGGATCGCCGGAGCCCAGCAGGTCGAGGCTGCGGCGGCCGGGAGCGGCCACTGCATTCCGGTCTGGGCGACAGAGTGAGACTCCGACTCAAAAAAAAAAAAAAAAAATCGGCTTTTCTGGGCGATCTTGTCAACAGCTGGATGCAAACATGTGTTTGGTCCAAGTGAGTTTTAGGGCCAGAGACTTCCAGCCTGCTGTGAGGAACAAGCCCGGGCCGATACCCGAGGCCCTCTCCGGCTCATCCGTGTAAGGCCGGGGTCCCCAGTGGGCGGACCTTCCGGGTAGCTGAGGCTCCTGACATCCTGCCCTGCCTGCAGCTGCCGTCCTTGTTCCTGCCACAAAGACACCACTCAGGGTGGCACGGGGGCCCCTCTGAGCCAGGTGGCTTCCTGCCAGACCCCTGCCGAGGCCGGGCTCACGCCGGTCTTCCCGGCATGGGGAGGCTGAGGCACGAGGATCACCTGGGCAATCTGGGAGTTTGAGACCAGCCTGGGTGACACGGCGAGACTCCCGTCCCTACAAATGAAAATTTTTTAAACATCAGCCCAGCATGGTGGCACACGCCCGTAGCCCAGCATGGTGGCACACGATCCCTGTCATCGCGCCACCGCGTTCCGGCCTGGGCAACAGAGGAAGACCCCCAACTGAAAGAAATAAAAAAGAAAAACGCCTGGATCCTCACTGCACGGGAAAGGTTAACGATCCCCTTCGCTTTATTTCCGCCTCTTTTGAAGGCGTCAGAATGGCGGGGCTCCCAGCCGCGCCCCCGGCGACGGCCGTGACTCTGGGATCTCCGAGGAGAGGCGGCTGTGGGCGGGACCAACCTCAGTCCAGGCCATCCGGGTGCTGCCGCTCTGTCTTCTCGAGCTGCAGAACCTAGAGAGAGAAGCCAGTGACCCCGCGGGGCCCACGCCTGCCACGACAACGCCGTCCCAACGCGCCAGCCCACCCCGAGAGGCGGCGCGTCCCTGAGCTGAGGACGCTGGTGACCAAAGTGTCTGCACGGGGCCATGAGTGTCCCAGCACGTGCACAGTGGTCCCCGCCGATGACAAGCGTGCGGGTGATGATTACGACTCGCGTTTGTATCTGACATCCGCACACGCCCCTCCTCCGGCTGCCCGGTGGCTGCACCCCTCTCCCGAGCCGAGAAATCCGCCCCCGAGTGTGTCTTGACGGGAGCCACGCCCCCGCTGTCACCCCACTGAGGCCCCAGCCGGGGTCTGTCGCCAGGGGCTTGGCCAGTCTGCCGCCCAGTGACCCGGTGACCGGGACCACCCGGAAGGGGTGGGCTCCATCCAGCCATGGCAGGGGACACGGCAGTGGCACCTGGCTGAGGATTCCAGCTTCCCAGGCCTTGCCAGTCCTACCCTGTCTTCCACCCCGGAAGTCACCCTTCTGGTGAGTTCTATTCTGCCGAGATCGCCAGACACAGGATGGCTTCCTGGCAACCAAGAAGCCCACACGATCATCCAGCTGCCAACATCAGCATCCAACCTCGGCAGCACCGATGTGTGGGCCTGGATAATTCCCTACAAGGCATGGGGTTGGCCCGTCTGGGGCACGGCAGGACGACCAGAAGCCTCCCGGGATTCTGTCCAGCAGATGCCACAATGCAGACCCTGGCCCCGTCCCGAGACCAAAAGCCTCTCCAGCCCCCGCCTCACGTCCCCTCGGGAGCCAACTGTCCCTGGATAAGGCAGCCCGGCCACCAAGCATCTGCTGTCTATGCGTCACCTGCTCAGAGTCGCCATGCCTGGCCCCCAGACGGAAAGCGGCTTTCTTCCGCCGCCGAGTTCCGGCAACTCGGCTGGCACTTGGCTTTTCTTCACCCCCTCCCGTCCTGTCCCGTCCCATCTCAGTCTTCGTTTCAGCCGCCCAGGCGGCAGTGCAGTGGCACACTCACGGCCGCCACAACCTCAACCCGTAAGGCTCAGGCCATCCTTCCACCTCAGCCTTCCCAGTAGCCAGAACCACAGGCATGCGCCACCACGCCCAGTTGATTCTTTGATGTATTGGAGAGACGAGGTCTCACCATGTTGCCCAGGCTGGTCTCGAACCCACGGGCTCAGGCAATCCTCTCGCCTCCGCCTCCCAAAGTGCTGGGATGACAGGCGTGAGCCACCGCACCCGGCTGGGTCTGGATCTTCAGGAGATGAAATCAGTAAGTTGCAGAAGTGTCTCACCCCATGTTCACAGCAGCACTGGTCACAACAGCCAAAACAGGAGCCCACCCAAGCACCCACCCACAGACGGACGGGTAAGGAAAAAGTAGTATTAAAATGGTAATGCTCAGTCTATACTGATAACAAAGATGAACACAAGTCACGTCTGACTTTTGCCGTTACAAGAGGTGCTCAGAGTGGCTCCCATCAGCGTCCAGACGTTTCTGATGCTGGAGAACAACTCTTTTTTTTTTTTTGAGTTGGAGTCTCACTCTGTCGCCCAGACTGGAGTGCAGTGGCCGCTCCCGGCCACCGCAACCTCAACCTGCTGGACTCCGGCGATCCTTCCGCCTCAGCCTTCCGAGGAGCCAGAATTACAGGCATGCGCTACCACACCCAGCTGATTTTTTGATTTATTGTAGAGATGAGGTCTCGCCTGCCCAGGTGGGTCTCGAACCCGTGGGCTCAGGCAATCCACTCACCTCAACCACCCAAAGGCACGGGATTATAGGCTGAGCCACCGAGCCCGGCTTGGAGAACAACTCTTAAAATGTGTACACAAATTTTTGGCACCCCTGGTATTCATACCACGGAATACTATTCAGCCTTAAAAAAGGTAACCCTGTAATTTGCAACAGTGTGGACACCATGTCAAGAGAACAAGCCAGGCACAGACAGACCCATACCGCGTGCTCCCACACATCTGTGGAATCTGAAGAAGTTGATGTCAGGACAGCAGAGAGCGGCATGGCGGTCAACTGGGGCTGGGGAGGTAGGTCTAAGGACAGACAACTTCTGTCATATTTGAGGAACAAGTTCGACTGATCGAGCGTACGTCACGGTGATGGCAGTTAATACTGGACAACAGGCCGGGGTCAGAGGCTCAGCCTGTCATCCCAGCACTTTTGGCCAAGGCGAGAGGATTGCCTGAGCCCAGGTGTTCAAGACCAGCCTGGGCAACTTGGCTAGACTTCGTCTCGACAATAAGCCAAAAAATCAGCCAGGACAGTGACGCGTGCCTGTGGTCCCAGCTACTTGGAAGGCTGAGGCGGAAAGATTGCCTGAGCGCAGCAGGTCGAGGCCACGGTGGCCATGAGCGTGCCCCCACACTCCAGCCTGGGGGACAGAGTGAGACTCTGACTCAAAAAAAAAAAAGTAAAAACACACATGCAACATTTGAAACAAGAACTTTAAGCTCAAAAAACTTTAAGCAAACAACTTTAAAAATTTAAAAAACAACTCTTTAAACTTTCCCTTTGCAGAAATGAAGACAGAAAAAAGATGCCACCGCACCTATAGAGAAGCTTTTCTGTCCTCGAGGATCTAAGTGGATGTTTTGATGTTTCCTCTACGAATATTTAAGGTAAGAGGCAAACCCATTTTGGCGTGACTCACCTGCCTGTCTATCCACCGGAACTGCCAAGGCCAGCGGGTGTTGTACAGAAAAGGCCGAAGGTCAAACCTGTTGTCATCGGGGCTGTAGTTCTCGGCGTGGTACGCGGGCGTGAGTGTGGTCATCTTGTGTCTGTTCGTGGAGTACTTGACGAAGAACTGTTTCACCTTGTCAGCCACCTGGCGGGCGGGCGACACATGGGTCAGCAAAGCTGGAGGGAGCCGCGGCCGGAACCCACACACCTGACGGTATAACCACACAGCTGATGGGTGACCCCGCCCGCGATTGTTCCAGGGGTGGGGAACGCCAGTGCTCGGGCCGGGGGGCTGGCTGGGCTGTAAGGCTGGGGTTCCCTGGCTCTGACACGGAGGCTGCTTCAGATCGGAGACTGTCCTGCGAGGATTGGCCTCACGAGGCTTCCAGAAGGTTCTGTGGCACTAGCGTGACCGTGGGCTTTGGCCCCCACCAAGACTCACAATGGGCAGAAGAGCCATGAAATTCATTCGGACCTTGAAGTCCACGTTCTGTCCTCAGGGAGAGGGGAAGGGCTTGGTCCACGTCGGGTGTGCCCAGCTGAGATTCAACCTCACTGGGACTCATTTAGGACCGACAGGCGGCCGGGGTGACAAACATGGAAATGGGAAGCGTTGTTTTATAAGAGGCAGCTTTGATATTTCGGGGTCCCATCATATCGACACACTCCTACCAGTCACCCTGCCCACTGCACAGGGGACTGCACCCGGCTGGCTCCCCCAGGAGGCATCACACACGCCTTTACCTGTCGCGGGGTGCAGGAGTCTCTCCACATGCTGACAAGTTTGCAGAACAAGCCATAGGGGCCCAGCTTGGCGACCTTCCTGAGCCTCCCGTAGACCGAGAGCTCTGTGTACGTCATCCCCATGTCCTCCTGCAGGACGAGACCCGCCCATGGGGTGACGGTTGATCAGAGCCAGAAGGGAGCGGACAGCTTCCTCTGGGAAGGGGAGCCAGAAACCAGGGGAGGGGAGACTCGCCCCAATAGGCAGAGCAGATGCGGGGCCTTCCATCCCAGTACGGGACAGTGGCGGAGGATCGGGCATTTGGGGAAGATGGTGCAGACCAGACACGTGGCTTTGAGGACTGTGGAAACTTGAGATGTGCGCACCGAAAGACAGGCCCATTCCTGTGACCGTGACCTCATGCAGAGAGGGTCTTTGCAGATGTATTAAGGCTCTTGAGACGAGATGGCCCTGCATGTAGGGTAGGCCCTAAGTCCAAGGACAAGTGCTCTCCTAAGGGATCAGAAATAAAGCAGGCTCCTCAGGACAGGTAGGATATAGATGGATACATTTCTTGCAGGCAATTTAGAGTAAAATAGGGTAAGTGTTCAGCCATCTTATTGGCACACCGGACCTGACCACCCTGTGGGCTGGATAGTGGTGACACCTGCAGCCCACCCTCTCAGTTCCTGGTTACATCATAATCACTGTAAAAGTCTATCAAGCTTCTTGTCAAAGCAAATGCACGTTCAGAAAAGCCCACTCTCCCAGCTCCTCAAAGGTGGAAAGATGGTCACCAGCCTACCCTTAGTTCACGGTTACATCATAATCCCTGTAAAAGTCTACTGAGCTTCTGTCAAAGCCAACGTGTGTTCAGAAAAGCCCACCCTCCCAGCTCATCAAAGGTGGAGAGACGGCCGTCAGCCCACCCTGAGTTCACAGTTACATAATAATCACTTGGGAAAGCCTATCGATTGAGAGTCTTGTCAAAGGCAAACGTGTGTTTGTTCTCTTAAGATGCCCATGCCTATTGGGCATGTCTCTTCTCTGTAATCAACTGCCTTCAACTATGCTTGGATTCACGCCGAAATTCCTTCCTGTGGTACGTCCAAAGAACCCACAGCACACCACACCACACCCAACCTGAAAACAGAGAGACACATGGAAAACCACAGGAGGCCACAGGAGGACAGAGACGGAGACCTGAGTGACGGGGCCACCAGCCAAGAACGCCTGGGCCCACGGAAGACGGGGGCAGGAAGCGTGGCTTCCTCGCTCTGGAGAGAGCACAGCCCTGCCGACACCTCGATCTTGGGCTTCTTGGGTAACATTTATTTGGAGTTAGTTTTGTGGCGGGTAAAAATCCCTGTTGTCCTAGGCCACCTAGTTTGTGGTCATTTGTGACCAAGGCACAGTCACCGGGTAGATTCACCCTGTCTCCTGCCTGTTGAGCCCAGCCCCATAAGCCTGGAGGACGGAAGAGGGGTCGTGTTATGAAGTCTGGGTCATGTTAGAGGCCACGAGATGCCACTGGTGTCAGCGTCAGGCCATGAATACAAGCTGGGCTCTGAAGACCCGTCTTCATCCGGATCCACACACTCTAGACCCTTTTCCATTTTTCAAAACCTGCTCCGATTCCCTCTCAATTCCTACCACACCCCAGAGCCAGCATCAGAGACCTGCAGCTGGAGGCACCATCAAGGCGACTTCCTTCTTGTCTGTCTCCACCAAAATATGGTCTAAAAGATTAAAGTGGCCAGGCGTGGTGACGCACGCCTGAAATCCCAGCACTCTGGGAGGCAGAGATAAAAGGATGGCCTGAGCCCAGGGGTTCAAGATCGGCCTGGGCAACTTGGCCAGACTTCATCTCTACAATAAATAGATTAAAAAAGCCAGGTGTGGTGATGCATGCCTGTGGTCCCAGCTACTTCGAAAGTGGAAGGATCCGCTGTGGTGGTCATGAGTATGCCACTGCACTCCAGCCTGGGCAATAGAATGAGACTCTGACTCAAAAAAAAAAAAAAAAGATTAAAAGTGATACACCTGTCTAGGGCACTCACCATGGAGCTTGCAGGACTAAAAGTCACTCTGGGTGAGTCAGCAAGTGGTGAGTAAATTTTTGTGAAGGCCCAGGACACCACTGTTTACTGCTGTAGACTTTATCAACTGGATACAGGCTACACAAGCTGTACTGAACACCTTTTTCTTTTTCTTTTTTTTGAGTTGGAGTCTCACTCTGTTGCCCAGGTTGGAGTGCAGGGGCATGCTCATGGCCACCACAGCCTCAACCTGCTGGGCTTAGGCAATCCTTCCACCTCACCCTTCCAAGCAGATGGAATTACAGATGGGTGCTACCATGCCTGGCTCATTTTTTGACTTATTGTAGAGACGAGGTCTCACCAAGTTGCCCAGGTTGGTCTTGAACCCCCAAGCTCAGACAGTCCTCTCGCCTCGGCCTTCCAAAGTGCTGGGATGACAGGCTGAGGCACCATGTCCGGCCGAGCACCTTTTTCAATAACAAATTAAATTTAGTTTACTGTAACTTTTTTACTTTCTAAACATGAATTTAACTTTTTTACTTTCGTCGTAACATTTACCTTGAAACACAGACAGACTGTAAGCCGTACAAAACATGTTTTTCTTTCATTCTTTTCTTTTCTTTATGTAGAGATCAATGGAATAGAATTGAGAGTCCAAAACTAAATCCTATTTACGATAAGGCTACCGAGACAATTCAGTGGGAGAAAGAACCGTCTTTTCAGCAAAAGGTGCTGGGTCGCTTGGACAGCCACGTGCAAAAGATGGTGCTCACTCATAAGTGGACCCTGAACAACTACCGTACTACTATAAGAAAAGGATTGAAAGTGGCGGGAAACTACAGGGAGAGGGGTGGGGGTGGGGAGGTGGGATTGACAGTAGTCAATATCTGCCTGGGGGATTGGGGTGCACACCTCATCGATAAGGGTACCTGCATGGTGAATATTTGTATACCTAGCCCTGAATTGTAGCCCACAATTTTAAATAAAAATTAAAAGCAGGGAAAAAAAAGAAAATTTTAAAAAGTAAAATTTTTTTTAAATTTTTTTGAGTTGGAGTCTTACTCTGTCACCCAGACTGGAGTGCAGTGGCCACTCCCGGCCACCACAGCCTCGACTCGCTGGGCTCCGGCGATCCTTCCACTTCAGCTTTGCAAGTAGCTCCAGGCACACGCTACCATGCCTGGCTAATTTTTGATTTATTGTAGAGATGAGGTCTTGCCAAGTTGCCCAGGTGGGTCTCGAACCCGCGGGCTCAGGCAATTCACTCACCTCAGCCTCCCAAAGTGCAGGATTACAGGCTGAGCCACCAAGCCCAGACAAAGAATAAGATTAAAACAAAACAAAATAAAATGTTTAAACGAAAAAAAAGATGATGCTGGATCCCTACCTCACCCCACACACCAAAACTATCTCAACCAGATCACAGACCTCAATGTAAGGGCTGAAACTGTAAAACTCCTGGAAGAAACTGTAGGAGTATATCTTTGTGCCCTAAGGAAACTGGAGGGTCATGGATCTTTTTTTTTTTTTTTTTGAGTTGGAGTTTCACTCTGTCACCCAGGCTGGAGTGCAGTGGTCGCTCCTGGCCACCACAGCCTCGACCTGCTGGGCTCCGGCAATCCTTCCGCCTCAGCCTTCCAAGTAGCCGGAATTACAGGCACGCGCTACCACACCCAGGTGATTTTTTGATTTATTGTAGCGATGAGGTCTCGCTGCCCAGGCGGGTTTCGAACCCACGGGCTCAGGCAATCCACTCACCTCAGCCTCCCAAAGGCGCGGGATTACAGGCTGAGCCATCGAGCCTGGCTTTTTTGAACTCGGGTCATGGATCTTACGTTACAAGGCCCGAGGCCACTTTCTCCAGGACGCGCTGAGTTGCAAACCACAGCCCATGGCCGAACCCCTGAAGGCCAGCGTAAAGAGGTGGCGGCAAGGGCGATTCTCCTCCGAGGTCGCTCTGAAGCCCGTGGAGAGACCTCCCTCCACCTGCGAGGGGCCTGCGTTCCCCAGTTCACCCTCTGCTGTCCCTCCTCACCCATCCCATCACCCCCTTCCTGGGCCCCAACCCTAAGAAAACAAATTGGAGTGTCCAAGGCCAGGGAGGTGACTGTTGCTAAGCCCTGGGTGCCTGGACCAGGACCCCGGTGATGGAGCACAGCTCCCTGGGGCAGGGAGAAGGAGGGAAGGAATGAGCGTGGCCAGAGGGAGGCAGAAAGAAGGGGAGGCAGCGTGAGACAGAGCGCCCGCCATTACCTCATCGGTCTGGGACACCTGTCCGTCGGCCAAGGGCTCCAGCTCTGCAGTGGCCGGTGCAGACAGGATGCTGAAACACATGACGGTCACTCCTGAGTGTCGGTCCCCAGCATGCTGGCCACCTGCCCTGTCCATGCTGGCAGAGCCACGCCAAGCGGCTTTCCAGAGGGAGAGAGCTCCGTGGGCAGGGAGCGTGGAGGCCAATCCCGGGATGCAGGGCACAGTGGGAGGCCTAACCCAGGCCACTCTGCACAGCACTGTGGCACTGGGGGCTGGATAACACCCTGCCGTGGGACGTGTTGCTGTCCCATGCTTGGCAGGGTATGAGGGGCAGCCCTGACCCCTACCCACTGGGTATCGGGTGCACAGCCTATGTGACAGCTAAACGCGTCTGCAATGTGGGCCAGTGTCTCCCAGGCACGGTCTCCCCAGCGAGGGTGAGCGAAGAGGGGCGGGACATTCCCGCTGCAGGGGACGACCAAATGTGTCCCGGGGCCGGTGCAGGAGCCACGGGCGGGGTTGACAGGCGCCCACCTGCGCAGGGCGGGGAGCCGGAAGCGCCGCTCGCAGAACTGGACAAAGGCTCGCAGGTCAGTCTTGCTGATCCCGCCGATGGGGTTGATGTCGGCACTGGAGCAGTCGTACTTGGTCAGGTAGCCCAGGAGGCTGGAGGGAGGGAGACAGAGAGGGAGGGGGAGGGAGGGGGGAGGTGATAAACAGCCAGGGACAGGGACGGGGTGGGGGGAGAATAAGGATGAGGATGAGAGCAAGAACGCAGTTCCGAGGGGGCTGCAGAGCCCCAGCCTGGCTGGCCGAGGACACCCTCTCCGCGAGCCCAGGAGCCAGTGTCACGGCCGACTCGAGGGCCCCAGAGCAGCCGCTGTGGCCAGAGCAAGTGCCAGGCACGCCAGAGGAGACGCTCAGGCAGTGGCCCAGGTCTGGGATGTGCCAGTCTCAGCCAGGATCCTCCTGTCTGAGAGGCTGAGGATGGGTCTGGCTGGGGAGAGAGGCGGGACCTCTCACACGGGCGGCAGCAGGGCCCCTCCTGGCCCGCCAATGCCCACTCCTGGGGTCGGCAGAAGATGTCCCCAAGATCTGGCATCCTGCGGGGCCAAAGGGCCCTTGCAGATGGGGACGGTGGAGGGCTTGAGGCGGGAGGGGGTCCTGGCTCGCAGGGCGGGCCCGAAAGGCAACCACAGGGGTCCTTAAAAGCAGAAGGGGTGACAGTGGGAGTCAGGGTACCAGGACCACAGGGCAGGGGTGCCGGGATGCGAGGCCAGGCTGTGAAGATGAGCAGGGGCCACGGGCGGTGGGGCCCCAGAGCTGGAAAAGGTGGGAAACGGATTCTCCCCGGGGCCCCCAGAGGGAGAAAGCTCTGCGCACCCCTTCACCCGAGCCCAGGGAGACCCACAGTGGAGCCAAAACACAGAACTCTAGACAATATATTCATGCTGCTGAAGCCACTAACATTGTGGCCACTGGTTACAGCAGCCACAGGACATTCCTGCACCTCTTCCACGAACTGCTCCTCTCCCCCCACCCTGCCAACTCTGGCGCTGGCCACTGTGGTCTCCGGCTGGACCCCTGGACGGCTGCC
This sequence comes from Cephalopachus bancanus, assembly GCA_027257055.1. Lineage (NCBI taxonomy): Eukaryota > Metazoa > Chordata > Mammalia > Primates > Tarsiidae > Cephalopachus > Cephalopachus bancanus. The sequence continues at coordinate 236,628 of JAPVLO010000296.1, forward strand.
CATCTCCCCCACGCTACGCCAAGCCCGCCTGCCCCCAAGGCGAATCCTGGCCAGGCCCCTTCCCCAGCCTGAATCCCTCGATGGTGCCCTTGACGCTGGGAGGCCTTCCGGGCTGCCCCTGCCTGTTTCACAGGGTACGTCTTGCACCCTTCCCCCCTCTCCTGACTCTCACTGTGCTGCAGCATTTGGGGTATAAGATCCCTGGGGTCCGGACAGAGGGATGTGTGAACCACGGGGGCTGCCTCCCTGGAGTCAGTCCTCACCCTGTCACTCCTGGAGCTGTGCTGGCCAAGGGACTGCGAGCACAAGCTGGGATTGACGGGCCACGCTGGCCAGAGGAGCTGCGGTGTCCATCCTTCCACTTTCCAGTCCCTTGTGACTCTCCCTCGGTGGGGGAGTGTGGGTGTACACACGTGTCAGTGCAAGAGTGTACAGGACTATGAGTGCAGGAGTGAGTGTGTGACTGTGTGTGTGTGTGCACGTGTATGGATATGAGGGTGTGAGCTCAAAGTGTGTGACTGTGTGCACAAGTGTGCATAAGTGTGCACGAATGTGAATGCGTGTGCATGAATTGTGTGGGTGTACACATGAATATGAGGGTAAGAGTGTGAGCTCACAAGTGTGCGACTGTGTGCATGAGAGTGCACAAATGTGAATGTGCATGTATGAATTGCATGGGTGTGCACACATGAACACGAGGGTAAGAGTGTGAGTTCACAAGTGTGTGTGCACGAATGTGTATGGATATGAGGGTAACAAGTGGCTGTGCAAATGTGTCTGAGTGTGTGCACGTGTGTGTGAATGTACATGCATGCACACGTATGAATATGAGGGTAAGAGCGTGAGCTCACAAGTATGTGAGTGTCTGCACAAGTGTGCATGAGTGTGCACATGTGTGTGTGCACACGTATGAATATGAGGGTAAGAGTAAATGCAGAAGTGTGAGTGTGAGGGTGTGTGTGCACAACTGTGCACAGGTATACAAGTGTGAGTGTGAGAGCAAAAGGGCACAAGGGTGTGGGTGTGCAATTGTGTCTGAGTGTGCATGAGTGCGTGAGCATGTGTGTACAGATGTGCATGGGTGTGCACAAGCGTACGTTTGAGGGTCCAGGGGTGTGTGAGTGCACAAGTGGGGGTGTGCAAGTTTGCATAGGTGAACACACATGTATGAGCGTGCCACCTGAGTGGGCACAAAGCACGGGGACAAAACCTGCCAGTGTGGAACCTCAGGCCACCCAGAAGACCTGTCGGGCCAAGATTCCTTAGGACAGTCTTGGAATGAAACTCCAGCAGGAGGTGGCGACAGGGGACGGTGGGGGCATAATTATATGTTAAAAATTAAGACAGACTTTTTCTTTCTTTTTTTTTTTGAGTCAGGGTCTCACTCTGTTGCCCAGGCTGGAGTGCAGGGCTTGTTCACGGTTACTGCAGCCTTGACCCGGTGGGCTCACGAGATCCTTCTGCCTCAGCCTCCCGAGTAGCTGGGACCACAGGTGCATGCCACCATGCCCGGCTAATTTTTAAAAATTTATTGTAGAGATGCAGTCTCGCCATGTTGCCCAGGCTGCTTTCAAACTCCTGGGCTCAGACAATCCTCCCGCTTTGGCCTCCCAAAGTGCTGGGATGACAGGCGTGAGTCCCCACGCCCGGCCAGACAGACTTTTTCTCACTGAAATAAAGGCTGATCTGAGGAACTGATCAGACCCTCAAGTCACACCAAGATAGGAATGGTACTGGGTGGTCGCAGAATGCTGGAAAAATACTCGGCGCAGCAGACCAAAAAAATCCCATGACCACCCAAGGGGAAATTGTTTACAAACAGTTACAAAGACAAAGAGCCCATAAGGCCACGGGAAAAAAAAAACCATATGTGGTCAAACTGGCTAAGACCAGCTGGATCCAACATGGCGACCCCCAGGCTCATTACACTTTTGTTAAATACTAAATGAGGCACCCACCCACGCCACGACAGGTCCTGTTTTACCTACTTAAGGATAGAGAATGAGAGGGCACCCACTTCTGAGAAACCCTTGCCTCTACCCAAGAAAACCCATGACCATTCTGCCCCTAGTTAGAGACAGTCACAAAAGAAAGCCCAAGCCCCACTAACCGACTCTCTTGAATCCACCCACACGGCCTCTCTCTGGAGCATGATGAGTCAGTGCACACGTCTGTGCACGCTGACATCCACACACACACTCAACTGCACTTTGCTTTGCAATAAACCTTCTTTGATTTTGCTTCACATCAACTCGTCCTGAATTCTTTCTCATGACAGTGTCAAGAACCCAAGTACAGGGCTGAGGTGGAGGGACGCCCTCAAGACTTAAGACCCCAGAGACCGGGCCGGGCTCGGTGGCTCAGCCTGTAATCCCGCGCCTTTGGGAGGCTGAGGTGAGTGGATTACCTGAGCCCGCCGGGTCGAGACCCGCCTGGGCAGCGAGACCTCATCTCTACAATAAATCAAAAAAAACCAGCTGGGTGTGGTAGTGCACGCCTGTAGTTCCAGCTACTCGGAAGGCTGAGGTGGAAGGATCACCAGAGCCCAGCAGGTCGAGGCTGCGGTGGCCAGGAGCGGCCACTGCACTCCAGTCTGGGCGACAAGTGAGACTACAAATCAAAAAAAAAAAAAAAAAGACCCCAGGGACCACCACCACGAGCCCCCGGGCCACACACACCTCTCATCCACGTTGGCGGATCCCAGTACGAGGAGCCCCCCAGGGACGCCCCGAGCCCAGAGGCTCAGCTGAGCAAACAGGTAGGCGAGGACCATCCTGACCCGGGCCTGCAGGATGTGAGGGAGATGTGGAGGTTACCCGGAGGGGACATGTGGGGGCAAGCCCGAGCCCCAGGGTCCCACCCTGGCGCAACAGGAAGGGCTTCCTGGACACCTCTGGAGCTCAACAAAGTTAAATAATTCAGAGTTCCTTGGAGACATGAGTGCAGACCTCCAAGCCTGGGGACGTGTGAGTGCAGATGTCCGCAGGTGTCCTCCGGGCCTGCCCCTCCACCCGTTCACACCAGTTCGGCAGGGCCTGGTCTTCAAGACTGGAGGACCCAGAGCTTGGGAGCACTGGGGGCAGGACAGGCCGCGGGTGGCTGGGGAGAGCCTGACCACCTCGTTTCACTCTCCTGACCACTGGTGCTTCTGGAGGGGAGAGGCGACCAACACACAGTGGAGCAGGGACAGAGAGGGACAGGACAGACCCCGGGAGCCGAGCTCAGGGCCTCTTCTCCCTCCCAGCCTCCCAGGACCAGCCAACTGTGGTGCCCAGGGGACAGGGCAGCCTCTGGCTGCTCCCCAGGGATTAAAGAAACACACATGCACACTCATGCACCATCCCGTGCACACTTGTAGGCAGGCATGTGTTCAAACATGCACACGCACAATCCTGGACAGTCATGCACTCACCCATCTGTACACACGCATATTCACACACGCGCTATTGCACGCACACTTGCAACACATGCTCACACTCCCAAACAGTTGTGCACTCACATATCTGTGCACACTCACAACCACACTCACACACTATCACGGGCACACTTGAAGGCATGCATGTAATCACACATGCTCACTCCCGAACAGGTGTGCACGCACACATCTGTGCACACACATATTCACACTCATGCACACACACACTAACGCATGCACACAAGCGGGAATGCGTTTGCTCACACTCCTGAACATTCATGCACTCACACATCTGTGCACACTCACATCTACACCCACACTCACGCACCGTCACGTGCACACTCGCAGGCAAGCGTGTGCTCACACCCACACTCCTGAACAGTCATGTATTCACACATCTGTGCACACTCACACCCACACTCACACAGTCACATGCACACTTGCAGGCATTGTGTGCTCACACTCCTGAACATTGATGCAATCACATATCTGTGCACACTCTCACTAGTGTGTACTCACATTCACACCCTCACGCTTGTGCACTCACACAACCCTCTACCTGCATCTCACTTACACTTTGCACACCCACGCACACCTGTGCACACATGCTCATGCACCCCCATGCACGCTCATGCACACACACCCTTGGGCCCTTTTAACCTTCACACACAGTTGTGCACACACACCCTCACACTTATCCTCGTATTCACACTTGTGCACTCACACACACTCACACCCATACACTCCTAAACTCTCATAGTCATGTACACTCACTCTCGCACTCATGCACACCCCCAGCCTACACATCCCACACTCTGGCGCGCGCGCACACACACACACACAACACACACACACACACACACACACACACACACACACACACAGTCATATACCAAAACAGACTCCAGCCTCGTCCGCGAGACCGCGTGACCCGCATCCAGCGAGGCGCACAGCAGCCGACCCCGCCCCGCCGTCCCCAGAACCCCCATGGGGACGACGCCCGGCGGACACACCTGCACGTTCTGCAGCGCCAGGTTTTCCCTGCTGCTTCCGCCGTGAGCCGCGAACAGAGGGCTCCTCCCTGTCACCAGGCTAAAGATGCCCACGACGGCCTTCACGGCCGGGTCGATGTTGACACCGATGTGATGGCTGGAGGGAAAAGGGCAGGAGTGAAACACACATGCCACAAGAGTCACCACCATTGCCCCATTAGAACCTGCAACCCGGGGACAGCAGCTTCCCAGAGCCCGGTGGCCACTGCCACCCAGCTCAGAACCTCCTCGTCATCCAGAGGGAAACCCCGTCCCCACAGACAGTCGCTCCACACTTCTTCTCCAGCTTCTGACAGCCGCCAAGCCCTGTGCTGTCTCTGTGGGCTCCTAGTTCTGGGCGTTGCGTAGAAGTGGAGTCAGACGCGACATGGCCTTTGGAGACGGGCTCTCTTTACTCGACATCCTGTCCTTGGGGTTCGCCCCGGGGTGTCGTGTGTCACGCTTCATTCGTTGTTTTTTTGAGTCAGGGTCTCTGTGGTCCAAGCTGGGCTGCAGTGGCACAATCATGGCTCACCACAGCCTTGATTTCCTGGACTCAGGCGATCCTCCTGCCTCAGCCTCCCGAGGAGCTGGGACTACAGGCATGCACTACCATGCCCGGCTAATTTTTAAATTTTTTTGTAGAGATGCGGTCTTGCTGTGTTGCTCAGGCTGGTCTCAACCTCCTGGGCTCAGGAGATCCTCCCGCTTCAGCATCCCAAGTAGTAGCTAGGACTACAGGTGTGTACCACCATGTCCAGCTGATTTTTTTTTTTTTTAGTTGGAGTCTCACTCTGTCGCCCAGGCTGGAGTGCAGTAGCATACTCACAGCCACTGCAGCCTCGACCTGCTGGGCTCAGGGGATCCTTCCGCCTCACCCTTCCAAGTAGCTGGAACCACAGGTATGCACCACCATGCCTAGCTAGTTTTTTTGATTTATTGTAGAGACGAGGTCTCACCAAGTTGCCCAGGTTGGTCTTGAACCCACGGTCTCAGGCAATCCTCTCACCTCAGTCTCCCAAAGTGCTGGGATTATAGGCATGAGCCACCACGCCCAGCCAGCTAATTTTTAAATTTTTTTTTTTTTTTTTGAGTTGGAGTCTCACTCTGTCACCCAGACTGGAGTGCAGTAGCTGCTCCCGGCCACCACAGCCTCGACCTGCTGGGCTCAGGCGATCCTTCCGCCTCAGCCTTCCAAGTAGCCAGAACTACAAGCGTGCGCTACCACGCCCAGCTAATATTTGATTTATTGTAGAGATGAGGTCTCGCCAAGTTGCCCAGGCAGGTCTCGAACCCGCGGACTCAGGCAATTCACTCACCTCAGCCTCCCCAAGCAAGGGATTACAGGCTGAGCCACCGAGCCTGGCTGATTTTTAAATTTTTTGTAGAGACAAAGTCTTGCTATGTTGCCCAGGCTGGTCTCGACCTCCTGGGCTCAAGTAATCCTCCCTCCTTGGCCTCCCAAAGTGCTGGGATGACAGGTGTGAGCTGCCACGCCCAGCCACAGACACACATTTAAACACCAAAGTGGTCACAAGTGGAGCTCCTGGCGGCTCTGACCTCTGTCACAGCTGCCTGCTGCGTCCAACAAGGGGATCAATTCTACCTTCCGATCTGCTGGGCCAATTCCCTGGCCCGGGTGCACGTCTCCTGGGAGGAGTTCTCGCTGGCCATGTAGCAAGTGGTCAGTATGCGGCCACAGAGTTCCTGGGGGTCCTGGGGGGTATAGTCGACCTGGCTCACGATGGTCCGGACATCGGTCAGCACTTCCTGATCTGACAACCATCAGGTCAGAACCGTGAGTGCCAGTGGAGTGTTCAAGGCGCCGCCGTCCCAGCCCAGTCCACAGCCCTGGGAGCCCACCTGCCACCGTCCCAGCCCCCGGTGCCCGCTGGGCCCCATTGCAGCCCACAATCCCAGGTGCCCGCCTGGCCTGTCCCAGCCCCTGGTGCCCACCAGGCGCCAGCCCAGCCCAGCCCATGGCCCAGCGACCCTGCCAAGTGCCATCGTCCCATATCTTGATGCACACTCCGTGGCTACAATCATGTCACAGCCCACAGGGGGAGGCCTGAGCTTCCAGGGCCCGTGTTCATTCCACGGGGCTCCATTGTGAACACGTGGCGGGCAGGAGTGGCTCGGGGACGCAGCCACATGGGTTCAGAGCCCCAGGAAGGGATTGATGGCCTGGCTATCCCTGGCCTGCAGGCCCTGGCATGGCACTGGGACATTCGAGCACGGCCGCCAAGCCCCCTCCCCTGTGATGCCCAGGGCCTCCACCTCTCCCCTCTGGCAGCCCACGTGCCACGCCCTCCCCCGGGACCCTCCCCGGGACCAGCGTCACCTACTTCCACTCCTCACGGCCTCGCAGACCTGGCAGCACATGGAGAAGACAAGGCAGGCGGTGGCCGCACTATCCACGCCACCACTGAGGGGCAGGAAGAACCCGGCCTGCAAAAGGCCAGCCAGATAGGGGTGAGCAGAGCTCGGGAGGAACGGGGCCCACAGATCAGCCCAGCTCTCCGAGGAGGGGAGGGCGCCCACAGATACGCGTGTGGGTGTCAGCACTTTCCGGGGGTGTGTGGGAAAAAAGCCTATAAGTACCAGCATGAAATAATTTTCTAGAGAGAAAGGACCTTCACCATGGGGCGTGTCTAGGCGGACACTCCACCACGGAGTCCCAGACACACCCGGTGACAGGCTAAGGAGAGATGGTGAGTCCCGGGACCCTGAGTGTGTCAAGAGAGAGGCTCAGCTGGACTCCAGGACAGAGCCACGTGTGTGTCAGGCTGGCCTCCGGCTAGTGTGGACTCAGCTTCCCTCGGAGGTGAGGGATGGCATGCTTCTACTGTTTGCATTAAAAAAAAAAATTGGCCAGGCGTGGTGGCTCAAGCCTGTCATCCCAGCACTTTGGGAGGCCGAGGTGAGAGGATTGCCTGACCCCGGGGTTTGAGACCAGCCTGGGAAACTTGGCAAAAACTCGTCTCTATAATTAAAGAAAAAAAAAAAAGGTCAGACATGGTGGCTCAAGCCTGTCATCCCAGCACTTTGGAAGGCCAAGGCGAGAGGACTGTCTGAGCCCATGGGTTCAAGGCCAGCCTGGGTGACATGGTGAGACCTTGCCTCTATAGTAAATCAAAAAATTAGCTGGACATGGTAGTGTGCGCCTGTAGTTCTAGCTACTTGGAAGGCGGAGGCAAAAGGATCGCCTGAGCCCAGCAGGTCGAGGCTGCGGTGGCCGTGAGCATGCCACTGCATTCTAGCCTGGGAAACACAGTGATACCCCAACTCAAAAAAAAAAAAAAGAAAGAAAGAAAATCATGCTGGGTGCAGTGGCTCATGCCTGTAACCCCAGTACTTTGGGAGGCCAAGGCGAGAGGATTTCCTGAGCCCAGATATCTGAGACCAGCCTGGGCAACTTGGCAAAACCTAGTCTCTACATTAAAAAAAAAAAAAGTTAGCCGGGCATGGTGGTGCAGGCTTGTCGTTCCAGCTACTCAGGAGGCTGAGGCAGAAGGATCGCCTGAGCCAGGAGGTCGAGGTTGCAGTGAGTGTGTGATTGTGCCACTGCACTCCAGCCTGGATGACAGAGTGACTCTGATTTAAAAAAAGAAAAAAGAACAAGTAACGCAAGAAAACGGGCATCTCACCTGTCGGCTTCGTCTTAAGAAATCCCAGAGCCAGCAGGCAGGTCCCAAGCTGCAGAAGGACCAGAGCATGGAGTCTGGAGACAGGGGCCTCACACACCAGCCCTCGTCGCCACCACCACCCCCGCCACGACCAGGGGCAGGTCCCAAGGGGGAGGCGGGGCTAGAGCCCATGGCTGGGCCCTGCTGGCACACCTGGTCTGTGTAGTTGTGCGCTTTAATTCTGAAAACAGCCCTGGGTGGTAGGCATTACCACTGTCCCCAGTTTACAGCAGGAACACGGAGACCCGAGAGGGACAGTGCCTGGGTGCCCGAGGTCCCAGCCCAGGAAAGCAGTGGAGCCAAGGGCAACTCCAGGTAGTCTGGTGTCGCCCCCACGCCCTGGGTCCAGCGAGGCACAGCCGGCCTCCCCAGCTGGTTCCCTTGAGGCCAGGGGTTCGAGACCGCAGCCCCAGCTGGGTGTAGGGCAGGGTTGCCAGGCCCACAGCGTCCGCCCGTGGGGTCGTCAAGAGCCGCACACCTTATCTCCTCCTCAGGACTGTGGTATCTCCACTCAACGGGCTCAGAGGTGGGCGCCAGCAAGTCCTCGCTGTGCGACAGGGTAAAGTCCACTTTCACGCGTGGGTAGGGGCTCACCCTGCTGGCCTGTGGATGGACGTTCCCACAAAATGATGCCTCCACTCCAAGGGAACCCCCAGGGTGCCTGGGGCCCATGGGAGCATGAGATGCCCACTGCCTCTGGGAGGTGTACCCCAAAACACCACAAGCACCCTCAAACCCACGGGGACAGCTCGAACCATGACAGTGACCAGTGTTGGCGAGGATATGGGGACACGGGAATGCTCGTGCCATCCTGGTGGGGACGGGCAATGATGCAGCCATGTTCGAAAACAGGCTGGCCCCTTGTAAAGCTCATCGTGGGACCACCACAAAGGCCCAGGGAGTCCAAGATAAATGAAACCGTGTCCACTGAAAACCTGGTGTGAACCGGGCTCAGTGGCTCAGCCTGTAATCCCAGCGCTTTGGGAGGCTGAGGTGAGTGGATTGCCTGAGTCCGCGGGTTCGAGACCCGCCTGGGCAACTTGGCGAGACCTCATCTCTACAATAAATAAAAAAATCAGCCGAGCGTGGTAGCGCACACCTGTAGTTCCAGCTACTTGGAAGACTGAGGCAAAAGGATCGCCAGAGCCCAGCAGGCGAGGCTGCGGTGGCCGGGAGCGGCCACTGCACTCTAGTCTGGGTGACAGAGTGAGACTCCAACTCAAAAAACAAAACAAAACAAAACAAAAAAACCTGGTGTGTGAAGGCCTGCGGTAGCCATGAGCGTGCCGCTGCACTCCAACCTGGGACAGAGTGAGACCCCAACTCAAAAAACAACAGCAACAACAACCAAAAAACCTAGTGGGTGAGTGTTCACAGAACACTGTTCATAGACAAAAGAGGAAATGGGCTGGGTGAGGTGGCTCATACCTGTCATCCCAACACTTTGGGAGCACCAGGCGAGAGGCGTGCCCGGACCCAGGGGCTCGAGAACAGTCTGGGCAACGAGGGGAGACCTCATCTCTATGATAAATTAAAAAAAAAAAAAAAGCCGGGCTCGGTGGCTTAGCCTGTCATCCCGCGCTTTTGGGAGGCTGAGGTGAGTGGATTGCCTGAGCCTGCGGGTTCGAGACCCGCCTGGGCAACTTGGCGAGACCTTATCTCTACAATAAATCAGAAATTAGCCAGGTGTGGTAGTGCGTGTCTGTGGTTCCAGCTACTCGGAAGGCTGAGGTGGAAGGATCGCTGGAGCCCAGCAGGTCGAGGCTGCGGTGGCCGGGAGCGGCCACTGCACTCCAGTCTGGGCGACAGAGTGAGACTCCAACTCAAAAAAAAAAAACTTAGCCGGGCGTGGCGGCACGCACCTGTAGTCCCAGCTACTCGGGAGGCTGAGGTGGAAGGACCGCTTGAGCACAGCAGGTAGAGGTAAAGATAGCCATGATCGTGCCATTGCATTCCAGCTTGGACCACAGAGTGAGATCCCAACTCAAAAAAATAAGAGGAATCAGCATAAAGAAGGAAAACAGGCTCTGGTGGCTCAGTCTGTAATTCCAGCATTTTGGGAGGCTGAGGTGAGTGGATTGCCTGAGCCTGTGGGTTCGAGACCCGCCTGGGTAACTTGGCGAGACCTCATCTCTACAATAAATAAAATCAGCCAGGCTGGTAGCACGCCTGTACTTCCAGCTACTTGGAAGGCTGAGGCGGAAGGATCGCCGGAGCCCAGCAGGTCAGGCCCGGTGGCCGGGAGCGGCCACTGCACTCCAGTGGGGACAGAGTGAGACTCCAACTCAAAAAAAAAAAAAATTTGCCGGCGTGGGGCATGCACCTGTAGTCCCAGCTACTCAGGAGGCTGAGGTGGAAGGACCGCTTGAGCACAGCAGGTAGAGGTAAAGATAGCCATGATCGTGCCATTGCATTCCAGCTTGGACCACAGAGTGAGATCCCAACTCAAAAAAATAAGAGGAATCCAGCCATAAAGAAGGAAAAACAGGCTGGGCTTGGTGGCTCAGCCTGTAATTCCAGCATTTGGGGAGGCTGAGGTGAGTGGATTGCCTGAGCCTGTGGGTTCGAGACCCGCCTGGGTAACTTGGCGAGACCTCATCTCTACAATAAATAAAAAAATCAGCCGGGCATGGTAGCACACGCCTGTACTTCCAGCTACTCGGAAGGCTGAGGCGGAAGGATCGCCGGAGCCCAGCGGGTCGAGGCTGCGGTGGCCGGGAGCGGCCACTGCACTCCAGTCTGGGCGACAGAGTGGGACTCCAACTCAAAAAGAAAAGGACAAATACATGGACTTCGCAGCAACCGGGATGGATTTGGAGTCGATCATACTCAGTGATCTATCCCAGAAACAAACAACAGAGTACCATATGTTCTCACCCACAACCGGACCTTGAACAATGAGAAGCCTATAAGAAAGGGATTGGCAGTCGTGGGAAACTGTCAGGGGAGGGGGGTGGGATTGGCAGTTGAGGAAACCGCTGGGGAGGGAGGGGCATACCTCATCACAAGGGTCCCTGCATAATCAACGTTCGTATACCCAATCCTGAATTGTGCCCCACTTCTTTATAATAAAAAAGAGAGGAATCCTTCCACATGCCCATCGAGGGCAAATGGGGGATACGGTCCCTCCATCCACGGAAAATTATCTGACCACATGAAGAAGCGGGTGGCAGTTGACTCTCGGCATCCCTAAGCTACAAGTTTGCAGATTCAACCAAGCCTAGCGAGAAAACGCCATCTTCAAGGTCATAAAACCCACAGACACGGAGGTCCGCCTTCTCCTCACCGTGGGTCCTGCAGGCGGACTGTGGGACGTGAGCGTCGTGCATTGTGGGGTCTGTGGGAGACAGGGGCCCAGAACCAGCCTGTCACCAATACTGGGGACGAGTGTTCTGACAGCACAGACGGGCCTCGTGGACAGCACGCTAGGTGAAGGAAGCCGGACTCAGGGTCACGTGTCGCTGGACTCCATCGCTACCAAGTGTCCAGAGGGGTGATTCCAGACAGAGAGTAGATTTGTGGGTGTGCAGGGCTGGAGGAGGGGAGTGGGGCGACAGCTTTGTGGGGCCCGAGCCCCTTCTGAGGGTACTGGAATGGTCTAACGCTGACTGTGACGATTTCGACTGCAGAACGCCACAAATACACTGAAAATCACTGAAGCGTGTGCTTAAAATGGGTCCATTGTGTGGCTCAGAAGACATAACTCCATAAAGCTGTTGTTCAAACAAAAAAGAGGCTGGACGCGGCGGCTCACGCCTGTCATCCCAGCACTTTGGGAGGCCAAGGCGAGAGGACTGCCTGAGCCCAGGGGTTCAAGACCAGCCAAGGCAACTTGGCAAAGACCTCATCTCGAGTCGGGCTCGGTGGCTCCGCCTGTAATCCCGCACCTTGGGAGGCTGAGGTGAGTGGACTGCCTGAGCCCGCAGGTTCGAGACCCGCCTGGGCAACTTGGCGAGACCTCATCTCTACAATAAATCAAAAATCAGCCAGGACTGGTAGCACATGCCTGTAATTCCGGCTACTTGGAAGGCTGAGGCGGAAGGATTGCCGGAGCCCAGCAGTTCAAGGTTGCGGTGGCCGGGAGCGGCTACTGCACTCCAGTCTGGGCGACAGAGTGAGACTCCAACTCAAAAAAAAAAAAAAAAAAAAAGACCTCGTCTCTACAATAAACCAAAAAATTAGCCAGGCATGGTGGCTCAAGTCTGTGCAATCCCAGCACTTTGGGAGGCAGAGGCAAGCAGATGGTTTTGAGTCCAGGGGTTCGAGACCAGCCTGGGCAACTTGGTGAGACCTCGTCTCTATAATAAATCAAAAAATTAGCCGGGCGTGGTGGCGTGTTGCCTGTAGTTCCGGCTACTTGGAAGGCTGAGGTGGAAGGATCGCCGGAGCCCAGCAGGTCGAGGTTGCTGTGGCCGTGAGCGTGCCACGGCACTCTAGCCTGGGAGACAGAGTCAGACTCAGACTCAAAAAAAAAAAAAAAACCAAAACAAAACAGAAAAGTCAAGAGGTTTGACCATTTGGGCAACTGCCACACTATGTGCGGAAGAAGTGAATGTGAAGGAGTGGGGAGAAGATATGGTGAGAGGAAGGAGCCAGCAAGGGAAGTCGTGAAAGAAGCGCTAGAGGGGCACGCTTTTGAAAGGCCGTCCAGGCGCGGTGGCTCAAGCCTGCCATCCAGCACCTGGGGAGGCCAAGGTGAGGGGATCGCCTGAGCTTACGGGTTCAAGAACAGCCTGGCCAACTTGGGGAGCTCTCATCTCTATGAGACATCAAAACATTAGCCGGGTGTGGTGGTGCGTGCCTGTGGTTCCAGCTACTTGGGAGGCTGAGGCGGAAGGATTGCCGGAGCCCAGCAGGCTGAGGCTGCGGTGGCCAGGAACATGTGTCTGCGCTCCAGCTTGGGCTACAGAGGGAGACCCCAACTTAAAAAAAAAAAAAGGAAGAAGAGCCCGCAGTTTTGGATGTCACATTTCCGCAATGTCTGTAAATTCACTGTCTCATGATCACTCAGATTAATATTCTTTCTGATTGTTTTGTTTGAGATAAGGTCTCCCTCTGTTGCCCAGGTTGGAAATACAGTGGCATGATCACGGCTCACTGCAGCCTCGACCTCCTGGGCTCAGGTGATCCCTCCGCCTCAGCCTCCCTAGTAGTTGGAACCACAGGCACGCACCACCACGCCCGGCTAATTTCTTGGTTTACTGCAGAGATGAGGTCTTGCCAAGTTGCCCAGGCTGGTCTCGAACCCCTGGGCTCAGGCAGTCCTCTCGCCTCGGCCTCCCAAAGTGCGGTGATGACAGGTGTGAGCCCCCACTGTGTCCGGCCCCTGATTAACGTTCCCCATATAATGCTGTCTTGCTGAAGTGCAGAGTTCCAGGCCATGAACAGCAGGACTGCCAGCTGGGAGCAGGCCCTCACTGGGGGAGCCTTCCTGGGCTCCAGGGCCGGTCGTGGGGTCCCTGGGCGGCAGCCCCTGCCGCACGGGCCGCCCGGCCTCTTTCACGGCCTGTCCCCACCACACTCTGTGCTCCCTGAATCCCAGGGCCAGGGCCCGGCCCGAGGAGGGGACAGCCGAGGACGGATGAAAGTGAGATCTGTCCACGGCATCAGCCCTTCCTCCACACTGCTGAAACCTTCCATGGGGTTTGCCAGGCGCTGTGCCCACACAGCCTAGGCCAAGCCCACGGGAACGGGCCCACGCCGCACCCTGGACGAACGTCCCGCCTGGGGGCTACCCACACACTCACCGCCAGGTTTCGCGAGGAAATCTCCGCCCTGTGGCTCCTGACCTCCTCTAGGTCCAGCGTGGCCGTCAGGACTTCCTGGAGGACGTGTCAAAGAGAAACCGTGACTGCCCAGCTCATCCCCTTCCATGTGTCATTCGACCACGGCCACAAGTGCTGCATCTAAGTGAGTCACATCCGCTTTCATTTTAACCGTTTTGTTTTGTAGAGACGAGCTCTCACTTGGTTGCCAGGGCTGATCTTGAACTCCTGGACTCAAGCGACCCTCCCACCGCGGCCTCCCAAAGTGCTGGGGTGACAGGCGTGAGCCACCGTGCCTGGCGGAGTCACGGTTTCAAAACCAGGGGCTGAGGACGGTGTGGCTGCTGACCCCGAGCCCGTCCCCCTGTTGCAGCCCCCAGAACCTCTGCGACATCCAGATACCTGCCAGTGACCTGTTCACGACAGTACGAGACAACAGCTCTGCCAGGAAGCATCCCCTGGGGGCTTCTGGGAGAGTGTCTCTCCTATTAAAAAGACACATTTGGGGAGAAAGGCCCCTTTCTGCCTCTGAGCATGTGTTGATGGGATGGCTTGAGCTGCTGCAGCCATGCTGTGACCACGAGGCAACCAGAGGAGGAAGCCAACCCAGAGGGGCAGAGCTGGGGGACACAGTGGGAGCCACACCAAGCGATCCCGCCCGCCCTGCCCTCGCTTCTTGCGACATGGGTGCAACTGGGATTGATGCCCACTTCTGCAATAGTGGCCCCTTTTTCTGGTTCGCTACAAACAAAACAAAACAAAACAACACAAGTGAGAGCAGCAGCTCTCTACACGGACTTTTCCATCAGTCGTCTATTCTTGGCGAAGAGCATGAACGTCCCACGAGATGAAGCAAGCCACGGGAGAAACGTCCCCAGCGTTAACGGGGAGTGTGTGACTCACCAGCTTCTTGGGGAAGCGTGAGGCCTCTGCGAGGCCCAAGCCCCGCTTCCGGGGGCATCCCCAGTGCCAGTGAGGGCCACACAGTGGGCTCTCAGCTGTGTTCTGGGTGTTGTGCCCCCCGGACAGGCACGGCACCTCTAACCAGCCTGCAGGCCGGGCATGGTGACTCACACCTGTCATCTCAGAACTTTGAGCGGCGGAGGGGAGAGGACTGCCTGTGTCCAGGGGCTCGAGACCCGCCTGGGCAACTTGGTGAGCCCTCGTCTCTACCATAAAGCACAAAAACGAGCCAGCCATGGTGGCGTGTGCCTGTAGCTCCAGTTCCTTGGGAGGCTGAGGCGCAAGGATTGCCGGAGCCCAGCAGGCTGAGGCTGCGGTGGCCGTGAGCCTGCCCCTGCACTCCAGCCTGGGCGACAGAGGGAGACTCCAACTCAAGCATATGAATAAATGAATAAGTAAACAAGCAGACCCTCTCACAGCGCCCGGGCCGTCCCCTACCCGGCCGGCCATTGTGGGCTGGAGAGCCCCCCAGGCCAAGGCTTCCTGCTCAGAGCATGGCCCCACCTGCCTCCCGGGACTTGCACAGTGCACAGCCTCGATTTAACATACACAGCCTCGACCCAGCAGAAGGCCGAGAGGGCCTCCAAGGCCTCAACGCCAGTTCCGCTGCCCACTCTGCTCCCAGGATAAGGACCCAGCCAGACACGGGGACCCCGTCCGAGCCCCGCCATGCAGACCAGGCACAGCGTGGGCTCATGGGAGGGGCGGGCTCTGGGGTCCCCTGCCAGCCCTCAGGGTGACCCCACCCCCCCGTGACTCCCACAGCCCCGGGCCGTTCCCTCTGTTCCTGGGCCCTGCGAGGCTCAGAGTCCTCCTTCTGGGCTGTGTGCCTGTGTCACATCAAGGGCCGCCACGCTCATCCGTCTGGCGTGTGTCCGCGGGTCTGGCTGACCCCAGAGCCTAGGGCGAGGACTGTCCCCGCCCCCTGGCTCCTGGGGGACCCCACACAGCAGGCAAGACCCCCTGCCAGGGTTTCTTGAGACACTCGCTCATGGGGAGGTGAAGAGGGCAGCCAGGGCGAGGGGGACACACGGCTCCCACGGCCACCGCGCTCCTTACCACATCGTCCAGGGAAAACTGTGACCCCTGGGCGTAGACGCTGCCGTTCATGGCGATCATGGCACAGCCGTCGTAGTAGAGGCGATCCCCGTCGCAGCCCTTCTGGTTGGCCAGCAAGTAGATCCCACCGTTCTGGAAAGGGCAGCACCCGCGACGGGTGGTCAGTCGTGGCCCGTCCCCCACCCCGCCACTGGCCCAGACACAGGACACCAGCCTGCAGGCATCAGCCCTCCTCCCCTCCCCCGCTCCCAGACACCACCGGGTCCCCACCCCGACGGAGGAACACGCGCCTGCCGGGACAGGCACAGCCATGCAGCCACGAGGCGCCTGGCCGTCTTAGTCCCGGGCATCACGTGGCACGTGCTTTCGCCAGGCAGCCCTACGAGGTGGCCTGTCGTCTCCCCGGGACACGATGGGGTTCAGGGTAGCTGACACCAGGAGGACGAAGCAGTGATTCAAACTCCATGGACGACGTCCCCATGGACGACGGAGCAGTGTTGTGTCTCCCACGTCTCACCGCCCAAGAACAGGAGTGCCCGCAGATGAGGGGCGCGTCCCAGCTCCGGGGCACGGCAGAGAGGGTGACGGTGGCAGCCTCCAGGGTGGCCGTGTCGTGAGGCCCAGGAGCGTGCAGGGTGCGTCCGTTAAGCACAGGCTGTGGTTCCCGTGCTGAATGTCCATGGCGGGCCCAGCCCTGAGCCAGGCGCGGGGGGCCTCTAAGGGCCCACCCCGGCACCCCAGGCAGCCCGGCCCAGCACCCACCTTGGTGGTGGCCATCGTCACCAGATCCACCCGGGCGTGGGCTTTGCGCAGCACGTGGTGGCTGCCTGAGGCGTTGGTGACGATCTCCACGCCGTCCAGGCCCATGTCCACGTGCGGGCTGTGGCAGAGGCGGGCAAAGAGGAGAGACGGCTGGAGCCCTCCAGCCACGCTCCCGGCGGCCCTTGTGCTCCTCCCCTGGCGTCCCCGCGGCCACGGCCACGGCCCCAGTCACCTGCAATCGCAGGTCCTCCTGGCCGGCCGGGTGAGGACAGGACCCGACGGCCCGGGGCGCGGGCTGACCTGTGGGGCGTCCAGAGCTCCTCGCAGATCTCACTCCCGATGCAGGTGTCGTGCGTCGCCAGCACTGCGTCGCCGAAGGGCACGGTTTCCTGCGGTCGGAGGACGGGAGAACGCGAGAGAGCACGAGGCTCGCCGGCCGCCCCTCATCCGTGAGTTGACCTGGGACCCCGGACGCCCCAGAGAACATTCACAAAGGCCGCCACTGAGCTCCAAGCCCGGCGTGGGTCCTTCCTCAGCCTGGGGCACTCCCCGCCAGGGACCAACACCGCGGGCAGCCCCGCCTGGCCGGCCCCTCCTTGCTGACCCCCCCAGGGCCTCCGATGGCACCCTCCATGACTCATAGGCCGGGCTGAGCTGCCACAGAGCTAACGGTGGTAGCAAATCGCGGCTTTGCTCGGGTGTCTCTGTGGGCTCAAAGAGCCACCTTTGTTTTTTGTTTTTGTTTTTTTGAGTCGAAGTCTCACTCTGTCACCCAGACTGGCGTGCAGTGGCCGCTCCCGGCTGCCGCAGCCTCGACCTGCTGGGCTCCAGCGATCCTTCCGCCTCAGTCTCCCGAGTAGCCGGAACTACAGGTGCGCGCTACCACGCCCGGCTGATTTTTGATTTATTGTAGAGATGAGGTCTTGCCGAGTTGCCCAGGCGGGTCTCGAACCCGCGGGAAGAGCCACCTTTGTGGCAGCTATTAACCACATCTCTCGTTTCTCAAATGTCACTCCACGAGGGGGTGACCCCAACTGACCCCAGAATCATCCTCTGGAGGGCAGGCCCCTTGAAGCCCAAGCCTTCCCCCACATGAGTGTCCTAGGAACCCATCGGCATCCACGGACCAGAGAGCATTGTTAGGAAAAGCCACGCTCGGCTTCAGTGGATTTTTTTTGGAGATTCTTTCAATGTGTTTGCCCATTTCGTGATGGAGGTTTTACAAGCACCCCTGTCCACACTGCATGCTGAGTGCTCAGCAGTTTTTAACCAAAACTGGCATGGCCCCTGTGCCCCACCTTCCCTACTCACCTAATCTCGCCCCGAATGACATTTTCTTTCTTTCTTTGTCTGTCTGTCTTTCTTTTCCTTCCTTCCTTCCGTCTTTCTTTCTTTTTTTGAATCAGAGTCTTACTCTGTTGCCTAAGCTGGAGCGCAGCGGCACGATCACAGCTCACCACAGCCTCAAACTCCTGGGCTCAGGCGATCCTTCCATCTCAGCCTCCCGAGGAGCTAGAACTACAGGCACACGCCATCACACCTGGCTAATTTTTTTTTTTAATTTTGTATAAAATGAGGTCTCGCCAGGTTGCCCAGGCTGGTCTTGAACCCCTGGGCTCATCAGGCAATCCTTTCGCCTCACCTCCCAAAGGGTTGGGATGACAGGCGTGAACCACCACGGTTTCCCTGGATGGAAAATGTCCTCCGAAACAAAAAACGGCAGAAGTCCTAAATGACATCAACATGGATGAGTTCAAAAACTGTCGTGAGCAGGGTTGAAAACGCGTCTCGATGGGTGTCTTGCATCACACGGAGAGGACTTTGGAGGTGACTAAAGTTTAAATGTGAGAATAAACTCACAACTTTTATGAATAAATTCCAGCCGAGCTCAGTGGCTCAGCCTGTAATCCCGGCGCTTTGGGAGGCTGAGGTGAGTGGATTGCCTGAGCCCACGGGTTCGAGACCCACCTGCGCAACTTGGCGAGACCTCGTCTCTACCATAAATAAAAAGTTAGCTGGGTGTGGTAGCGCACGCCTGTAGTTCCAGCTACTTGGAAGGCTGAGGCGGAAGGATCGCCGGAGCCCAGCGGGTCGAGGCTGCGGTGGCCAGGAGCGGCCACTGCACTCCAGTCTGGGCGACGGAGGGAGACTCCAACTCAAAATAAATAAATAAATAAATAAATTCCAGGTTCGGGGGGGTTCCCCTGAGAGGCCACACACGTCTCGACACTCCACTCTCCACAGCAGCGCCAGGTTGCAGTCTCATCCCTCTTGTAGAATGACCAGACTGAGAGTGACAGAAAGCCGCCCGGTCCCCGCGTGGCAGGGACACAGCAGAAGGCAGGCACCCCCACCTCCGAGGGACACACCCACAAGCCAAGCGCCACGGGGCTCGGGGCAGGGACAGAGCCTTCCGTGGGCGCCGTGAGGGCCTCACGAGGACGGCCTCCCTGAGAGACTGACTGACGCCTCCGGCACGTGCCAGGAGCCCAGCCTCTCTCTCAATGCCCATGTCACAGTGCGGTTGCTCTGCTCGGCCAGGAGGCCTGGAACGTGCCCCAGAGCTCTCGGTCAGGGTCCCCGACACCTAAGACAAGGGCGGGAACGAAGGGACACACCCGGGACTCCTCTCCTCTGCCTTCTGCCACGACAGTCACTTCGCTTGTGGCTGCCAGGGGAGCCCTCAGCCAGGACACAAGGCTGGCCGAGTGCCGAACCTCCTGGCATCCCCGCTCTCGGGCGCCTGGCGACCCCACTGTGCGGGCAGGGCCGGGATCCTGCCTCCCTCTGCTGTGAGGATCCAGGGCTCGGAGCACCAGAGTGACAGGAAGCTCAGCGACTTCTCCGTGAACTCGAGTGTCTACAACGTAGCTGTCCTTAGACTGTCTTTGTCCTGCTTTTGTTTTTTTTTTAATTTTTGTTTTAGCCGGGCTCAGTGGCTCAGCCTGTAATCCCGCACCTTGGGAGGCTGAGGCGAGTGGATGGCCTGAGCCCGCGGGTTCGAGACCCGCCTGGGCAACTTGGCGAGACCTCATCTCTACAATAAATCAAAAAATTGAGCCAGGCGTGGTAGCACGCACCTGTAGTTCCAGCTACTTGGAAGGCTGAGGCGGAAGGATCGCCGGAGCCCAGCAGGTCAAGGCTGTGGTAGCCGGGAGCAGTCACTGCACTCCAGTCTGGGCGACAGAGTGAGACATCATCTCAAAAAAAAAAAAATTTTGTTTTGTTTTGAGACTGTTTCACTCTGTCGCCCAGGCTGGAGTGCAGCGGTGCAATCCTGGCTCACTGCAGCCTCAACCTCTTGGGTTCAGGCAATCCTCCCGCCTCAGCCTCCAGGGTAGCTGGGACTGCGGGTGCGTACCACCATGACCGGCTAATATTTTTTATTTTTGTAGAGATGAGGGCTCACTATATGACCCAGGCTGGTCTCGAACTCCTGAGCTCAAGCAATCCTCCTGCCTCGGCCTCCCAAAGTACTGGCATGACAGGCGTGAGTCACCGCACCCACCATGCCCTGTTTCTTGAATCCGCCCCTGAACTTAATCCTCATTCTGCCCGGGTCACTCGTATGACCTGAGCAGCAATCGACTAGGTAAGGCAGAGCCACCCAGTTGCAGACCTCGCTGTGTTGCTCTCATGGGAGGCGGGCTGCAAGGCTTTCAGGATGCAACAATGTTACAGGAACAAAAGAGGACATTTCAGTGATCAGACTAGCTAATGCTCGCAAGGGTTGTTGCTGAGTAGAACTAATTTTGAAGGCTGCTTGAATTTTTTTCTTTCCTTCTTTTCTTTTCTTTTTTTGAGTTGGAGTCTCACTCAGTAGCCCAGACTGGAGTGCAGTGGCCGCTCCTGGCCATCGCAGCCTCGACCTGCCGGGCTCTGGTGATCATTCCGCCTCAGCCTTCCAAGTAGCTGGAATTACGGGCACGTGCTACCATGCCCAGCTGATTTTTGTATTTATTGTAGAAACGAGTCTCGCCAAGTTGCCCAGGGTGTCTCAAACCCGCAGGTTCAGGCAATCCATTCGCCTCAGCCTCCCAAAACATGGGATTACAGGCTGAGCCACCAAGCAAGCCCAGCCGGCTGCTTGAATTTATTTATTTTTATTTTTATTTATTTTATTTTATTTTTTGAGTTGGAGTCTCACTCTGTCTCCCAGACTGGAGTGCAGGAGCCGCGCTTGGCCACCACAGTCTCGACCTGCTGGGCTCCGGCGATCCTTCCATGTAGCCGGAATTACAGGCATGTGCTACCCACGCCCGGCTGATTTTTTGATTTATTGTAGAGATGAGGTCTCGCTGCCCAGGCGGGTCTCGAACCCGCGGGCTCAGGCAATCCACTCACCTCAGCCTCCCAAAGGTGCGGGATTTACAGGCTGAGCCACCGAGCTGGGCTTGCTTGAATTTAAAAGGGCACATTTTCCCCTTCGTTCCCTCACGGCCCCTGGAAAGTGGCTCTCCTGCCCTCTGCTGCCTCGATTTGGCCGACAGGCCTGAAATACCAATCTTAGCCAATACACTGTTGCTGGTATCGGAGGAGAAACAATCATCTATTTCAAAGCACCTGACAAACTGCTCCTGCCAAGAAGAACACAGCCCTCAATTGTTCAAAGGAATCTGAAATTAAAGGAATGAAAAGAAACCCGGCGGGGTGGCTGACCCTGTCATCCCAGCACTTTGGGAGGCAGAGGCAGGAGGACAGCCTGCGCCCAGGGGCTTGAGACCAGTTTGGGCAACTTGGCAAGACATCACTATACTAAATCAAAAAATTAGCCAGACACAGTGGTGCGCACCTGTGGTTCCGGCTGCTTGGAAGGCTGAGGCGAAAGGATGGCCGGAGTCCAGCATGTCGAGGCTGCGGTGGCCATGAGCGTGCCACTACCCTCCAGCCTGGGTGACAGTGAGACTCTGCCTCAAAAAAAAAGACGGACGTCGTCGGACACACGACGATGTGTCTGCGTCAGCTGATTAGAAAAGGTACTGAGTAATGGTCACGAGACACTTAAATGGTTCTTATCAAGAGTCAGGATGAGGCCGGGCTAGGTGACTCAGTCTGTCATCCCAGCACTCTGGGAGGCCGAGGCGAGTGGACTGCCTGAGCCCACGGGTTCGAGGCCAGCCCAGGCAACTTGGCAAGACCTCGTCTCTACGAGAAATCAAAAATTAGCCGGGCGTGGTAATGCACACCTGTAGTTCCAGCTCTTGGAAGGCTGAGATGGAAGAATCGCTGGAGCCCAGCAGGTCGACGCTGGGGTGGCTGTAATCGTACTCCTGTACTCCAGCCTGGGCGGCCGAGTGAGACTCCAACTCAAAAAGAAATGCCTGTTTTCCTAGAAACACCTGACGTGAGGTCTTCCCAGTGACTACCCTAGTTTTCCAGGATAAACGCCCCTTCTCTCCCAGCTCTGTCTCTGGTGCCTGGCTGCGAGGGAAGTAGCCAGATTGTCGGGTGGGTCCTAAAAGTGGGATCGGCGGGGAGGGCGGGATGGAAGGAGCACGAGGGTCACGGCTGAGGCACGTGACCCGCTCACGGGCACGGCGGGTGCCCTGGGTCATGACGATGATGTCACAGTGTGTGCGCTGCTGTGGCTCCCGGAGAGGCGTGTCCAGGACCCTGGGGAGGGATGAGACCAGACCTGGCCGAGAGTCCCGTCCCCAGCTGTGGACCAGCCATCCCCGGCGGCCAAGGCGGGTGGCCCCGAGCCCTCGCTGGCCCGTCCAAGTGTCTCTCTCGAGGAGTCAGAACCGGCACCAGCAGCCCCGATGGGGGCAACCTGGGCCCAGGCGCCCAGGCAAGCGAGAGGCGCAGGAAGACCCGGACGGCCCAGAGGGAATGGGGCCGGGGCCTGTGAGTCAGGGAAGTGAGAGCTTGCAGCTCCCAGCTGGGGGTCCCTGGGGTCGGATGCCAACCCACCGTGAGACAGGAGGCCGCGACGATAAATTATACCACATCCTCCCCCCTTTATTTTTTGATTTTTTATTTTATTTTTTTTGAGTTGGAGTCTCACTCTGTCGCCTCCTAGACTGGAGTGCAGTGGCCGCTCCCGGCCACCGCAGCCCTGCCCTGCTGGGCTCCAGTCATCCTTCCGCCTCAACCTTGCAAGAGCTGGAACTACAGGCACGCGCTACCACGCCCGGCTGATTTTTTGATTTATCGTAGAGATGAGGTCTCGCCAAGTTGCCCAGGCAGGTCTCGAACCCGCAGGTTCAGGCAATCCACTCACCTCAGCCTCCCAAGGCACAGGATTACAGGCTGAGACACCGAGCCTGCCTCTCCCCCCTTATATTGAGTCGGTGGTCTCTGTCACCCAAGTTAGAGTGCAGTGGCACAATCACTGCTCACCACAGCCTCCAACTCCTGGACTCGGGCTATCCTCCCACCTCAGCCTCCTGAGTAGCTGAGTCTACAGGCACACACCACCACACCTTGCTGACTTTTTGGTTTTTGTAGAGATGAGGTCTTGCTACGTGGACCAGGCTGGTCTCGAACTCCTGAGCTCAACAATCCTCCCACCTTGGCCTCCCAGAATGCTGGCATGACAGACGTGAGCCACCACGCCCGGCCCCCAACCATCACTCCCAAAGTGACCGGCCTCCTGGGATCCCGCGGGGAGCGCTGCTGACCTGGGAGCCAGCCTTTCCTCGCCCCCGGCCACAAGGGGTGGCCGAGATGGGGGCCCCAGCATCCCCTCCCTGAGAATTTAAAACGGAGAATGTGACACTCTACTCTCCGTGGAGATCATCCTTGAATGTGGGAAACACGGGTTCTGCAGCGGAGAGGGCCACCCACTGCCCTGTGAGGAAGAGGAGGAGGGAGGGGGGAGCAGGGAGGAGGGAAAGCCCCAGACTGCGGAGGGAAGGCCCTGAGACCCAGGGGGCACCGGGGGCCAGGGAGGAGTCCAGAATGGGGAAGAGCACAAAGCCCGGGAGGAGTCCCAGGCCAGGAGGGAGTCCCAGGCCAGGGAGGAGTCCCAGGCCAGGAGGGAGCCCAGGCCAGGGAGGAGTCCCAGGCCAGGAAGGAGCCCAAGACCAGGGAGGAGCCCCAGGCCAGGGAGGAGCCCCACTGGCTGGGGACATCACTCCCACTTTGCCGGGTCTGTACCTGCGCTGACGATGGCGCCTTCTGCGACTTAGAACCAAAGTCCCCGGCCCCCCACGGCCCACCGCTCACCCAGGGGCGGTGGACTGAGAAGCGAGTTTCACGCCTGCGGCCTCACCTGCTTTGTCAGGTCCCGAATCATCCGAGGGAGAAAATACTCCTCCACCTGCCTGGAAGGGAAACCTGCAAAGGTAAGGACGACCGGCTGGGGCAGAGGGAAGACGGCGTCTGCGTGGACTCAGAAGTCCAGCTGAGAGCTTCGCACCCAGGCAGCCGCAGAGGAGCTGTCACGTGGCCACGCGATGCTGTGGCTTACAGAGAAGAGTGTGACGGTGACTTGAAGGCCCCACGGGCGTCACGGTGCGCCGGGCTCTCGGGGCGTCTGGTGGCCTCAGTCTCCCATTCTCTGACGTGTGGCTTTCCTGAGATGCGTCCTGTGCCCCCATGGAGAAATCTAGGGGTGATGCCTGACCAGGGACTGGATCAGAACGAAGCCCGTGGCATTGACCCTCGAAGCAATGACCTCCCCCGCCATGGCACTGACTCCACACGCAATCACGACTCATGATCGTGGCTGAAATAACGACGCTCCCTGTTCACAAGACGGGAAGGAGGGTTTAACTCACAACTCCAATACCTTCAACACACGGTGCTAAAAGCTAGAATCTTCTTTTTTTTTTTTCTGATAGGGTCTCGCTCTGTAGCCCAGGCTGCGGTGCAGTGGCGTGATCATGGCTCATGGTATCCTCAAACTCCTGGGCTCAAGCAATCCGCCCTCCTCAGCCTCCCGAATAGCTGGGACTACAGGCATGGCTACTTTTTTTTTTTTTGGTAGAGATGGAGTCTCGCTATGCTGTTCAGGCTGGTCTCAAACTCCTGGCCGCAAACGATCCTCCCGCCTCGGCCTCCCAAAAGTGCTGGGATTACAGGCATGAGCCACTGCACCTGGCCTTCTCAGTTCTTAAGATGGACCTAAGGATCACCGATTTTCAGTCTTCCTTCATGTCTAATGTAGCACTGAAGAATTCATATTTCATGATAAATGCCATTTGGTGCTTTTTAAAAAAATTTTTTTTGAGTTGGACTCCCACTCCATCGCCCAGGCTGGAGTGCAGTGGCACACTCACAGCCACCCCAGCACTGACCTACTGGTCTATGGCAATCCTTCTGTCTCAGCCTTCCAAGCAGCTGGAACTACAGGCATGCACTATTATGCCAGGCTAATTTTTTTTTTTTAATTGTAGAGATGAGGTCTCGCCAAGTTGCTCGGGCTGGTCTTGAACCCGCGGGCTCAGACAATCCACTCACTTCCCAAAGTGCTGGGATTACAGGCTAAGCCACCAAGCCGGGCCCATTTGGTGCTTTTTAAATCATTCAATTAAAAGTACGTTTAAATTTTCATGACTTTCCTCTGTGGCTCACACATTATTTGTAACTATGATTTTTTTAAATTCCCAAACATGGAGCTTTCCAGGTACCATTTTGACAGGGATCTTTACACGTCAGTGGGGTCAGGGAATGCAGATTGTGTGAAACCAAACAGAGGTCATTAAGAATCACTATACAGACCCAGGCTCGGTGGCTCAGCCTGTAATCCCACACCTTGGGAGGCTGAGGTGAGTGGACTGCCTGAGCCTGCGGGTTCGAGACCCACCTGGGCAACTTGGTGAGACTTCATCTCTACAATAAATCAAAAAATTAGCCGGGCATGGTAGCGCGCGCCTGTAGTTCCAGCTACTTGGAAGGGTGAAGTTGAAGGATCGCCGGAGCCCGGCGGGCCAAGGCTTCGGTGGACAGGAGCGGCCACTGCACTCCAGTCTGGGTGACAGAGTGAGACTCCGACTCAAAAAAAAAAAAAAAAAAAAAAAAAAAGAATCACTATGCAGGGTCGGGTGCCATGGCTCAAGTCTGTAATCCCAGCACTTTGGGAGTCCAAGGCGAGTGGATTGCCTGAGCCTGCTGGTTCGAGACCAACATGGGCAATCTGGTGAGACCCTGTCTCTACAATAAATAAAAAATTAGCCAGGCGTGGTAGTGTGTGCCTGTAATTCTGGCTACTTGGAAGGCAGAGGCGGAAGGATCGGCTGAGCCCAGCAGGTCAAGGCTGAGGTGGCCGTGAGTGTGCCACTGTGCTCCAGCCTGGGCAATGGGGTGAGACTCAAAACTCAAAAAAAAAAAAAAGAAAAAGAAAAAAAGAATTGTCATACAGTAAGTCCTCTACATACAAACCTTCAAGTTACAACTTTAACGATGCACAGTCACTGTTTTTTAATGTATCATTTCTCTCCACCAGGTGTCAACATAGCTTGGTAAACACATACAGGACTATACAACTGATTGTGTGAGTTGGGTACCTAGACTAACTCTATCGGACTTACAACAAATGGACTTAAGAACACACTCTTAGCCGGGCTCGGTGGCTCAGCCTGTAATCCCGCGCCCTGGGAGGCTGAGGTGAGTGAATTGCCTGCGCCCGTGGGTTCGAGACCCGCCTGGGCAACTTGGTGAGACCTCATCTCTACAATCAATAAAAAAAAAATTAGCTGGGCGTGGTAGCACGCGCCTGTAATTCCAGCTACTTGGAAGGCAGAAAGATCGCCGGAGCCCAGCAGGTCAAGGCTGCGGTGGCCGGGAGCAGCCACTGCACTCCAGTCTGGGTGACAGTGAGACTCTAACTCAAAAAAAAAAAACACACTCTTGGAACTGAACTCATTTGTATGTTGGGGACTTTCTGGACCACCAAGCATGGGGCCCCTCTCATACTGCTCAATCTGTGCTTGAGAAGAACGTGTCCATTCCTGGCTTGCAGTTCGGGGGTGGTGAGGTTCCATGCAGCCAAGTTTATAAAGTATCCTCGTCCAAGGCAACATGTCCTTGTTTAACATATTGGTCCATCAGTTAATGAGAATTTGGGCAAATTTATTTTATTTTTTGAGTTGGGTCTCACTCTATTGCCCAGGCTGGAGGGCAGTGGCACGCTCATGGCCACCACAGCCTCGAGCTGCTAGGCTCAGGCGATCCTTCTGCCTCAGCCTTCCAAGTACTGGAGGTATAGGCATGCGCCACCACGCCCGGTTAATTTTTTATTTTATTTATTGTAGAGACGAGGTCTCGCCAAGTTGCCCAGGCTGGTCTCGAACCCCTGGGTTGAGGCAGTCCTCTTGCCTCAGCCTCCCACAGTGCTGGGATTATAGGTGTGAGCCACCATGCCCAGTCTGAGAATTCAGGCAAATTTAAATCTCTCCCTGTGATGGTGGATTTGCCCGTTTCTCTTAAGTGTCTATGGGCTTTGAAGTCATGGGATTGGGCACAAGGAAATCAGGAATGACTGCATGGGAGACAGGGGGGACACGACCGTGGGGCGAGACCCAGAGACTCTCAGACGCCCTCCTGGTAGGACGCTGCGTAAAGTTAACCTTGATGCCAGGTGCGGTGGCTCACACCTATCATCCCAGCACTTTGGGAGGCCGAAGTGGGAGGATCGCTTGAGCCCAAGAATTCAAGACCAGCCTGGGCAACATAGTGAGACCTTACAACTATAGTAAATCAAAAAAATTAGCCAGGTGTGGTGGTGCACACCTGTAATCCCAGCTACTTGGACCTGGGAGTGACCTTGCCTCCCGGGGGACATTTGGCAACAGCTGGGGACATTTGGGCTTGCACATCGTGACCCTCTGTGGACACAGGGACACAGCTAACCCCTTTTGATGCACACGACAGCACCCTGCCCCCAACAAGGAAGCCATCGACACATGGGAGAACCCCTGACACATAGGATCGTTCAAGACGGAAGTGACACTTCACCTAAAATGACTGATGGTCCCTGAGGGTGACTGAGGTTCGTGTGATCTGAAATGACCTGCCTGCAATTTACTGCTTTAATTTATTTATTTTTTGAGTCGGAGTCTCGCTCCGTCGCCCAGGCTGGAGTGCAGCGGCATGCTCACGGCCACCCCAGCCTCAACCTGCTGGGCTCTGGTGATCCTTCTGCCTCAGCCTTCCATGTAGCTAGAACTACAGGCATGCGCCACCATGCCCAGCTAACTTTTAAAAAATTTATTGTAGAGATGCCGTCTCACCAAGTTACCCGGGCTGGCCTCAAACCCATGGGCTCAGGCAATCCTCTCACCTCGGCCTCCCAAAGTGCTGGGATTATAGGTGTGAGCCACTGCGCCCAGCCGGGCTGCCTGCAATTTAATCAGCACCATCAGGGCAGCCATATCTGTGTCTTCTCCCTGATCTGGGACCACACGGGGCCAAGATATTTTTTTTGAGTTGAGATGTCCCTCTGTCGCCCAGACCGGTATGCAGTGGTACGATCACGGCTCACTGCAGCCTCAACCTCCTGGGCTCAGACAATCCTTCTGCCTCAGCCTCCCCAGTAGCAGGGACTATAGGCGTGTGCCACCCCACTTAGCTAATTTTTATTTATTGTAGATTGGGGTCTTGCTATGTTGCCCAGGCTGGTCTTGAACTCCTAGACTCAAGCTATCCTTCTGTCTCAGCTTCCCAAGTAGCAGGGACTACAGGTGCACACCACCACACCTGGCTAATTTTTAACACTTTTTTTTAGAGGTGAGGGCTTGCTATGTTGCCCAGGCTGGCCCTGAAGTCCTGGGCTCAAGTGACTCTCCCGCCTCCACTTCCCAGAGTGCTGGGATGACAGGAGTGAGTCCCCATTCTGCAGAAAAGCCTGATAAACAGCCAGGAGCATCCCACATCATGCATCGTGCATGAGGCACTGGGACTCACCGGCTTCTCGACCACGGGGTGAACCAGCGCAGCTCGCGGTAGTTGCCTTCGTTGGCCAAGGCCATCTTGGGTCTGATAAGCAGAATCTTCCTGCGGGCAGGGGACAGGGCTGCTCACACGGGCTCTCAAGACAAACGCACATGGCCAGTGGCCACCGTGCCAAAGGACCAGGTGATGCTTCACAGAGCCGCCTCAGAAACAGGGCCCCAGGCAAGACTCTTTCCCCCACTGTGCTGGAACTTTCTGTCTACGAGGCGGGCCCCCGACTCCACCCATTCCTGGGGTCAACAGCAGTTGCTGAGTCCTGGCCAGGGTGCGCTTGAGGTGTGAGATGACCCTGGCCCTGGACGGGGTGCGCTTTGCTGGCAGCGGGCAACCAGGGTCTGCACAGAGACCTCCCTCCTACCCAGGCCTCCAGGCAACAAGGATCTGTGTTTCCAATTCCGCCCTCTGGGTCTCTCTCTCTCTTCTGCCTGCAGTGGTGGCCGAGACCCAGAGAAGCAAAGTCCCTTAAATCCCCTGCCTGGGGCCCTCACTGAGGCTGGTCCTTCCAGAAGCTTCTCCCAGCAGTGGTTTCCAGGGCCCCGCAGCCCTCCAGCCGAGAGCCAGGGAGAGGTAGGCCAGCCATCCTCCCGGGGTGGGCAGGTGGGGGATACTTACCTATTGAGAAAGATCACTCTGCAGTTGTAGCGGACATTTCGATGCAACACAGGCCTGTGGGGCAAAGGGGAGACATGGGCATATTGGTGGGTGGTGGATATACACAGTGGAGGCGGCAGCCATGCCTGTCTTAATGTGAAGCTTCCACAGATCCTTCTAGAGCATTGCTAGGCGCTTCTGCGGCATTCCCAAATCAAACTTAAGATGAACCCCAGTGGGGTTGCCCCCTGGGTGACACGGACACTCACACTGGAAGGGATTCTTCTGCATTAAGGGCACACCTGGTGTGGCCGCTCACGCCTGTCATTCTAGTACTTTTGGAGGCTGAGGCAGGAGGATCGCTTGAGCCCAGGAGCCTGAGACCAGTCTGGGCAACAGAGAACCTGTCTCTACAAAAAACTTAAAAAAAATATGTAGCTGGGAGTAGTGATATGCACCTGTAGACCCAGCACTTTGGGAGGCTGAGGCAGGAGGATTCCTTGAGCCCAGGAGTCTGAGACCAGTCTGGGTGAGACCCTGTCTCTAAAAATAAAAGGAAAGAAAAATTAGCCAGGCATGGTGGTGTGCGCCTGTATTCCCAGCTACTCAGGAGGCTGAGGTGGAAGGATTGCCTGAGCCCAGGATATCAAGGTTGTAGTGAGCCGGAATCGCACCACGGCACTCCAGGGGGGTGGTGGAGTAAGACCCCTAATCAAAAAACAAAACCAAGGCCAGTGGGGTGGCTCAAGCCTGTAATCCCAGCACTTTGGGCGGCCAAGGAGAGTGGATTACCTGAGCCCAGGGGTTCAAGATCAGTCCGGGAAACTTGGCAAAACCTCATCTCTACAATAATTTTTTTAAAAATTAGCAGGGTGTGGTGGCAAATGCCCGTAGTTCCAGCTACTCGGGAGGCTAAGGCGGAAGGATCCCCCAAGCCCAGCAAGTCGAGGCTGCAGTGGCCCTGAGCGTGCCACTGCAACTCAGCCTGGATGACAGAATGAGACTCCAACTCAAAAAACAAAACAGAACCAAAAAGGGTCTTTGCAGAGTAAAAGACCTTGAGGTATGAGATGACCCTGGATAGCCTGGAGCCCCTGAGATCATCAGAAGGCCCCTTATAAGCAGAAGGATCAGAGAGACCCAGTGACGGAGGGAAGTCTGGCTCGGAATGATGTGAATGCCAGAAGGGGCCATGGGCCATGGACACAGATTCTCCCCCAGAGCTTCCCAAGAAAGTCAACTGGCTGCCACTGACCCCTTGACCTCTGACCTTCAGAGCTGTAAGACAAAAAAATTCTGTTCTGGTTTTGTGTTTCATGTTTGTGGTAACTTGTCACAGCAGCAAGGGGAAGCAGAAACAGACCACAGAGTCAGTCGCCATCGTCAGTGTGGACAGACTGGATTAGAAATGCCATCCATGAGCCGGGTTCGGTGGCTCAGCCTGTAATCCCATGTCTTTGGGAGGCTGAGGTGAGTGGATTGCCTGAGCCCGCGGGTTCGAGACTTGCCTGGGCAACTTGGCGAGACCTCATCTCTACAATAAGTAAAAAATCAGCCGGGTGTGGTAGCGCGCGCCTGTAGTTCCAGCTACTTGGAAGGCTGAGGCGGAAGGATCGCCGGAGCCCAGTAGGTCGAGGCTGCGGTGGCCGGGAGTGGCCACCGCACTCCAGTCTGGGTGACAGAGTGAGACTCCAACTCAAAAAAAAAAAAAAAAGAAAAGAAATCCCATCCATGGCCGGCTCAGTGGCTCAGCCTGTCATCCCAGCACTTTGGGAGGCCGAGGCAAGTGGATTGCCTGAGCCCACAGGTTCGAGACCCGCCCGGGCAACTTGGTGAGACTTCATCTCTACAATAAATCAAAAAATTAGCCAGGCGTGGTAGTGCATGCCTGTAGTTCCAGCTGAGTTCTCATGCCTGTAGAAGGCTAAGGCAGAAGGATCGCCAGAGCCCAGCAGGTCGAGGCTGCGGTGCCCGAGAGCAGCCACTGCACTCCAGTCTGGGCGACAGAGTGAGACTCCAACTAAAGAAAAAAAAAAGAACGAAAAAATAAGAAATCCCAACCACACCCTGCTTGAAAGAGACCCTGATAAGCAAAGGCCACAGCGAGGTCAAACGCAACGTGGCAGGGGAATGCATGCAGGGACATGCTAGGGAAAACACAGGCAAAGGCATCACTGTCTTTTTTTTTTTTTTTTTGAGTCGGAGTCTCACTCCATCGCCCAGACTGGAGTTCAGTGGCCGCTCCCGGCCACCGCAGCCTCGACCTGCTGGGCTCCGGTGATCCTTCCGCCTCAGCCTTCCGAGTAGCTGGAACTACGGGTGCGCACTACCACGCCCGGCTAATTTTTTGATTTTCTGTAGAGATGAGGTCTTGCCAAGTTGCCCAGACGGGTCTCGAACCCACGGGCTCAGGCAATCCACTCACCTCAGCCTCTCAGGCACGGGATTACAGGCTGAGCCACCGAGCCCAGCTAAAGGCATCACTTTCACTAGACAAAGGGAGTCAGAGGAGGGGACTCGGGCACAGTGTGAGGTCCACGGAGGGGATACTGTCCAAGGCCTGTGGCAGGGGACAGGCTGTGCAGAGTCGGCACAGACACACACCACCACAGCACGCCCGGAGTCCTTCTGTGGGGAGGCACACGCACGGACCCGTGCCACAGGGGGGGTTGGCAGGTCGAGGTGGAGGGACTTGGAACCTTCCCGAGAGGCCCTGTGAAGTGAACAAAGCTCTCTGTGTGCAACAGGCGAACAATTGTGGGTCCACCTGTGCCACGCGTGTCCACGTGTGCTCAGATGTTTTGGCAGCCTCACACACACTGCTTCCAGAGTGCCCTGTGGGGAGACTGGGTGGGAACAAACCACTGCCAATCAAAGGCCTTTGGGCCTGCGCACGCGTGTGCATTCTGCATGCTGAAGACAGGACGGCGCTCGGGTGGGTCCCGTCCTGCCCTTGACCGCAGGAGGGCGCCGGGTAGGCTGTGCCCTTGACCGCGGGTCGCGTCCGTGAACGCCGACTAGCCCCGGGTGGGCTGATCTCGGGAGGGCCATACCCGTGAACGCAGGTGGGCTCCGGGTGGGCCTCTAGGGGGCGCTGGGTGCGCCGCGCCCTTGACCGCGGGATGGCGCCAGGTGGGCCGCGCCTTGAACTTGCCTTTGTGTGGAGCACGCCCTTCCACACGCTCAGCGGACACTTACATCCCCACGTCACAGACGATGTCCTGAGTGACCGGAGAGTCCAGCAGGGCCGCCAGGACTTGAAAGGAGTGCAAGAGGGTGTCCGACTCGTAGTAGTGATCCCAGCATCCGTAGCCGCTGCAGAGAGAGAGAGCGGGTGAGCCCTGACCCGCACACGGGGGGCACGGGGCCCCGGGGAGAGGCGGGGCTTGCGTGTCCATCCGGGAGGGGCGTGACCAGGGGCGGGGCTCGGAAATTGGTATATTGTCAGGCTGGCTCTAACCCTAACCCTGCTACGTACAACACACTGCATTTTACTGAAAATCAAAAAACACGGGGCCCCAGCGCCTTCCTCTTGGTCTTAAATGACCAGAAATTCTCTCATGTCAAGAAGTGCCTGTTCTCGGGTTTCCTTTTTTTGTTTGTTTTTTTTTTGAGTTGGAGTCTCACTGTGTTGCCCAGGCTGGAGTGCAATGGCATGCTCACAGCCACCGCAGCCTCGACCTGCTGGGCTCTGGCAATCCCTCCGCCACAGTCTTCCAAGTAGCTGGAACTACCTGCATGCACCATCACGCTTGGCTAATTTTTTGATGTATTGTAGAGACGAGGTCTTGCCAAGTTGCCCAGGTTGGTCTCGAACCCGTGGGCTCAGGCAATCCTCTCACCTCGGCCTCCCAAAGTGCTGGGATTATAGGCGTGAGTCACCGTGTGCGGCCTTTGGGTCTCTTTTTAACCTTTAATGTGGCCAAAAGCCCACTGGTTCACAAGAAAAGGGCCCAAAGAAAGCTGGGTCCACAGCAGTCCAGTCTTTGCCAAGTGAGATCATTAGTACTTAATCAAAACACCACCCACAAAGCTCCACAAGTGTCTTTCTGTAGCTGCCTGTCATGGGCTGAAGGGTGGCCCCCAAAAAGGCGTGTCCATGTCCTAACCTCAGAAACCTGCAAATTTTAGGAGACTTTGCTGATGTAACTAAATGAAGCATCTCGAGGTGAGATCTCCCTGGCTTTTGCAGGTGGGTCTTAAGCCCAATGGCAAGTGTCCTTATAAGAGAAAGGAGAGGAGAGGCCGGGTGCTGTGACTCACACCTGCAGCCCCAGCACTTTGGGAGGCCAAGGCGGGAGGATCACTTGAGGCCAGGAGTTCAAGACCAGCCTGGGCAACATAGCGAGACTCCATTTATACAAAAAAAATAAAATAATCAGCCCAGTGGCGGCAAGCACCAGTAGTTTCAGCTACTTGGATGGCTTGAGGTAGAAGGTTCACCTGAGCCCAGGAGATTGAGTCTGCGGCAATATGTGATTGTGCCACTGCACTC
This sequence comes from Cephalopachus bancanus, assembly GCA_027257055.1. Lineage (NCBI taxonomy): Eukaryota > Metazoa > Chordata > Mammalia > Primates > Tarsiidae > Cephalopachus > Cephalopachus bancanus. Next base: position 270,293 of record JAPVLO010000296.1, read on the forward strand.
CAGCCTGGGCAACAGAGCTAGACCCTTACTGATTGCTTTTTGTTGCTGTTGTTGTTGAGTTGGAGTCCCACTCTGTTGCCCAGACTGGAGTGCAGTGGCCGCTCCCGGACACCACAGCCTCGACCTGCTGGGCTCCGGCGATCCTTCTGCCTCAGCCTTCCATGTAACCAGAATTACAGGCATGCACTACCACGCCCGGCTGATTTTTTGATTTATTGTAGAGATGAGGTCTCGCTGCCCAGGCGGGTCTCGAACCCACGGGCTCAGGCCATCCACTCACCTCAGCCTCCCAAAGGCGCGGGATTACAGGCTGAGCCACCAAGCCCGGCACTGACTGCTGTTTAATAAGAGACGAAGGTAATCAAGGAAACTCTTTTCCTGTTTATTGCAAAAAAGGCACACCAGAAGCAATCATTTATGCTTGCTTGTGGAAAGACACTGAGAACATGACTGACAACTTTATAAGGCCAAATATGAAAGCAAAGACCTAGGAAGGTGTCTCAGTCCCTCAGGCCACTGAAACAAAATATCTTAGACTGGGTCATGTATAAGCAACAGAAATGGACTGTTCACACTTCTGAAGGCTGGGAGTCCAAGTTCAAGGTGCCGGCAGATTTCATAGCTAGTGCCTCCTGTGTCCTCTCACAGCAGGGGGGCACACATGCTCCCTTGGGCCTCTCTTTTGGGGTACTCATCTCATAACCTAATCACGTCCCAGAGACCCCATTTTTTTTTTTTTTTTGAGTTGGAGTCTCACTTTGTTGCCCAGACTGGAATGTGGTGGCACACTCATGGTCACCCCAGCGTCGACCTGCTGGGCTCTGGCGATCCTTCTGCCTCAGCCTTCCAGGTAGCCAGAACTACAGGCGTGAGCTACCACACCCAGCTAATTTTTTTTATTTATTGTAGAGACAATGTCTTATCAAGTTGCTCGGGCTGGTCTCAAACCCATGGGCTCAGGCAATCCACTTGCCTCAGCCTCCCAAAGTGCTAGGATGACAGGCTGAGCCACCGAGCCGGGCTGAGACCCCATCTCTTAATGCATCGCCTGTAGGTTTCGACACGTGACTTTTGGGGGATACAGACATTCATGCCATGGCAGAAGGGCAGGGGTAACAGGAACAGCCCAACTTGAAGTCAGCCCTAAGCCCTGGTCAAACTCTGTCCCTTTAACAACTCAGCAAGGAATCTAGAATTATCTGGCCTCCCAAACCTGCTCTTGCATTAACCAGGTCCACTCACAGGTTGCCCACGACCTCCAAAACGGGCTTGGCATGTCCACAGCTCTTAGTCTCTCCAGGCTCCTTCTCTGCCCTCTCAGCTAACGCAGACACCGCTGCCTGCCCTCCCCGGGGTGTTTGTGTGCCTGTTCTCACCATATTTCCAGCTCTGGGCCAAGTCTGTATCTTGCTCCTCTGTTTTTGGCAATTTCAATACCTATATGCAGAGAGAGAGGAAGAAAGGAAACTTCAGTCCCCATGACATGTTCAGAGGTAGATGAAACTCCCAGCTCCAGTCGGACAAAGCAAACAGAAACACTCTGCGACCTCCCTAACCAGTCCTCCTGTTTACAGCCTGGTAGCAGAGGACAGCATATATCTGTGTACACCTGTATACATCTGTGTACACCTGTATATACCTGTGTACACCTGTATACACCTGGGTATACCTGTAAACACCTGTGTACCCCCATATTCACCTGTGTACATCCATATACACCTGTGTACATCTGCATACACCTGTGTACACCTGCTTACACCTGCAGGAAATGGGAAGCAGGGAGAGCTTGCAGGGCTGACCCTAAGTACCACGGAGGAGGAAGGGGAAAGGTCACACCCTGGCAGTTTATTAACAAGTACACATCCAAGGTCATCTGTAGGAGAAAGGCAGGACGCAAAGGATTACAGTCCCACGGTGGTACCCATGCCAGGCACCATGGACTACCTGGATGTGGGTAGCAACTTCCAACGTGCTGATTAGGGAGGAGAGGCCTGCTGAGTAGAGGCTCAGCTCTGGCCACCCAGTCTCACTTCACCCAAGTGGATTCGCTCTAAGCTCTTACGAGATGAAAGCAAGATTGATATTTGAAAAGAAAAATTAAAAAGAGAAGCCGGGCTTGGTGGCTCAGCCTGTAATCCCGCGCCTTTTGGAGGCTGAGGTGAGTGGATTGCCTGAGCCCGCGGGTTCGAGACCCGCCTGGGCAGCGAGACCTCATCTCTACAATAAATCAAAAAATCAGCCAGGTAGCGCGCGCTGTAGTGCCAGCTACTCGGAAGACTGAGGCGGAAGGATCGCGGAGCCCAGCAGGTCGAGGCTGCGGTGGCCGGGAGCGGCCACTGCACTCCAGTCTAGGCCACAGAGCGAGACTCCAACTCAAAAAAAAAAGAGGAGAGTCCCAGACGGATGCTGACAAGATGCCACCACGTGCAGCATTCTGTTTTTATTGTTCCTGGCTAATGCCCTCTGAAAGTCAGCAGCCCAGTCCAAGACAACCAGGGTGATCACACCCACAGGTGGCTCAGGGCAGCCCTGGTTCAAGTGCAGGTCTAACAGTTTGACCTTTCAAACTGGTCAAAACTGTTGAAAGGTCAAACCATCAGGGTGTGACCTTCCCAACTCCCTCCTCCCTGGTGCTTGGGGTCAGCCCTGCAAGCTCTCCCTGCTTCCATTTCCTGCAGGTGTGCCCAGGTGTACACAGGTGTGCCCAGGTGTATAAGTGCACATAAAAGATAATTAGATGGTGACCCTCAACAACCACACTACTCTCCGAGCGTGCAGGCTCACCCCATCCTACTTCCCCTTTTGGGACATTTGCTCTCAATGCCCACCCACCGGGAAGGCCCTCCCTCAGGGACCAGAGACCATCCAATCTCTGGAGTCTGCACGTCCTCATCAGTGGTCAGCCACCCCATCCGACTTAGACACCGCGGAGGATGGGCAGCTCGGCCCCAGCTGTGCCAGGTGGGACCCCAGAGATTCCAAGACAGGTCCATCCTCAGGCCTCCACCCCCAGACGTCCCTGATCCCTGCCTTATAAGCCACGTGTCCCCAGACACTGTAAACAGTCCCATCCCCACTCCCTAGGAGGATCTGGGCACGTGGTACAGGCGTGGTCATTACCCACAATCTTATCTGTCCCCACGCCCAGGGCTGCGAGCTTCCCCAGGCAAGGCTGTGTGCGAGGCCGGGCTAGAGGGCACGTCGGCCACCTCCCACCGTTCCGGCCGCCCCACACTCACTCTTTAAGATCCTTTGCAAATTGCCCTGGAAGTCCAGGGCCCACTGGTTGAGCGCGCAGGTGGCCACGGTCACCTTTCGGCCCATCCTGGCGGCGACCGTCCGGGCAGGGAGCCGGTGCACGGTAGTGGGCACTGCCGTCCTCCAAGCCAGACGGGCACCCCGGGCGCCAGACCTTCCGGGTCGCCCGCTCTCGCCCCGCCCCGTCCGCGGACCGCCTTGCCTGGTCGGGACTTCAGAGTCTTGAGCGCCAGCGTGAGGCTCCGCCCCTCCCCCGGATAGCCACGCCCTCTCCCCGCCCCCCGGCGAGGCTACACCGCCAGGCCCCGCCCACGGGTCGCCCCGCCGTTACCGTGGAGCGCACGCCTGCGCCTGCGCAGTGAGGAAGCCGGCGGGCAATGGGGTCAGGAGGGCCCCGCCCCTGCCTCCGTCCAGGTCCCTGTCCCAGCCACTACCCCGGGCCCCGCCTCTGCCCCAAGCCCGGCCAGCCCGCCCGGTTCCCGCGCGCAGGTGGAGGAGGGGCCCGCCCAGCCACCCACCCACCCCTCTATTTGACTCCACGCCCCTCCCCACAACCCGCTTCATATGGCGTGAAAGGTCCCGAGTGCACCAAAGTTAGCACCTTGAGTGAACCAAGAGGCTAGAAACCACGCTGGTCGGGGCGGCCGTGTCCCCGCTCTTCCCTCCTACCCCCACCCCGCGCCGCAACCGCGTCACCCGCAACTCCGGGCGAGCTGCCCCTGCCCTTTGCACCTTGCACCACGTGTGCTGGGCGGGGCGAGGAAGGGCGCTGTTCCGCTTCTCCAGACCGGCGCCGTCTGCGCTCGGGGGCGCTCCTGCCGCGTGAGGCCCCCCCCGGAGCTGGGCGCACGTCCTTGGAGCTGCTTTTCTGCGGCCCATTTCCCTTTAGGGACAAAGCACAGTGTCTGCATCCGATCACGGGTGGGCACTTGCGCTCCCGGGCGCGCGCGCACGCCGCGGTTTCCGCTCCCCCGGGGGTCCCTGGCGGCCCCCTCACCCATTTCTCCCGCAGGTGTGCCGAGGCGTGGGCGCGCGCCTCCCCGGCTTCCCTGAATGCCACCGAATCTCGTCCCCAAGGCCCCTGCGCCGGTCCCCACCAGCAGTCTCTCGGGTTTCCCGTTCCACGTTCAATCTCGAGTCCTCCCAGGGTAGAAACCCCTCCCCCACCCCGTAGAGAACTGTTTCGCCATCGTCGCTTGAACGGCCCTGTTAGGGGACGGACGGACGGACAGGGTGAGGGTGGATTGACGAATGGAGAGGCGGAGAGAAGGCGCAGCAGCGCTGGGGCGGGCAAGCCGGGGGTGCGCGCTGGGAACCCAGAGATCCGAGTAGATGCAAAACATTGCGACACATTCAAAGGTTAAGAAAGAAAAGTTGCCGGGCTCGGTGGCTCAGCCTGTAATCCCGCGCCTTGGGAGGCTGAGGTGAGTGGATTGCCTGAGCCTGCGGGTTCGAGACCCGCCTGGGCAGCGAGACCTCATCTTTACAATAAATCAAGATATCAGCCGGGCGTGGTAGCGCATGCCTGTAATTCCGGCCACTCGGGAGGCTGAGGCGGAAGGACCGCCGGAGCCCAGCAGGTCGAGGCTGCGGTGGCCGGGAGCGGCCACTGCACTGCAGTCTGGGCGACAAGTGAGACTCCAACTCAAAAAAAAAAAAAAAAAAAAAAAAAAAAGAAAAGTTTATTTAAAAGTAAATTAGCCGGGCTTGGTGGCTCAGCCTGTAATCCCTGCGCTTTGGGAGGCCGAGGTGAGTGGATTGCCTGAGCCCACGGGTTCAAGACCCGCCTGGGCAACTTGGTGAGACCTCATCTCTACAATAAAATCAAAAATTAGCCGGGTGTGGTAGCCCACACCTGTAGTTCCAGCTACTTGGAAGGCTGAGGCGGAAGGATCGCCGGAGCCCAGCGGGTCGAAGCTGCAGTGGCCGGGAGCATGCCACTACACTCCAGTCTGGGTGACAGAGTGAGACACCAACTCAAAAAATTTTAAAAATTTAAAAATTTTAAAAAGCAAATTAAAGAGAGAGAAGGAAGAAAGAAGATTCACCTCCCCAAGGGGGGAGGGGGGGACCAAAGCCAGGAAGCATGGCGACAGCCATGGCTCAGAGAGTACATGGCCACACCAGACTCTAGCAAGGCAATGGCCACTGGTTGCTTGTGGTTGAGTCTTTTTAACCATTAAGATCATTAAAGTGATTGGGTGGTGGTCTGGTGATGGCCAGCAGTCAGATGGGTGGGTTAGTCACACGATTGCTGTCTTGGTGGGGCTTATTCGGTCACATAGGTCACAAAGGGCTGATTCGGTTAACCCTGGGATGGGGGCAGGATTCCTGCAAGAGACTTGTTAGACATTTCCAATTCACAAACTCTGACATTTGCAACTCACAAACTTTTATGACTTTGGCCAGCCAAAGGAACCTAAAATTTACTAGATTATTATGCTAGACCATGAATAGTTGGGCTGTCCTGGTCTTGCATCTGAAGGAGATTTGCCCAGGAAGATGGGATAGGCTGCTGTTTGTCCTGCAGTAGAATGTCTGAATGCTTTCTAATGGTTGTGCTGAGGCAAAAAGACTAAACCATAAGCTAAGTTTCTTCTAGGTTTCTATAGGTACCTTTCAGGTCCGTCCTTCCCTGCCATCAAAATTAACTTAAAACACTGCACACACCGTTTATAAATCTCCAGGAGAGGAGACTCGACTCTTCTAAGTTTTTTATTTTAAAGATGTGGGGTACAACTCAGGGTTAGGTATACAAACGTTCATTATGGAGGTACCCTTGTTGGTGAGGTGTGCCCCCCCTTCCCTGGCAGGTTCGCACACTACCAATCTGTTTCTTTTTTTTTTTTTTTTTGAGTTGGAGTCTCACTCTGTCGCCCAGACTGCAGTGCAGCGGCCACTCCCGGCCACCGCAGCCTCAACCTGCTGGGCTCCAGTGATCCTTCCGCCTCAGCCTTCCAAGTAGCCGGAATTACAGGCATGCGCTACTACGCCTGGCTGATTTTTTGATTTATTGTAGAGATGAGGTCTCGCTGCCCAGTGGGTCTCGAACCCACGGTCTCATGCAATCCACTCGCCTCAGCCTCCCAAAGGCGTGGGATTACAGGCTGAGCCACCGAGCCCGGCTTCTTTTTTTGGGGGGGGGGTTGGAGTCTCACTTCGTTGCCCAGGCTAGGGTGTAGTGGCACATTCACGGCCACCCCAGTGTCAACCTCCTGGACTCCAGCAATCCATCTGCCTCAGCCTTCCAAGTAGCTGGAACTACAGGCGCCCGCTACCGGCTAATTTTTGATTTACTGTAGAGACGAGGTCTCGCCAAGTTACCTGGGCTGGTCTTGAACCCGCAGACTCAGGCAATCCACTCCCCTCAGTCTCTCAAAGTGCTGGGATGACAGAGTCACCGAGCCCAGCCCAACTTGCCCAACGTTTTTTTTTTGAGTGGAGTCTCACTCTGTCACCCAGGCTGGAGTGCAGTGGCACACTCACAGCCATCGCAGCATCAACCTGATGGGCTTAGGTGATCCTTCCACTTCAACCTTCCAAGTAGCCGGAACTACAGGTGTGAGCTACCAGGCCCAGCTTATTTTTGATTCATTGTAGAGAGACGAGGTCTACATGTTGCCCAGGCTGGTCTCGAACCCCCCAGGCTCAGGCAGTCCTCTTGCCTCAGCCTCCCAAAGTGCTGGGATGACAGGCTGAGTCACTGTCCCCAACCCCGTGGTCTGTTAACAGGAGAAAGTTACTGCAATCAGTTTCTTCACCAATCAAAGCTGTAGTTCTGGCTGGTAGACCGGGGTCAGTTAGCATCTGTGTAAGCTGGGCTCTTTGTAATTGTTGGAATACTGCTTATCTCAAGGCCACTGCCTTTTTTAGCTGCTAAATAGAAACCTTGGGGCAGTTAGAATATAGGGTAGGATGTGAGACTTAACCCTTTCCTGGCATAGCCATGGCCCTGTATATAATTTGATATTGCCACGAAGAGTCTGTTCCATCGGCCTTGTGATCTCTGTTTTAACATTCATGCTGGTAGCTGGGCACCATGGCTCACGCCTGTAATCCCAGCACTTTGGGAGGCGGAAGTGTGAGGATTGCCTGAGCTCAGGGGTTCAAGACCAACCCGGGCAACATAACAAGACCTCGTCTTTACAATAAAAAAAAAAAAAAAATTAACTGGGCATGGTGGTACACACCTGTGGTTCCAGCTACTTGGAAGGCCAGACTGAAGGGTCACCCGAGCCCAGCAGGTTGAGGCTACAATGACCGTGAGCGTGCCGCTGTACTACAGCCCGGGTGACAGACAGGAAATATAATGAGATCTGACGTCCCATCTGTTGTGGCCAGGAACTCGGTTTTAAGGTCTTTCTGGGGTCCCCGTGACCAAGACATGGTCCATTCGATGGGGGGCTTAGGGTTTTATTTTGCATTTACATACATATACTTGTTTTTGCATTTTTTTTTTGAGTCGGAGTCTCACTCTGTCGCCCAGACTGGAGTGCAGTGGCCGCTCCCGGCCACCGCAGCTTCAACCTGCTGGGCTCCGGTGATCCTTCCGCCTCAACCTTCGGAGTAGCTGGAATTACAGGCACGCGCTACCACACCCGGCTGATTTTTTGATTTATTGTAGAGATGAAGTCTCGCTGCCCAGGCGGGTCTCGAACCCGCAGGCTCAGGCAATTCACTCATCTCAGCCTCCCAAAGGCGCGGGATGACAGGCTGAGCCACCAAGCCCAGCTGTTTTCACATTTTTAATCAACTCTTTCCTGTCTGTGAAGTAATGTTTGTCCATGACAATTTGGAAACTCCAGAAAAGCGTAAGAAAGTTGTCTGTTTAAGGCCGAGGGTGGTGGCTCAAGCTTGTAATCCCAGCACTTTGCAGGCCGTGGTGAGAGGATTGCCTGAGCCCAGAGGTTTGAGACCACCCTGGGCAACTTGGCAAGACCTTGTCTCTACAATAAATCACAAAATTAGCCAGGCGTAGTGGCACACACCTGTGGTTCCAACTACTTGGAGGCTGAAGCAGAAAGATCACCTGAGCCCAGCAGGTTGAAGCTGCAGTGACCATGAACATGCCGCTGAACTCCAGCCTGGGCAACAGGGTGAGACTCCGACTCAAAAAAAAAAAAGAAAGAAAGAAAGAAAGAGAGAGAGAGAGAGAGAGAGAGAGAGAGAAGAAAGAAAGAAAGAAAACTGTGTTTATTGAATCTTCACATCATGTCTTAAGGTAGCTTTCATCCTCCCAAAATCCATGGGGTCTGCTATCTCTGTTTTTTCAGGTCTCTGCTGAAATCTCTCCTGCCAGCAATGACTAACTCCAGGCCTGGGACAGAGGAGGAGAAGATTCTGGAACATCTGGTTGTCCCAGAAAATAAGGATGTTCTCACAGGAGGAGGGGAAACATCATTTGAGTTTGAGTGGTTCGGTGAGTCAAAAGAAATCCATTAATTCAATAAAATAGAGGAATTCTTTACAGAAGAACACCTGCTAATAAAGAATAACTTATTAATACATGTTAAAGGAATGAAGAAGCCAGGCTCGGTGGCTCAGCCTGTAATCCCGCGCCTTTGGGAGGCTGAGATGAGTGGATTGCCTGAGCCCGTGGGTTCGAGACCCGCCTGGGCAGCGAGACCTCATCTCTACAATAAATCAGAAAAATCAGCCAGGTGTAGTAGCGCATGCCTGTAATTCCAGCTACTTGGAAGGCTGAGGTGGAAGGATCGCTGGAGCCCAGTAGGTGGAGGCTGCGGTGGCCGGGAGCGGCCACTGTACTCCAGTCTGGGCGATAGAGTGAGACTCCAACTCAAAAAAAAAAAGGAATGAAGAAATTAAAAAGTCTTTGTGCCAAGAAGTCAGGTGATCCAGGCAAGAGTGTCATTCAGTGCTCGCTCCCCAGCGTGAAAGGTCGTTTGGGAATAGCATATTTACACAGTCTTGGAGGATCAGTCCACCGATTACTCATTACAGACAGAAGGAAAATTGGAGATTCCTGGCAGAAACCACCCAAGCCCTATCCATGATCAAACTTATCCACAACAGGTCACCGTGACATTGTGCTGTGTTGTAAAATAAAACAAAGTAAAATGTTAGGACTCTCTAAATGTATTATGTCAGCCTGGGCAACATAGTGAGATCTCATCTCTAAAAAAAATTTTTTTTCCTTTCATTTTTATTTATTTTTATCTATCTATTTTTTTTTTTTGAGTTAGAGCCTCACTCTGTCACCCAGACTGGAGTGTAGTGGCTGCTCCCGGCCACTGCAGCCTCGACCTGCTGGACTTCAGTGATCCTTCTGCCTCAGCCTTCCAAGTAACTGGAACTACAGGTGCGCTACCACGCCCGGCTAATTTTTGATTTATTGTAGTGATGAGGTCTCGCCAAGTTGCCTGGACGGGTCTCGAACCCACGGGTTCAGGCAATCCACTCACCTTGGCCTCCCAAAGCACTGGGATTGCAGGATGAGCCACCAAGCCTGGCCAATTTTTTTTTCTAAAGGAGCAGAGCACAGTGTCATGTGGCTGTAGTTCCAGCCACTCAGGAAGCTGAGGTGGGAGGCTTGCTGGAGCCCAGGTGTACAAGGCTTCAATGAGCCATGAGCATACCACTACACTCCAGACTGGGTGACAGAGGGAGACCCCATCTTGCAATAAATTTATGTATGTGTATATGTATGTATGTATTTATTATGTCCAGGGGGAAGTTGAGTCCTAGAACTGAGTCTGTTTGTAATTTTTTTTTAGATAAATGATTAGGATAGACCAGAGACCAGACCTCTTCCCCTCTTAATTACTGATTGTTTTTACAGATTGTCTCTTTTATTGTTTTGTACTTAACTCAGATCAGATGGCACCCAAAGCCCCATGAGTCTCACATCTTTGGTGTAAAATGTTTAAATGCCTTTTCCCTGAAAATTAGACCACCTTGACTAATCAGATCAATATGACTACCCATTAAACTTTACATAAAAAGATGCTAAAATTCTGTTAAATTTCCCTAAACTTGCCAGGAACAGTGGCTCAGACCTGTCATCCCAGCACTCTGGGAGGCGGAGGCGAGAGGATTGCCTGAGCCCAGGGTTTCGAGACCAGTCTGGGCAACTTGGCAAGACATCGTCTCTACAATAAATCAAAAAATTACCCAGACGTGGTGGCGGGCGCCTGTAGTTCCAGCTACCTGGAAGGGTGAGGCAGAAGGATCACCTGAGCCCAGCAGGTTGAGGCTGCCATGGCCGTGAGTGTGCCACTGCACTCCAGCCTGGGTGACAGAAAGAGACTCCAACTGAAAAAAAAGAAAAATAGACCACCTTGACTAATCAGATCAATTTGACTACTCACTTAACCTTACATAAAAAGATGCTAAAATTCTGTTAAATTTCCCTAAACTAGCCAGACACAGTGGCTCAGGCCTGTCATCCCAGCACTTTGGGAGGCAGAGGTGAGGGGACTGCCTGAGCCCAGGCATTCAAGACCACCCCGGGCAACTTGGTGAGACCTCATCTCTACAATAAATAAAATAATTAGCCAGGTGTGGTGGTACAGGCCTGTGGTTCCAGCTACTGGGAATGCTGAGGTAGAAGGATCGCCTGAGCCCAGCAGGTTGAGGCTGCGGTGGCCGTGAGCATGCCACTGCACTCCAGCCTGGATGATAGAGTGAGACTCTGACTCAAAAAAAAAAAAAAAATTTCCCTAAACTTTGGAAGTCAGTGTTTCACAGTGAAGAAGTTTGGGATTGTTAATAAACACATTCTTTAAAACCTGAACTTCCTCGGCAGCTATCTTCACACTACAGGCTTTATTTTATTTTATTTTATTTTTAAGTGAGAAAACAGGATTTACTAAGAGAATAGAAAAGGTCCCACAGTAGGAGGGGACCTGAGGGGATTGCCCAATCACTGTCTTTCACTTAAATGGGTGACCCTTATGATTATTTTAGGCTGACAACTTGCAGATGAGACACCATATGCTCTCTGTAGTATATTATCCTGCCACAAAAATGTCTACCCTAAATGCATGGTTGGGTTCTGGGGTTTTTTTGTTTTTGTTTTTTTTCTTTTGAGTCGGAGTCTCACTCTGTCGCCCAGACTGGAGTGCAGTGGCTGCTCCCGGCCACCGCAGCCTCCACCTGCTGGGCTCCGGCGATCCTTCCGCCTCAGCCTTCCGAGTAGCCAGAATTACAGGCATGCGCTACCACGCCCGGCTGATTTTTTGATTGATTGTAGAGATGAGGTCTCACTGCCCAGGCGGGTCTCGAACCTGTGGGCTCAGGCAATCCACTCACCTCAGCCTCCCAAAGGCGCAGGATTACAGGCTGAGCCACCGAGCCCGGCTTGATGTTTGATTTATTGTAGAAATGAGGTCTCACCAAGTTGCCCAGGCGGGTCTCGAACCTGCGGGCTCAGGCAATCCATTCACCTCAGCCTCCCAAGGCGCGGGATTACAGGCTGAGCCACCGAGCCCGGCTGGATTCTGGGGTTTTAATAAGGTTGTCAAAGCCATTACTGGGACACTTTGGGGAGATTGGGGATGGGGAATCAATAACAGCACAGAATTGCTGTGCAGTTTCCAGAGTGTTCTTGCTCTCAGGAGAGGGATACTGAATTATCTGATGGGGAAGCCTCATGGTATCTGGGGCAGATGGTGCTGGGGGGCGGGGAAGATAAAAAAAGAAAAATACACACGCATGTAAGAGAGAAAAGACAGGAGGCCAAGTGTTCACTGATGCTGGATCTGGGTATAGGGGTGTTCGCTTCATGTCTTTATGTTCAACTTGTTTGTATGCTGAATTTTTTCTTTTTGATTCGGAGTCTCACGCTGTCACCCAGACTGGAGAGCAGTGGCACGCTCCCAGCCACCCCGGCACTGACCTGCTGGGCTCCGGCGATCCTTACGCCTCAGCCTGCCAAGTAGCCGGAACTACAGCCACGCGCTACCATGCCAGTTAACTTGATTTATTGTAGAGACAGGTCTCGAACCCGCAGGCTCAGGCAATCCACTTTCCTCAGCCTCCCAAAGTGCTGGGATTACAGGCTGAGCCACTGCGCCCGGCCCTGAATGTTTTTCAAAACGGTAAACTGCAGGAAAAAAATACAATGTGTCTCTGAGGGCCAGGGAGATGCACCGACCAGATCCCTCTGCCAATAAGGCCTGTTGCCTAACTCCTGGGTGTGTGTCATCAGTAGTTACCTTTGGCTGCCTCGCCAAGGCCATGCCCTTGCGAGAGCAGCCGTGCCCAGTGACTAACTGGAGGCAGGCCCCGGGATCATTCTGGCCCAGCAAAGCACCTCTGAGAGGTTCCATCACCGCATCTTCCCTGCGGGCTGGACCCAAGGGTCTGGCTGGCACGGTCCTCTCCCCTGCTGTCTCTTCCCTCCCACTCCTGCAGAGGTGTGATCCTTAATGAAGCCTCCTGTCTCAACTGCATTTCCTGGGCATTTCCTGGAGCCCGCGGGGTCTCACGGCAGCCAGCCTTCCCTAACACCCCTAAATAAAAACACTGCCCGGCCACATTGGAGCCCTCCTACCCTGCTTTTTCATGTCGCCTCTCCCCCCTGCTGTGGTTGCTTGGGCGTTGGACCCCCTGCGGCCCAGAACGTGAGCCCCACGAGCAGGGGTTCTGTGTGTTTTGCTCGTCGCTGTGCTCCCAGGTCCCAGAGCAGCCCCTGGACGCGCCTGATGCCCCCCGTGCGTGTGTGTCGCGAGCCCTCGGAGTCCCCTTTGCAGAGGAGGAAACTGAGGCACCGGGAGCCCCACGCCCACCCAGACGGTGGATGAGCCGGGCGCGTTCTCCGCGCGGCCTCACGTCCCAAGCCCTCCCTCGCCCCCCGGAGCTCTCGCCCCGCTGCCCCCAGCGATCGCCCCGCCCCACTGCCCCCGGCGGTCGCCCAGGGGATGGGGCGGGGGGAGGGGCGGGGCGGACGAGGGGCGGGGCCGGCCTGGGGCCGTCAATCTCGCGCCCAGCCAGCGCCGAGCGGCGGGCGCGGTGGGCCCGGAGTCAGCTCAGGCGTCCGGCCAATCGCGGGGCGCGGGGCCGCCGGCCAGTCAGGGCCCGCCTCCGATTGGCCGCCTGTCGCCCTACGTCATGCGGGGGCGGGGCTGCGGGGCGGTCAACTGGGCTGCGGTGGGCCAAGCACCTGGGCTCGGGCGTCCGCAGAGCGGAACCAGACGCGCTGGTGAAGCGGGGAGTGCGCGCGGCTGCGGGGCGCGTGCGCAGGTGAGGTTGGGGTTGGCGGGGGTGGTCCTCGGGTGGGTAGGGGGCGCGTGCACTGTCGAGGGTGGGCGTGGGGATGGTCCTCGGATAGGATGCACGAGCACAGGTGAGGATGGGAATGGGGTGTGGTCCTCAGGTGGGTAGGGGGCGCGTGCGCAGGTGAGGATGGGGGGTTGAGGGGTGGTCCTCAGGTGGATGGGGGTGGGGGAGCGGTCCCTAGGTGGGTAGGGGGTGCATGTGTAGGTGAGGATAGGGTGGGGGAGATTGTCCCCAAGCAGGTAGCGGTGTGTGTGCTGGTCAGGAGGGGGAAGTTGTGACCAGGTGAGGAGGTGGCCACGCACTGGGTGTGGGTGGTTGGGACTGGAGGTGGGGAAAGGGGGTGTGAGCACAGCTGGGGAGGTAGACCTGGGCACTCAGGTGGGGAACAGGTCCCACCCCCAGATGTCGAACAACTGGTGCTCAGGTGAGACGGAGTGGACATGTGGGCACACCCCTAGACGGCTCTTGTGCCCCTGTGGTCAGGAGTTCCCCTGCCAGGCGCTGCGCTGACCCACACTCAGCCAGGCAAGTGCTTCCTTGACCAGGAAAGGGGCGGGGGGGTCGGCCCCCAGCTCGGGTGCCGTGCTGTGCTCAAGCCCATGGGGGGTTTGCGAAATACCCAAGCAGAAGCTGGAACCGGTAGGAGATGCCGGACTGCTTTGCTGGGAATGACTCAGGCGGGGATGTCGGGGATCAGAGGTAGCGCAGCCAGTGTCCACACAGGTGTCTGTCCGACCCAGGCCCCCAAGCCAGGGGTCAGGGTTGACCAGAGAGCAGGAATCCCACATGGACCTGGCTACTTTTGCCTAAAAGTGTGTGTTTGGCAAGTGTGGCTTTGCCTGAGCAATGAAGGATGGCTCCGGCTGGCGTGCAGAGAAGGTCACGTCACTCCACCTGCAGGCCAGGTTTCCTGGAAAAACCAGGATGACTTGCAAAGTGAAAATTCAGAGGCCAGGTGCAGTGGCCCGCACCTATAATCCCAGCACTTCGGGAGGCTGAGGTGAGAGGACTGCCTGAGCCCTCGGGTTCCAGACCAGCCTGGGCAACTTGGTGAGACCTCAGCTCTACAACAAATAATTCTTTAAAAAAATTACCCGCGTGTGGTGGCACGCGCCTGTAGTTCCAGCTACTTGGAAGGCTGAGGAGGAAGGATCACCTAAACCCAGCAGGTCGAGGCTGCGGTGGCCGGGGGCGTGCCACTGCTCTCCCATCTGGGCGACAGAGTGAGACTCCAACGAAAAAAAAAGAAAACTCAGAAACACTCAACCAAGAGTCATCCTTAGAGTACCTGGACTCCTTATAGAACCCATCCATGCAAGTACTGTTAAAAAGAAATAAATAAGCCGGGCTCGGTGGCTCAGCTTGTAATCCCGCGCCTTGGGAGGCTGAGGTGAGTGGATTGCCTGAGCCCGCAGATTTGAGACCCACCTGGGCAACCTGGCGAGACCTCATCTCTACAATAAATCAAAAATTAGCTGGGAGTGGTAGCGTGCGCCTGTAATTCCAGCTACTCGGAAGGCTGAGGTGGACAGATTGCCGGAGCCCCAGCAGGTGGAGGCTGCGGTGGCCGGGGATGGCCACTGCGCTCCAGTCTGGGCGACAGAGTAAGACTCCAACTCAAAAAAAAAAAAAAAAAAAAGAAAAAATAAGAAGAAAAACTTCCGTGGTACATTCAGACGGTCCATCTATAGATGCTGGGTACAGGATGTGGAAGGCAGGAAACTGCTTACAAAGAGATTTAGGTACCAGCAAATTTTTGAGATAGAAAGAGGAGGGAGAATGGGTGTGTGCTATGTAATAAATAACTTTTAGCACAACCTGGAAGAATACACATCAATGTTTAATGACTCCTGAGGTTTGGAGGAAGGAGAAAGGGGCCTCTTTTTTCTTCACATTTGACTTTTTTGGTTTGTTTTGTTTTTTTGAGTTGGAGTCTCTCTGTCACCCAGGCTGGAGTGCAGGGACACACTCACGGCCACCCCAGCGTTGACCTGCTGGGCTCCAGCGATCCTTCCGCCTCAGCTTTCCAATTAGCCAGAACTATAGGCGCATGCTACCACACCAGCTAATTTTTTGTGATTTAATGTAGAGACAAGGTCTCAGCAAGTTTCCCAGGCTGGTCTCGAACCGTTGGGTTCAGGCAGTCCTCTTGCCTCACCCTCCCAAAATGCTAGGCTCCGGTGATCCTTCTGCCTCAGCCTTCCAAGTAACTGAAACCACAGGCGCACGCTACTATGCCCATCTAATTTTTGATTTATTTTAGAAACTAGGTCTTGCCAAGTTGCCTGGGCTGGTCTCGAACCCGCGGGCTCAGGCAATCCACTCGCCTCACCCTCTCAAAGTGCTGGGATTGCAGGCTGACCCACTGACCTGGCCAACTTTTAAATTTTCTATAGAGATGAAATTTCACTATGTTGCCCAGGCTGGTCTTGAACCCCTGGGCTCAAGCATCCTCCTGCCTCGGCCTCCCAGAGTACTGGGATGACAGGCGTGAGCCACCTGGCCTGGCTGTGACTTACCAGCTTTGGGAAAAAGTCAAATGAGCCGGGCTCGGTGGCTCAGCCTATAATCCCAGTGCTTTGGGAGGCCGAGGTGAGTGGATTGCCTGAGCCTGTGGGTTCGAGACCCGCCTGGGCAACTAGGTGAGACCTCATCTCTACAATAAGTCAAAAATTAGCCAGGCGTGGTAGCGCGCACCTGTAGTTCCAGCTACTCAAAAGGCTGGGCGGAAGGATCGCCGGAGCCCAGCAGGTCGAGGCTGCGGTGGCCGGGAGCAGCCACTGCACTCCAGTCTGGGTGACAGAGTGAGACTCCAACTCAAAAAGAAAAAAAAGAGAAAAAAGAAAAAGTCAAACGCTGGAGCGTCTGCTCTCAAACGTCAACTGTTGCCTGTGTGTCTTAGAAGTGACATCCACACACTCAGAGTACGTCCCTTCTCCGTGCCCAGTCATCTGTTGTCAAGGATGTTGCTTGCATGTTTATTGCACAATTCAGTGCTTGTGTCAGAAGAGCTGAGTTCTGGGCAAATGAACTCTGTAATAAGCTGAAAATGTCTATTTGGTCTTGCTTTATTTTATTTCATTTATTTCATGAGTCAGAGTCTCACTCTGTCGCCCAGGCTGGAGTGCAGGGGCCCGCTCACAGCCACCACAGTCTTGACCTGCATCAGGCGATCCTTCTGCCTCAGCCTTCCAAGTAGCTGGAACCACAGGTATGCGCCATCATGCCCAGCCAATTTTTGATTGATTGCAGAGACAAGGCCTCACCTAGTTGCCTAGGCTGGTCTTGAACCCCTGGGCTCAGGCAGTCCTCTCGCCTTGGCCTCCCAAAGTGCTGGGATGACAGACTTGAGCCACTGTACCTGGACTGGTCTTGTTTTATTTACTGATTTGTTGAGTCAGGGTCTCACTCCATCACCCAGGTGGGGAATGCAGTGGCACAATCACGGCTCAACGCTGCCTCAACCTCATGGGCTCAGGAAATCCTCCCGCCTCAACCTCCTGAGTCGCTGGGACTACAGGCCTGCGCCACCACGCCCAGCTAATTTTTTAATTTTTTTGTAGAGGTGAGGTCTTACTGTGTTGATTTTTTTTTTTGTCGTGATGAGGGCTTGCTATAATGTTGCCCAGGCCAGTCTCGAACCCCTGGCCTCAAGCGATCCTCCCACTTGGGTCTGTCCTCGCTCCAACCCCTAGAAGATAGACATCTCCCTTGCAGCCACAGTGTCCTCTTGGTTTCTCCCAGCCTGTACTGAGGTTATACACTCCGTGGACCTTTGGCAGTTTTCCAGCTGGTTCGATCATTGAAGGTTCTGGTTGGTGCCAGGCTTGGGCCCCACGGGGCTTAGCTCTGACTCGAGGAGGAAGGATGCCGGCCTGCTGGCTTAGCCTTCCTGGGAGGCAAGTGTGTGTGGATGGTCCAGATGAACACGGGTCAGTGGGAAAACTAGGGATTCCGGGCGGGAGGTGCCGAACGGCACAGCTTGACTGGGAAGCGAGAGTGGACTGTGCGTCAACATGGGATCTGGCAGGTGTGGGCATTTCAGCTCAAGGAGCAGCCTGGCCGCATGAGACTGCCCGGGGGGGGGGGAACCTGCTGAGAGCCAGGGGCCATGTCCAGGTGGCTCTGATCTGGTGCTGTCCAGGGCCGTGTCCAGGTGGTTTTGATCCGGAGCTGAGTGGCAGCACTTCTCAGGGGCAGGCTTTTTGTTGTGTTTTGTTTTGGGTCAGGGTCTCACTCTGTCGCCCAGGCTGGAGTGCAGTGGCATGATCACAACTCACCACAGCCTCGACTCTGCTGAGTGCAGGCGATCCTTCCGCCTCAACTTCCCAAGTTGCTGGAACTACAGGTGCATGCCACCACACTCAGCTAATTTTTAAAACATTTATTGCAGAGGTGAGGTCTCAGACCCCTGGACTCAGGCAATGCCTCCCAAAGTGCTGGGATTACAGGCATGAGCCACCATACCTGGCCAGCCCGGCAGGTTTTTTGTTTTTTTTGTCCACTTCAGTTTTACAGATATAAGAGTGGTGGCCACATGTCAGGTTCTGTGTTCTGTATTTGGGGCTGTGAGGGCATGGCTTCTGCCTGCCAAGAGCTCTGCATCCTCCCTGGTACATCAGAAGAACTTCATAAACCTGTGTGGAAATAAGTGTTGCAACCAGAGTTCTCACACTGCATGATGACAATGTCTTTTATTTATTTGTTTTTTTAGGTGGAGTCTCACTCTCTTGCCCAGGCTGGAGTGCAGTGGCACAATCACTCACAGCTCACCCCCAGTCTCGACCTCCTGGACTCAGGCGATCCTCCTGCCTTAGCCTCCCAAGTAACTGGGGCTACTACCACACCCAGCTAATTTTTTGATTTTTTGCGGAGATGAGGTCTCGCCACGTTGCCCAGGCTGGTCTCGAACTCCTGGACTCAAGCAGTCCTCCTGTCTCAGCCTCCCAAAGTGCTAGGATTGCAGGTATAAGCCACTACGCATGGCAAAAATATCTTTCATCATGGAAATTTTTAAAATAAGTGTAAATTTTTAAAGTAATCTGTGCTTACATTTTTAAAAGTTCAGAGTTTTAAAAGCTTTACCAAAATATATCCATAGTTCTCTACTGCATCTCATATCCCACAGTTACGCTTGCCACCAGCAAATACTTTTCATCTTTTAGCTACTTTTTTGTTGTCTGTACCTGCTTATTGCCAAGTAATTTCCTTTCACCACCCCCAACTTTGCAGATTTCCTTCTGCACATCCAGTAGCCAGCCTATAATCAGAGTTCATGTTGTTATGATAAAGTTACCAGCATTCATGGTTGGGCACAGTAATGTTTTGTAATCTGGTTTCTCATTTCTCCCCTTGTATGGCTTTTTATTTTTCCTGGGGTTAATGGTTGCCTCCCTTTTTCTCACCTGGCAGCACGGCGAGACCTCATCTCTACAAAAAAATCAAAATATTAGCCAGGTGTGGTGGCAGTCCCAGCTTCTTGGGAGGCTAAGGCAGGAAGGTCACCTGAGTCCAGGAGGTAAGACTGGTGAGCTGTGATTGATTGTGCCAATGCACTCCAGCCTGGGCAAAAGAGTGAGATTCCGATTAAAAAAACAAATAAAAGACGTTGTCATCACGCAGTGTTAAGAACCCTGGTTGCAACACTTATTTCCACACAGGTTTATGAAGTTCCTCTGATGTACTAGGGAGGAAGAATTCTTGGCAGGTAGAAGCCATGCCCTCACAGCCACAAATACAGAACGCAGAACCTGGCACGTGGCTTATGCATCTATGCACCTGTTGTTACTTTTCTTCTGAATGCTCTAACACAACTGTCATACATATTGGTAATTTTTCTTTTTTTTTGAGTTGGAGTCTCATTGCCTCACCCAGGCTGGGGTGTAGTGGCACGCCCACAGCCACCACAGCCTCCATCTACTGGACTCCGGAATCCTTCCGCCTCAGCCTTCCAAGTAACCGGAACTACAGGCATGCACCACCATGCCTGGCTAATTTTTTTGACTTATTGTAGAGACGAGATCTCTCCAAGTTGCCTAGGCTGGTCTTGAACCCGCAGGCTCAGGCAGTCTACTCACCTCGGCCTCCCCTGGTGCTGGAATGACAGGCTGAGCCACCAAGCCTGGCCTCATATTGGTAATTTTTCTACACACTGAAACATAACCTGATCCATCATTTCTTTTTTTTTTTTTGCGTTGGAGTCTCACTCCTTAACCCAGGCAGGAGTGCAGTGGCATGCACACTCACGGCTGCTCTAGTGTCGACCTGCTGGACTCTGGCGATCCTTCGTCTCAGCCTTCCGAGTAGCCAGAACTACAGACGTGCACTACCACGCCCGGCTATTTTTCATTTTATTGTAGAGACGAGTTTTCACCAAGTTTCCCGGGTTGATCTCGAACCTGCAGGCTCGGGCAGTCCACTCGCCTCGGCCTCCCAAAGTACTGAGATTACAGGCTGAGCCACTGAGGCCAGCCTATTTTTTATTTTTATTTTTGAGTTGGAGTCTCTGTCACCCAGGCTGGAGGGCAGTAGCATGCTCCCGGCCACCGCAGCCTCAGCTTGCTGGGCTCAGGCAGTCCTTCCACCTCAGCCTTCCAAGTAGCTGGAACTACAGACTGCATTACCACACCCGGCTAATTTTTTTTTTTATTATTATTATAGAGATGAGGTCTCGCCAAGTTGCCCAAGTTGGTCTTGAACCCATGGGCTCAAGCAATCCTCTTACCTTGGCCTCCCAAAATGCTGGGATTATAGGTGTGAGCCACTGCTCTCAGCCAATCTCTAATATTTTAAAGCTTTACAGTTATGGAAGTGGGGTTGTCTCTGCTTCCTCTGAATAATAACCATGGGGAGCAACTTTGGGTGCCGAGAGAGTTTCTCCTCCCACCCTTTTTTTGTGGACTGTTTGAAGGTTATTTGAGCGCCTCCGTATGGGCCACTCTTCTAGGCCCTGGTCGTAGAGCCATGATGAGGAGGGCACAGGGTCCCTGCCCCTGAGGAGCTTATGCTCTCACGTGGGAGGCCGTAGACATTGCACGCGTGCGCCGATGACAGTTGTGGACGGTTGTGCGAGTTATTAAGGAGGTCAGGGGCAGGTGGAGTGTCTTGGTGGTGACCTGGCGACAGCCGCTTCAGATGGGCTGAAAGGGAAGGTCTCCCGAGGGGGCACATTTTATACACGCCTGCAGACTTGCTGTCAGCAAGGGGGTGGCTGGTGCCGTGAACCAGGGGACCTCTATTCAAGGAGGAGTCAAGATCCCCGAGTCCCTGGCGCATAGGGGCCCGGGGGAGGGGGCTGTGTGGGAGGGAGGGGAGGTGGAACTGACTCAAGCTATAAGAAGGTCAGATGCCCTGGCACTGCCCTGGCACCATCTGGAGAACAGAGTAGGAGCTGGCATCAGAAGGCCGAGTGGGTAGTGGCTGCAGGCTCCGGGGAGATGGTTATCTCTTTCCCGCCTGCAGCCTTGCTGGGGAAAGGTTTCGGGGAGGTGGGCAGAGGGGACCAACCCTACTGGGCTGTGAGCTACAGCGGGTGTGGTGGGGAAGGTGTGCCTACTCTTTGGGGACCGTCTGAACGAGCTGCCTCCTCTCCGCAGGGCCCGATGGCGGCAAAATCCCAGCCCAGCGCTCCCAAAAGCAGGAGTCCGGGTGGCATCACTGATGACAGGGCTGCATCTCAGGGCCAGTGGGGCCGTGCCTGGTAAGAGTCCGGCTCGCTCTCCCGGCTGGATAATAAAGTGCGTCTCAGGGCTGTTTCTAGATGTTGGGATTTTACGGGCTCAGAGAGTGTTATATGTATTATTATTGTTAAGACTGCCAAAGGTAAGCTGTTTCCACTCTAAGGTAAAAAATTGAAAAAGAAAGTGGAAAATGCTGTCACCAAACGGTGTAGAAACATGTGGACTTGTTCATTTGTTTTTTGGGTTTTTTGAGTCAGTCTCACTCTTGTCACCCAGGCTGGAGTTCAGTGGAACGCTCCTGGCCACCGCAGCCTTGACCGGCTGGGCTCTGGTGATCCTTCTGCTTCAGCCTTCCCAGGAGCTGGAGCTCCAGGTGCACGCCACCCCGCCCGGCTACTTTTTTGATTTATTGGAGAGACAGGGTCTCACCAAGTTGCCGGGGCTGTTCTCGAACCCATGAGCTCCAGCAATCCTCTCGCCTTGGCCTCCCAAAGTGTTGGGATGACAGGTGCGAGCCACCATGCCTGGCGAAACTGTGGACTTAGAGGGCAGCTGGTTCCTCCACTCTCCTGGGGGTGTGTTGTCGTGGGTTTTTTGTGTGTGTGTTTTAACATTTTTTGGACCCTTTGATGTCCTTGTCTGCCCTGGCTCCTGTTCACTCTAGAGTGAGAGGGACTTGGGTGTGGGCAAGCTTCCTCCCTGACTGGGAACAAGGAATCAGCGGACTTGGTGGCTGTGAAGGGCCTTTCTGCATCCGTCCTCTGGGCCCCGGGACATCCGAGAGCGTCCACAGAGCGAGCCATTGGTGGGTGGATCACGGGCGAGCAGGCGTGTTGAGTGACTTCTCCAGCCGTGGGGAGGACTCGTATTGAGAGCTGACGCCTCTCTTGGGATGTGTGGTGGGTCAGGACGTCACGTCCCATGCACGTGGCCATCTCAGGGTCCTGAGTGGGGACGGGGAGAAGGTGGAGGGTCCCCGGTAGGATTGCCATGTGTACCTGGCAGGAAGGTGGACTGGTTCTCCCTGGCATGGCCATCTCAAGGTCCTGAGGGGGACAGGTAGCAGGCAGAGGGCCCCCAGTGTGACTGCCGTGTCTGCCCTGGCAGGGTCGTGGACTGGTTCTCACTGGTGTGGCCGTCCCAGGGTCCTGAGGGGGAAAGGGAGCGGGTGGGGGCTGCCAGCGTGACCTCCATGTCTGCTCTGGCAGGAAGGTGGCCTGGTTCTCGCTGGCGTGGCCATCACAAGGTCCTGAGGGGGACGGGTAGCAGGTGGGGGCCCCCAGTGTGACTGCCGTGTCTGCCCTGCAGGGAGGTGGCCTGATTCTCGCTGGCATGTCCATCTCAAGGTCCTGAAGAGGATGGGTAACAGGCTGGGGGGGTCACAATGTAACTACCACGTCTGCCCTGGCAGGGAGGTGGACTGGTTCTCGCTGGCGAGTGTCATCTTCCTGCTGGTATGCGCGCCCTTCATTGTGTATTACTTCATCATGGCATGCGACCAGTACAGCTGCTCCCTGACCGGCCCGGTGCTGGACGTCGCCACCGGGCGCACTGGGCTCTCAGACATCTGGGCCAAGACCCCGCCTTTGACAAAGAAAGCCGCTCAGCTCTATGCCTCATGGGTGGCATTCCAGGTCAGCAGTGGTGGGGCAGGAGCGGGGGCAGCGGGTATCCTCCGGCTGGGGCAGTCCTCCCATGTGTCTGGGACTTGGGATCCTGAATCCGGCTGACGTTTGGGTTCTGGGGACGGAGCAGGGCGTTCCCTAGACTTGGATGTACCCAGGTTTGTCATGAGATGTAGGGATGGACACCTGTAGCCTCCGTGTCTGACCCACCTCGGACTGTCTGAATGCGGTTCTGAAGCGTGTCCAGCCCGGCCGGGACAGGCTGAGCATACGAGCAAGACCCCGAGGGAGGGCAGGGCCGGCCCGGGGAAGCCCCCCACACGGCAGGAGTTGTGCGCTCGCCTCTGCTTTGGGAAGGAGCAGCCCGGTCCCCACAGGCTGTGCCTCCCCGGAGGCTGCAGTGTGGTCCCAGGCGAGGATGTCCCTGGCTCTGTTGTGACCCCCACCCCAGCCTCCCAGTCCAGAGTGAGTCCCCTGAGCTTTGCACAGCAAGCCTAGCGGAAACTGTGGTGCAACTTGCTGCCTTGACCCAGGAGGTTTCCAGGGAAACTGGGCTGGAAGAGGGCAGGCCTGGGTGTTTCACCCCGGGAGGAAGGCTTGGACTGTGAGGAGCTGTGTCTCCCGGCGTCTGAGCTTTGGGGCCTCGGCATCCCTCTTATTCGGGCCTCTTGGTCCCTTTGGGTGAAAAGTGACAGGGGTGGCAGGAATCACAACAGCCACGTAGCGTGTCCATCTGTCCATTGACGCATACCCCTGCCTACCAACAGATGTACACGCTGCGTAGGGTCTGTCCATCCCGGGAACATGATTTGGCAGTAAAAAGGAATGGAGTTCTGACATGTGCTGGGGGTGGATGGACCTTGAAAACGTGGTGCTAGGCCAGGCGTGGGGGCTGAAACCTGTAATACCAGCACTTTGGGAGGCTGAGGCGAGAGGACTGCCTGAGCCCAGGAGTTCGAGACCAGCCTGGGCAACCTGGAGAGACCTTGTCTCTACAATAAATCAAAAAATGAGGCCAGGCATGGTGGCTCACACCTGTGGTCCCAGTGCTTTGGGAGGCTGAGGCGAGAGGATTGCCTGAGTCCCGGGGCTCAAGACGTCAGCCTGGGCAACTTGGCGAGACCTTGTCTCTACAGTAAACCTAAAAATTAGCCAGGCGTGGTGGCACATGCCTGTGGTTCCAGCTACTTGGAAGGCTGAGGAGGAAGGATCGCCTGAGCCCAGCAGGTCGACACTGGGGTGGCCGTGAGTGTGCCACTGTCCTCCAGCCTGGGCAACAGAGTGAGACTCTGACTCAAAAAAAAAAAAAAGAAAAAGAAAAGAAAGAAAACGCAGTGCTGGGCAGAAGAGACCAGTCACAAACGACCACATACTGTGTGATTCCATTTCTGTGAAATGCCCAGATGGGCAGACCCACAGAGATGGGAAGTCCAGTTGTTGTGGGGACACAGGGAGAGGAAAGGGGAGGTGGCTACAGGATGGAATGGGGACCCTTTTGGGGTGATGAAAAGTTCTGAGATTAGGTAGTGGCCATAGTTGCACATGTGATACATGCACTTTAAAAGAGTGAATTTTCAGGAGGCTGATGCAGGAGGCTCATTTGAGCCCAGGAGCTGGAGGCCGCGATGAGCCGTGGGTGTGCCACTGCACTCCAACCTGGGCAACAGAGCAGGATTCTGACTCCAAAAGAAAGTGGGTTTTATGGCATCCGGATTATATCTCAGTTCCTTTTTTTTTGAGTTGGAGTCTCACTCTTGTCACCTAGGCTGGAGTGCAGTGGCACACTCATGACCACTGAGGCCTCATCTGCTGACTTAGGTGATCCTTCCGCCTTGGCCTTCTAAGTAGCTGGACCTACAGGGGCACACTACCATGCCCGGCTAGCTTTTGTGATCTATTGTAGAGACGAGGTCTCACTAAGTTGCCCAGGCTGGTCTCAAGCCCTTGGGCTCAGATAATCCTCTCACCTCGGCCTCCTAAAGAGCTGGGATTATAGACTGAGCCACCGTGCCCGTCCTGTTTCTTAAATGGCTTGCCCAGAAGGGACTGGGTGGGAGGGGTGAGCTCTCCACAGGGTATGGGTAAGGCTCCGGAGGGAGACTGCCGGGGCGCCTTTGCTGGGGGACAAGTTACTCGTTCAGGTGTCCCTCCAAGCCTGCATTTGTCCTGCCGTCCAAGCCACCTGGAGCCATAAGCTCTTCTGGAATGAAAAAGCCCTAATTCCAATTTGTCACATTCTCACTGCGTATTCACGTTGGTGGCTGGGTAGGAAAAACCAGGGCGTGTCCACACAGCAGCGCCCTCCCAGCCGCAGGTGACTCGGCTTCACGCTGTTTCAGGTGCTTCTATACATGGCGCTGCCTGATTTCTGCCACAAGTTTCTGCCCGGCTATGTAGGAGGCGTCCAGGAGGGAGCCGTGACCCCAGCAGGTACCCTGGCCCCTCCCCTTCCCTCCTCCCTCCCCTGTCCCCACCCCGCCCTCTCACAGGGCCTGCCTGCCTCCATGCTGCTCCTGTCCCAAAGACTCATGTCATAAGAGTGAGTTTTCCTTGGAAACTTTTCACAGCACCAGGACTTGAGTTGATGGAGGGGTGGGGCCATCCCAGACACAAGCTGGAAATCACTTTCCTCGATAAGGCGTGGTGACGGGCCCCAGACTTCTCCCTAGTCCCATGGCGGGGGTATATCCTCAGGCCTGGGAGCAGTTTCCTGCAGAGGCCACTGTGGCTTCCCGGACCACCTGCTGGGAGGCCTGGTTCGTGCGTTCCTCACTGTCACGGAGAACCTGTGGAGAGCCCAGCTTCTGCCATGCTCTGGGTGCACGTGGGAACCCCACTCTGTCTCTGCCTGCAGAGAGCTCTCTGTCCAGTGGGGGTCTGGCAACTCCCCGATGGTTACAAGGGGAGTTCAGGACACCGTAGGCACCCATTGGCACCCACGACGGGTGGGTGAGTGGATGGATGGAAGATGGATGAACGAATGGATGAGAGGAGGGATGGATGGATGGGTAGACGAATGGATGGTTGGGAGAGTGGGTGGGTGGATGAATAGATGAGTAGAAGGATGGATGGGCGGGTGGAGCGAATGGATGGTGGGGATGGATGGATGGGTAGATGGTGGATGGCAATGGATGAATGAGAGAGTGGATGGATGGATGGACAGGAGGGTGGGTAGGTGGGTGGGTGGATGGATGAGTAGAGGGTGAATGGTGGGTGGGAGGGTGGATGGATGGATGGATGGATGGATGGATGGATGAAGGATGGATGGATGGATGGAAGGATGGATGGGTGGGTGGGTGGGTGGATGGATGGAAGGAGGATGGATGGATGGAGGATGGATGGATGGATGGATGGAAGGATGGATGGATGGATGGAAGGATGGATGGATGGATGGGTAGATGGGTGGATGGGCCAATGGATGAATGAGAGAGTGGATGGATGGATGGACAGGAGGGTGGGTAGGTGGGTGGGTGGATGGATGAGTAGAAGGATGAATGGGTGGGTGGGAGGGTGGATGGATGGATGGATGGATGGATGGATGGATGGAAGGATGGATGGATGGATGGAAGGATGGATGGGTGGGTGGGTGGGTGGATGGATGGAAGGATGGATGGATGGATGGAAGGATGGATGGATGGATGGATGGAAGGATGGATGGATGGATGGAAGGATGGATGGATGGATGGGTAGATGGGTGGATGGGCCCATGGATGAATGAGAGAGTGGATGGATGGATGGACAGCAGGGTGGGTAGGTGGGTGGGTGGATGGATGAGTAGAAGGATGAATGGGTGGGTGGGAGGGTGGATGAATGGATGGATGGATGGATGGATGGAAGGATAGATGGATGGATGGAAGGATGGATGGATGGATGGAAGGATGGATGGATGGATGGAAGGATGGATGGGTGGGTGGGTGGATGGATGGAAGGATGGATGGATGGATGGAAGGATGGATGGATGGATGGGTAGATGGGTGGATGGGCCAATGGATGAATGAGAGAGTGGATGGATGGATGGACAGGAGGGTGGGTAGGTGGGTGGGTGGATGGATGAGTAGAAGGATGAATGGGTGGGTGGGAGGGTGGATGGATGGATGGATGGATGGATGGATGGAAGGATGGATGGATGGATGGAAGGATGGATGGATGGATGGAAGGATGGATGGGTGGGTGGGTGGGTGGATGGATGGATGGATGGATGGATGAGGATGGATGAGGATGGATGGATGGATGGATGGATGGATGGATGGAGATGGATGGATGGATGGATGGATGGAAAGGATGGATGGATGGATGGGTAGATGGGTGGATGGGCCAATGGATGAATGAGAGAGTGGATGGATGGATGGACAGGAGGGTGGGTAGGTGGGTGGGTGGATGGATGAGTAGAAGGATGAATGGGTGGGTGGGAGGGTGGATGGATGGATGGATGGATGGATGGAAGGATGGATGGATGGATGGAAGGATGGATGGATGGATGGAAGGATGGATGGGTGGGTGGGTGGATGGATGGAAGGATGGATGGATGGATGGAAGGATGGATGGATGGATGGATGGATGGAAGGATGGATGGATGGATGGATGGATGGATGGGTAGATGGGTGGATGGGCCAATGGATGAATGAGAGAGTGGATGGATGGATGGACAGGAGGGTGGGTAGGTGGGTGGGTGGATGGATGAGTAGAAGGATGAATGGGTGGGTGGGTGGGTGGGTGGATGGATGGATGGATGGATGAGCGGTAGGGCGGATTGATGGATCGTGGGTGGATAAGTAGGATGGATGGATGACAGATGAAAGGATGGGCGGGTTGCTGCTGTCGCTCAGCCCCAACCTTCCTAACAGACCACAGACCTGGCACTCAGCCTGTGGCCAGTTAAGGACACCCAGGATCGGGGTCTGGAGTCATGTCCATTCCCTCTCCCAGGGACTCCGCAAGAGCGGTCCGTCCCTCGGCCACTGATGCAAGAGAGGTAGCTGACCTGGGAACTTGAGCTCTTTGGGAATGTCCCTGGGGCCACGGGTGAGGCAGCAGCCCCAAAAGCCAGTCAGCCTTAGCCAGGTGTGTAGCGTCCAGCTGGGCTCCTCATTGCGGGCCGGGAAGACGCCATGGTTTTCGAATCTTCCCCGCAGGAATCGTGAA
Source organism: Cephalopachus bancanus (assembly GCA_027257055.1). Taxonomy (NCBI): domain Eukaryota; kingdom Metazoa; phylum Chordata; class Mammalia; order Primates; family Tarsiidae; genus Cephalopachus; species Cephalopachus bancanus. The sequence continues at coordinate 298,236 of JAPVLO010000296.1, forward strand.
CAAGTATGAGGTCAATGGCCTGCAGGCCTGGCTGCTCACACACCTCCTGTGGTTCGTCAACACCCACGTCCTGTCTTGGTTCTCTCCCACCGTCATCTTTGACAACTGGATCCCATTGCTGTGGTGCGCCAACGTCCTTGGCTACGCCGTGTCCACGTTTGCCATGGTCAAGGGCTACTTCTTCCCCACCAACGCCAGAGACTGGTACGTTCCCTCTGGCGGGTCAAGCCCAGCACGGGACCTGGATGTGTCCCCCTCTGGCTTCTCTCCACTGCCTTGGGGTCGGCGAGTGTGAAGCCCGAGCGCTGAAGGGCCTTGGAGGAGGGGATGACCCTGGGAAGGGCGTCAAAATGTCTGGTGGCCTCTCTGGCCTCAGGAAGAATTCAGCTGGAGGAGGCGAGGGGCTGTCACGGGAGCAGGGAAGCCAGGAAAGCCCACTGCCCTAATTTGGAATAGCTAGTGTAGCCCGAGACAGTTTCAGGGGAAAGCCTTGTTATCTTAGCAGCTTTAACTAACAGCTTAAGAGTCCTGCTGGTCTCCTGCTGGTCCTATCCCTTCCCATGGGAGCCTTGGGCAGACAGTGGTCGGGCACTCATTTGCCCACCCATCCCCTCCTCCATCCACCCGCCTACCCCTCCATGCATCCACTCACTCACTCCGATTCCCTGCCCATTTTCCCGTCCCATCCACCCATCCATGTGTCCACCCATCCATCCGTCCACTCACCCATTTCTCTGTCCCATTCACCCACCCAGTCTCCTACCCATCCATCCATCCATCCTTCCTATCCCATCCATTCTTCCAACACTTACCCACCCATGCTATTCCATCCACTCACCCGTCCATCCTTCTGTCCATCCTCTCACCCACCCATCCATCGATCCCCCCACCCATCCATGCATCTGTCCATCAATTCATCCGCCCGTTTCCCTACCCATCCACGCATGCACCCATCTGTTTCCCTGTCCTATCCACCCATCCATGCATCCATCCACCCACCCGTCCATCTGCCCATTCACCCTCCCACCCATCCACCAATCACTCAGTTTATCCCATTCTTCCAACCACTCACTCATCCATCCTGTCCCATTCACCTACCCTCCCTCTCATCCCTCTATCTACCCACCCGTCCATGCATCTATCCCTCTGTCCATCTATCCTTCTCATCCACCCCCCCATCCATCCATCCGCCCCCCCATCCGCCCATCCACCCACCCACCCTCCCTCTCATCCCACTGTCCGTCCACCCGCCTGTCCATACATATCTACCCCTCTGTTCTACCGCAGATGATTGGTAGGTTCTCTTGTAGACAGTTGTTGGGAGTGGGGCTTAGGATTTAGTTCAGGGACCCAAATAAAAACAAGATGTTTCCTTTAACTATGACACCTGGGCTCTTGGGAAGTGTTTTTGGATGGTGACACCTTGTAACTTATGTGTTACCAAAGAACAAAGCTGGCCTCTTTCTATGGCTGTGGAGGTCATTCTTGCTGCTTTTTTTTTTCAGTTGGAGTCTCACTGTTTCACCCAGGCTAGAGTGCAGGGGCACACTCACAGCCACCATGATCTCAACCTGCTGGGCGCAGGTGGTCCTTCCATCTCAGCCTTCCAAGTAGCTGAAACTACAGGCATGGCGCCACCACGCCTGGTCAATTTTTTTTTTTTTTTTTTTTTTTTTGAGTTGGAGTCTCACTCTGTCATGCAGACTGGAGTGTAGAGGCCGCTCTCAGCCATTGCAGCCTCGACCTGCTGTGCTCCGGCGATCCTTCCGCCTCAGCCTTCCAAGTAGCTGGAACTACAGGCATGTGCTACCACGCCCGGCTAATTTTTTGGATTTATTGTAGAGATGAGGTCTCGCAAAGTTGCCCAGGCGGGTCTCAAACATGCGAGCTCAGGCAGTCCACTCACCTCAGCCTCCCAAATCACGGGATTATAGGCTGAGCCACCGTGCCCGGCTAATTTTTTGACTTATTGTAGAGATGAGGTCTCGCCATGCTGTTGCCATGCTGGTCTTGAATCCCTGGTCTCAGGCAGTCCTCTTGCCTCTGCCTCCCGAAGTGCTGGAATGACAGGCGTGAGCCACTGTGCTTGATTTTCACTGCCTTAAAATCATACCTGCTGTACTTTTTGTGTTTTTCTTTGCTCTGCTTAGCCTCCCCAAGGATCTGGTCGTGAAAATAGGACTTTCTAGTGAACACAGAAATCCCTGTGTACACAGCAGGGGTCTCCAAGGGGTCACCTGGGCCAGTACTCCGGCTCCCAGGCGTTGGAGGTCAGCTAACCCAAGCAGTGAAGGTTTCAGGACCTGTCTAGCACATGCTGGTTATGGATTCTGGGAGCTGGGCACCTGGCTCTGGGCACAGTGCTCTCGCTTCTTCCTTGCACTGGTGTTATTTATTTATTAATTCATTTACTCATTTGAATTGGAGTCTCACTCTATCACCCAGGCTGGAGTGCAGTGGCATGCTCACGGCCACCCCAGCATCGACCTGCTGGGCTCCAGTGGTCCTTCCAACTCAGCCTTCCAAGGAGCTGGAACTACAGGCGCGTACTACCACTCCCGGCTGATTTTTTTTTTATTTATTGGAGAGACGAGGTCTTGCCAAGTTGTCTGGGCTGTCTCAAGCCCGTGGGAGCAGGCAATCCACTCCCCTTGGCCTTCCAAATTGCTGGGATGACAGACTAAGCCACTGAGCCCGGCCTCACTGGTGTAATTTATAATATCCCTTGCCCCAAGGGGCCCCCATGCCTGAGTCTACTTCAAAGCGAGTGCGGGGGGTCCAGGAGTCAGCGTTGCTCTAATCCAGCTGGTTGTGTAGCCCACCCGAGCTATGCCTCAGGCACCTGGATGCATGGGAGGAGAGACCCAGGTGCTGGTCCAGGGATGGTCTCCCACCCTTCACGGGGGCTGGGTGGCCATCCCAGGGGCTTCCGTCCCTGAGTGCAAAGTGAGAGAAGATGAGGGTGTGGGGGAACCAGCCTTACTGAAGTGCTGCTGGTCGTGGAGGGTCCTGGTGGCTCACGGCCAACCTCCGCCTGGGCCGCCTCATGTCACCTGTGAGGATCCTGGAACTGTGCTGAGTTCCTGCTAAGATTGTTGTGAGATGGGTGGATGGATGAGGGTGGGTAAGTAGATGAGAGGGTGGATGGATGGATGGATGGGTGGGTGGGTGGGTGAATGGGGGGGTCAGTGGATGGATGAGAGGGAGGGAGGGTGGGTGGATGGCTGAATGGATGGATGCATGAATGGAGGGATGGCTGGACGGACGGACGGATGGATGGATGGATGGACAGATGGATAGATGAGAGGAGGGGTTGATGGATGGATGGAAGGATGGATGGATGGGTGGGTGGGTGGATGGATGGATGAATGGACGGACAGATGGAGAAATGGATGGACGGATTGATGGACGGATAGATGGACAGATGGAGGGATAGATTGATGGATGGAGAGATAGGTGAATGGATGGATGGATGGACGGATGGAAGGATGGATCGATGGATGAATGGATGGATGGATGGACAGACAGATGGACAGACAGGATGGATGGATGGGAGGATGGATGGATGGGTGAGTGGTTGAACAGATGAATGGATGGATGAATGGACATATGAATGATGGATGGAGAAATGGATGGATGTGTGGATGGACGGATGAGAGGACAGATGGATGGGAGGACGGATGGATGGATGGGTGGGTGGATGGGCAGGCCGATGGATGGATGGATGTGCCGATGAACAGATGGACGGATGGGTGGACGGACGAATGGACGGATGGATAGCCAGATGGATGGATGGCCCATCCGCGGAGTGTATCTCCTCTTTGTTTCTTGAAGCAAATTCACAGGCAATTTCTTCTACAACTACATGATGGGCATCGAGTTTAACCCCCGGATCGGGAAGTGGTTTGACTTCAAGCTGTTCTTCAACGGCCGCCCCGGGATCGTGGCCTGGACCCTCATCAACCTGTCCTTCGCGGCAAAGCAGCGGGAGCTCCACGGCCATGTGACCAACTCCATGGTCCTGGTCAACGTCCTGCAGGTACCGGTTGTGGCCAGGGAGGGTGGAGACACTGACACCTTCCAGTTGAAGGTTTCCCAGGGACCTTAACCCACTGCTTTTATTTGATATTTATTTTCGAGACAAGGTCTCACTCTGCCCAGGCTGGAGTGCAGTGGCATGATCATGGCTCACCACAGCCTCGACCTCCTGGGCTCAGGCGATCCTCCTGCCTCAGCCTCCTGAATAGCTAAAAGTACAAGTGTGTACTACCACACCTGACTACTTTATTTTTTTTAATTTTTTTTTGTAGTGATAAGGTTTTGCTGTGTTGCCCAGACTGGTCTCAAACTTCCAGGACTCGAGCAATCCTCCTTCCTCAGCCTCCTAAAGTGCTGGGATTACAGGCATGAGCCACCACATCTAGCCAACCCACCACTTTTTTTTTTGAGTTGGAGTCTCACTCTATTACCCAGACTGGAGTGCAGTGGCCACTCCCGGCCACCGCAGCCTCAACCTGCTGGGCTCCGGCAATCCTTCCGCCTCAGCCTTCCAAGTAGCTGGAACTACAGGTGCGTGCTACCATGCCCGGCTAGATTTTTTATTTATTGTAGAGATGAAGTCTCGCCAAGTTGCCCAGGCGGGTCTTGAACCCACGGACTCAGGCAATCCATTCAGCTCGGCCTCTCAAAGCGCGGGATTACAGACTGAGCCACTGAGCCCGGGCAGGCACAGTGGTTTGCACCTATAATCCCAGCATTATGGGGAGGCTGAGGCAGGAGGATCACTTGAGGCCAGGAGTTTGAGACCAGCCTGAGCAACATAGCCAGACCCTGTCTACAAAATTTTAAAAATTAGCTGTGCTTGATGGCATGCGCCTGTAGTCTCAGCTACTTGGGAAGCTGAGGCAGGAGGTTCACTTGAGCCCAGGAGTTGGAGGCTGCAGTGAGCTACAATTGCACCCCTGCACTCCAGCCTGGGTGACAGAGTGAGACTCCGACTCGAAAAAAAAATAAGAGACAGCGTTAGTACCCCTCTCCAAAAGTCACTGCACGTGGGCCAGCAAGCATGTCAGGAAAGAATCTGTCATTTCTGTACCAGCCCTGGGGGGGGCAGGGCAGTGCAGCCCAGCCTGGTCTGGGATTCCTCCTGGGTGGGATCTGGAGACGAGGGGGTGGTCCAGGCGAGAGGATCCACCTGGGCAAAGTCCCAGCGGTAGGAGAGGAGGGTGAGTCTGGGAAACTGAGGAGAACCCTGGCCCTGAGCAGAGACCGCAGGGGAACTCGGAGCCTGGTGAGGCTGAGCTGGATGGGGCCCTGCATTTGGCTTCCAGGGGCCTCGTGGTAGTTCCCGTGTTTATCTCAGAAGAGTGAGGACTTGGACTGTGTGTAAGCGAGGTGGAGGGGGCAGGGGTTGTGTGCATTTAGAAGGGTCACAGGGGCCGGGCTTGGTTGCTCAGCCTGTCACCCCAGCACTTTGGGAGTCTGAGGCGAGTGGATTGCCTGAGCCCGCGGGTTCGAGACCCGCCTGGGCAACTTGGTGAGACCTCATCTCTACAAGAAATCAAAAATTAGCCGGGCGTGGTGGCGCGCACCTATAGTTCCGGCTACTTGGAAGCTGAGGTGGAAGGATCGCCGGAGCCCAGGGTCGAAGGTGGAGGCTGCAGTGACTGGGAGTGTGCCACTGCACTCCAGCCTGGGTGAGGGAGTGAGACTCCAACTCAAACAAAAAAAGGTCCTGGGGAACCAAGTGAACTCTGACTGGAAGGGCCCAGGGGGTAAGGGAGTGCCAGGTCAGTTTCCAGGAACCTGGGCTGGATGAGACGCCAAGGCCTTGGGGAGACAGAGGACAAAGACTCCCTTTCCCCTTCGAGTCCCAGGCACGTAGGGAACACCCAGGTGCCCACTGAGGAAGTCGCTCAGCAGCGACCCGCCCACCTCCACCTGGGCCTGGGGTCAGCGGCTGCTCTTGTCCACAGGCCATCTACGTGCTGGACTTCTTCTGGAACGAAGCCTGGTATTTAAAGACCATTGACATCTGCCATGACCACTTTGGGTGGTACCTGGGCTGGGGCGACTGCGTCTGGCTGCCGTATTTGTACACGCTGCAGGTGAGGGGGCTGCCCACGGGACTGGGCAGACACGGCACCGCACGCCGAGCTTTGTTCCTGGCAGATGTGGCCATCCTAAGGGGAAGCCGCTCCCTGTGTCCGCCAGCTCGGCAGTCACAGGGACCCGGCAGGCACTGGGGTGGGCCACCAGCTGGGAGATGGCCCGGAGCGCCCCAGGCATCCCTGCCGAGTCAGGCCAGGCGGGGTCTTGGAGGTGGGAGGTGGGCTGTGTCTTTGCGGGGCACAGCCAGGATGCGTGGGGCATGTGCCAGGGCTGTGGGGGGTTCTGAGGCCCTGGGGGCAGCAAGAGACCCGGTTGTCGTCATTGGGTTCCCACCCCCTCCCGGCTCTATGACAGCAGCCTTGCTTTGACCTGGGGCCGTGCTGGGTGCCCGTGTAGGATGACCTTTGACATGGAGTGTGCTGGGTGCCCGGATAGGGTGATCTTTGACCTGGGAGTGCCCTGGGTGTCTGTGTAGGGTGACCTTTCACCCAGAGGTGTGCTGGGCACTGTGCAAGTTGACTTTTGACCTGGGGTAGCTGGGTGCCCATGTAGGGTGGTCACTGGGGAACCCTGCACCATTGCCACCTGCTAGTCTCTGAGTGAGGAAGACCTGGGGGCAGAAAGGACTCACCCAGGGTCTCACTGTGTCGCCCAGGGTGGAGTGCAGTGGCACATTCATTTTCCCGAGTTGGAGTCTCACTGTGTCTCCCAGACTGGAGCGCAGTGGCCGCTCCCGGCCACCGCAGCCTTGACCTTCCGGGCTCAGGCGATCCTCCCGCCTCAGCCTCCCAAGTAGCTGGAACTACAGGCACCCACCACCACGCCCAGCTAATTAGTTGTTTGTTTTTTTTGTAGAGATGAGGTCTCCCTCTGTTGGTCCAGGCTGGTCTTGAACCCCTAGGCTCGGGCAGTTCTCCTACCTCGGCCTCCCAAAGTGCTGGGATGACAAGCATGAGCCACCGTGCCTGGCCTTAAATTCCATTTTTTATGTTGTCATGTATTTTATACGGCTACTACATGGACATATGTGTGTATGTATGTCCATACAAGTTGGTGGCTGCAGCCAGGCTCGGTGGCTCAGCCTGTAATCCCAGGCTTTGGGAGGCTGAGGTGAGTGGATTACCTGAGCCCGCGGGTTCAAGACCCGCCTGGGCAACTTGGCCAGACCTCATCTCCACAATAAGTCAAAAAATAGCCGGGCATGGTGGCGCACGCCTGTAGTTCCAGCTACTTGGAAGGCTGAGGCGGAAGGATCGCCGGAGCCCAGCAGGTCGAGGCTGCGGTGGCCGGGGCGGCCACTGCGCTCCAGTCTGGGCGACAGAGTGAGACTCCAGCTCGGAAAAAAAAAACCAAGTTGTTGGCTGCACAGCCAGGTGGGTGAGCAGGTTCCCTCACGTGATGTCCATGGCGGCCCTGGAGTTGAGTGTTGTCACTAGCAAAGAGGAAACTGAGCCAGCTGTGTGTCAGAGGTAGAACCGGTGCTCGAGCCCACACCCTCCCACCCCTTGAGAGGCGGCCGCACCCCTCCTTCCCGACTCCTCCTTCCCGCCCCCTTGCAAGGTGGCCTCACCTTGTCTTTCTGACCCCCCTTCCTCTTCCCTCCTTCCTGCCCCCTCGCAAAGTGACCTCACCTCTCCTTCCTGACCCCTGGGTGAGGTAGCCTGACCCCCCCTCCTCTCCCCTCCTTCCTGCCCCCTCAAAAAGTGGCCTCACCCCTCCTTCTTGACCCCTCGGTGAGGCAGCCTGATCCCCCCCTTCCTCACCCCTCCTTCCTGCCTCCTTGCAAGGGGCCTCACCCCTCCTTCCCGACCCCTCGGTGAGGCAGCATCACCCCTCCTTCCTGCCCCCGCACGAGGTAGCCTCACCCCTCCCGCCTGACCCCTCGCGAGCTGGCCTGACCCCTCCTTCCCCCCCAGGGCCTGTACCTGGTCTACCACCCCGTGCAGCTGTCCGCGCCCCACGCCGTGGGCGTCCTGCTGCTGGGCCTGGCGGGCTACTACGTGTTCCGGGTGGCCAACCACCAGAAGGACCTTTTCCGCCGCACCGACGGCCGCTGCCTCATCTGGGGCCGCAAGCCCAAGGCCATCGAGGTCTCCTACACGTCCGCCGACGGCCAGCGGCACCACAGCAAGCTGCTGGCGTCGGGCTTCTGGGGCGTGGCCCGCCACTTCAACTACACCGGCGACCTGCTGGGCAGCCTGGCCTACTGCCTGGCCTGCGGCGGCGGCCACCTGCTGCCCTACTTCTACGTCGCCTACATGGCCGTCCTCCTCACCCACCGCTGCCTGCGTGACGAGCACCGCTGCGCCAGCAAGTATGGCCGGGACTGGGCGCGCTACACGGCCGCCGTGCCCTACCGCCTGATGCCCGGCGTCTTCTGAGGGCCAGCCTGGGAGAGGGCGTGGCCGTCGGGGCTGCCGGGTGCCAGCGTCCTGGCCGGGACTCTGCGTCCTCGTTTGTCACGTGAAAAGAGCCTGGAACGGGGCGGCATCCCGGCGGTGATGGCGTTCTCTCTGTTCCCCTCTTCTGGGGGGAGAGGCCGAGAATTTACACCGGCTGCCCTCTCGCCTGCAGAAGTAACTGACCTCTCTCTGGCACCCCAAGGACGGGAGGATGATTTGGTCCTCAGTTTTGGAATTGGGGGGTCTCCCCCTGTCGCCCAGGCTGGCGGGCAGGGGAACGATCCCAGCTCACTGCAGCCTCGGCCTCCTGGGCTCAGGCGATCCTCCCGCCTCTGCCTCCCGAGTAGCTGGGACGCCAGGTATGCCAACACATCTGGCAAATTTAAAAATTTTTTTGAGCCGGGCTCGGTGGCTCAGCCTGTAATCCCGCGCTTTGGGAGGCCAAGGTGAATGGATTGCCTGAGCCCGCGGGTTCAAGACCCATCTGGGCAACTTGGCAAGACCTCATCTCTACAATAAATCAAAAAAAGCATCCAGGCGTGGTAGCGCGCGCCTGTAGTTCCAGCTCCTTGGAAGGCTGAGGCAGAAGGATCGCCGGAGCCCAGCGGGTTGAGGCTGCGGTGGCTGGGAGCGGCCATTGCACTCCAGTCTGGGTGTCAGAGTGAGACTCCAACTCAAAAAAAAATTTTTTTTTGTAGGGCTGAGTTCTTGTTATGTTGCCCAGGCTGGTCTTGAACTGGACTCAACCATCCTCCTGCCTCAGCCTCCCAAGTAGCTGGGACTACACATGTGTGCCTCCACACCCAGCTAATTTTTAAATTATTTTTATTTTATTGTAGACACAGGGTCTCGCTATGTTGCCCTGGCTGGTTTTGAACTCCTGGGCTCAAGCAGTCCTCCCACCTCAGCCTCCCAAAGTGCTGGGATGACAGGCGTGAGCCACCACACCCGGCCCCGGTCACCTGTAATAGCCCCGTGGTGACAGTTTCTTGGTACTGGGAGCCCAAGCTGTGCTACAGTTCCCAGACTGGTGTCTGACACTGGGGACGTCTTCCATCTCCCGGTGACAAGGGCCACACTTACCTTGGTAGATCAAAGTTGGAGTGGGATGTGAGAGGTGTGCCAGCCTCCGTTCATGGTCCTGCAGCTGTAGGTCAACCTTGCTCACCTGTTGTGCAGGGGAGGGCCGCGCCCTGGGGGGCGTCTGTCCTTTGGGCCCTCCTGATGTCCGGTTGGCCAGAGGCAGTCAGGGCTTCTGTTTCTAATCCTGGGTCTTCCTGCCTCCTCCTCCATCCTGCCAGAGTGTGGTGTGGGGACGTCCGGCTGCAGACTCTAGGCGAGGGCGGTCCCGGCGGGGACCCTTGTGACCTGGGACGCATGGGCTCTGGTGCCCGGTGCCTAGCCCGCCTGCCTGAGGAGAACGCTTTCTGTTTGTCCCGTGACTGTGCGGACTCTGGTTCGGGCACCCACAGGACGTCTCCGTCCAGGGTCTTCCCACACCTTCCCCGACGACAAGGTCAGAATCCCAGTATCGGGGAGTGGACCGCCTTCTCTTATTCTGGGGCAAGATCTTACTGCGTTGCCCAAGTTGGAGCAGTGGTGCCATCATAGCTTACTGCAATCTCGACTTCTGGGCTTGAGCAATCCTTCCACCTCAGCGTCTCCTGAGTAGCTGGGACTACAGGCGTGTGCCACCATACCTGGCTGATTTTTTGATTTTTTTGTAGCGACGAGGTCTCACTATGTTGCCCAGACTGGTCTCGAACTCCTAGACTCAAATGATCCTCCTGCCTTGGCCTCCCAAATTCCCAGGACTAGAGGCGTGAGCCCTAGCGCCCGGCTGACAAGTGTTTGCTTCCCTGGGGCACTCTCCCTCCACCTAGGGTATTTGGTAAGACTTTTCAAACCTTATTCTCTTTGTAGAGTTCGTTTTTATATTAAACGTCCCGTGTTCAGATAAGTCGCCGTGTGGTTTCTGTGTCCTGAATGGCCTGCCCAGCACAGCAGGGCACTGTTTCTGGAGAAGGGGCACCCGAGAGGCGTGTGGCCAGATGCCGGGATATGGCATTGGCGCGTTGGGTACCCACGGGGAATTCCAGGGAGTGGGGCGTCACCCTCTGCCGGGTGTGGGCGTCTGGTCCACTTGCCAGAGAGGAGGCCCAGCCTGGCCACCTACCCCCAGCAAGCAGGCAGACAAGCCCGGCGCCCATACTAGGGCAGGGGTGCAGGTCTTGGGGTGGCATCACATCAACTGAACAGAGACAGGCTGCCCCCCAAGAGCCCGGAGGGTTTGGAATCCCGAGCCCTGCCAGGCTGACTTCAGAGTCCACCCCTGCCTGTTGGAGAGTGTGTATTTGACACACACCCAGGAGTGGGTCCGATTCCAGCTAGACTGGGCAGCGCTGCCATGGGCGGGGCCGAGCAGAGTGGGCGCGACTCTTCTTCCCGTATGTGGAGCCCGAAATATGGCGGTGGTGGGCTCAGATCTGGACCCCCCACTGGCATGTGGATTCTGGTCCCACCCGGTGACTGTGTGGCCTCGAGCGGGTAACCTACCTCTCTGTGCTGCCTCGTTTGCAAGATCCGGGTCTCCGTGACCTTCTCACCTGGATGTCGGAAGGGCTTCCCAGACTGCTGGCGAGAGCTCTGGGTTCAAGTCTCAGATCTGCCTCTGCCAGCCTGCGGGGTGCGGCTCTGTGGCTTTTGTGTGTGAGAGCATCTCTGAGCTGGGCCACAGATCAAGCTTGCCTGCCATGTGCTTTTGTCCAGTGTTCTCAGCAGATGTGAGGCCGAGGCCGATGCTGCTTCCACCAGCTTCCAGGCCTCCCTGGCCCCAGAGCGAGGCTGACTCTTCCCTCCCCAGGCAGGAACACGGACAGCCCAGGGGCCCAGATTAGACGGTGCCAGCCTCTGCTGTTCATGGGGGGAAATGTATTCAGATCCGGGTGAAGCCGCAGCCTCTGCCCTCTGAGAGGCCAGCCCTGCCTTCTGCCTCCTTCCAGAGTGAAGGCCAGTGTGGCCCGCGTGGCCAGGACAGCTGGGCGGTGCTCCATGGGGCGTGGCCCTGTGCTCAGATAAAGGACAGGGCAGGAACCGAATGGGCATTCAGGGGGGCCGATGTCCCACAAGGAGACTGAGATGTGACCACCCCGCCATATCCCACCTCAGCCTTGCAGACAGGGCCACCGTCCCACAAGGAGATCAAAATGTGACCACCTCACTATCCCCCTAAATGTTATATATATTTATATATAAATACACCAAAACATCACATTGTACCCCATAAATGTATGCAGTCATTATTTGCTAATTAGAAATAAAATTGAAAAGCCGGGCTCGGTGGCTCAGCCTGTAATCCCACGCCTTTGGGAGGCTGAGGTGAGTGGATTGCCTGAGCCCGCGGGTTCAAGACCCACCTGGGCAACTTGGCGAGACCTCATCTCTACAATAAATCAAAATGAGCCGGGTGTGGTAGTGCGCGCCTGTAGTTCCAGCCACTTGGAAGGTTGAGGCGGAAGGATCGCTGGAGTGGGCTGGGGTGGCTGTGAGCGTGCCACTGCTCTCCAGCCTGGGTGATGAAGTGAGACTCCAACTCAAAAAAAATACAAAACAAACAAAACCAAAACTGTCAAAAGGCAAATCATTAAAATTGCTTAACTTGGCCTGACTCAGTGGCTCAGCCTGTCATCCCAGCACTTTGGGAGGCCGAGGCAAGTGAATTGCCTGAGCCCGTGAGTTCGAGACCTACCCGGGAAGCTTGGCGAGCCCTCTTCTCTACCAAAAAAAAAAAAAAAAATTAGCCAGGCATGGTAGCGCGCTCGCCTGTAGTTCCAGCTCCTTGGAAAGCTGAGGTGGAAGGGTCGCCAGAGCCCAGCAGGTCGAGGCTGTGGTGGCCGGGAGCGTGTTCCTGCACTCCAGTCTGGGCGACAGGGTGAGACTCCAACTCAAAAAAAATTTGCTTAACTTATATATAAAACATGACCTTGGCCAGGCAAAGATTTTGTCAACAAGACGATCAAAGTACTAAAAACAAACAAACCAACAAAAGAAATGAGACTGAGCGTTGATGACTGAGAACTTCTTTCCATCAAGAGAAAGCATGAAGGGGTGAGAAGGCTGGTCACAGGAGGGAGAGGCATTCAACGGCTGCCTCTGTCCCCCAGATGATTCACGCCCACGTCACGCACGGGACTCTCACGCGGCACGCGAACGAGCCTGTCAAGTGACGGCTCCCCGTAGGGACGAGGTTTGAGTAGCGGGACCATCACCAGGTCATCAGGAAGACACAGATGAAAGCCCCAGGAGCAAGCCGGGCTCGGTGGCTCAGCCTGCAATCCCGTGCTTGGGGAGGCTGAGGTGAGTGGATTGCCTGAGCTTGCGGGTTCGAGACCCGCCTGGGCAACTTGGTGAGCCCTCATCTCTACAATAAATCAAAAAATCAGCCGGGCGAGGTAGTGCGCGCCTGTAGTTCCAGCTACTCGGAAGGCTGAGGCGGAAGGATCGCCGGAGCCCGGCATGTCGAGGCTGTGGTGGCCGGGAGTGGCCACTGCACTCCAGTCTGGGGGACAGAGTGAAACTCCGACTCAAAAAAAAAAGAAAAGCCCCAGGAGCCACGTCCCTGCCACCGGCCTGCCAGGTCAGGAAGGGCGTCCGTCTGTCAGAAGGATGCGAGACAACAGGAAATTTCCCCTCATCTGTTGCGGGTGGGGGTGCAGACTGGGACAACTCCTTGAGGCAACTGTTTCGTGGGGTCTCTTTTTTTTGAGTCGGGGTCTCACTCTTGCCCGGGCTGGAGGGCAGGGGCCTGTTCCCGGCCGCCCCAGCGTCAACCTGCTGGGCTCCGGCGATCCTTCCGCCTCAGCCTTCCAAGTAGCCGGAACCACAGGCACGCACCACCAAGCCCGGCTTATTTTTTGATTTATTGTAGAGACACGGTCTCCCCACGTTGCCCAGGCTGGTCTCGAATGCCTTGGCCTCCCAAAGTGCTGGGATGACAGGTGTGAGCCCCTGTGCCTGGCCCATGGCATCTCTTAAGAGTCAAGCATTCTAGACGCTCTGAGCCTGTCTTCCCACTGCTGGGAGCATTTCTGGGGCAAAAACATCTGCATTCATGGGAGCTGCCTGCGAGAATGTTCACAGCGACGTTAGTCATCAAAAGCCAAAAACAAAAAAGGCAACAACTCGAATATCGATCAGCAGCAGAAGAAACTCACCCTGGTGCAGCAGTCAGAAGGAACCAACATACGAGGACGGGTGAAGCTTGCACATGGGATGCTGAGGGAAGGAATTGGCCCCAGATGGTGCACGGGGTGGGGGAGGGGGTGACCCAAAAAATCCTGGGAATTTATTTATAAAAGGCAGCATATTTATTCTCACTGCTTAAACTTTAGTCACCTTCAAAGGGCTCTCCGTGGGATGTAATATACCCACTGAGATGCTTTGTCCACAGTTTGGAACTGTTTTGAACTCGTCCATGTTGATGCCTTTTAGGGCTTCTGCCGATTTTTCTTTCACTTCTTCCAAATCGGCAAAATGTTTCCCTTGCAGGGCTTTTTTCGTCGGGGAAACAACAAAAGAGATGCTCTGGGGAGATCAGGTGAATAGGGAGGGTGGGGCATGGGGTCATGGCATTTTGGTCAAGAACTGCCCAGCACTCCGTGCGGTGTGGGCAGGTGTGCTTGTCAACCCCCCCATCATGAAATGGACAAATGTGTTGAAAACATCTCCCAAAAAAATTCACAAAGCCGGGCTTGGTGGCTCAGCCTGTAATCCCTCGCTTGGGGAGGCTGAGGTGAGTGGATTGCCTGAGCCCGCGGGTTCGTGACCCGCCTGGGCAACTTGGCGAGACCTCATCTCTACAGTAAATCAAAAAAATTAGCCGGGCGTGGTAGCGCATGCCTGTAGTTCCGGCTACTTGGAAGGCTGAGGCAGAAGGATCACTGGAGCCCAGCAGGTCGAGGCTGCGGTGGCGGGAAGCGGCCACTGCACTCCAGTCTGCGCGACAGAGTGAGACTCCAACTCAAAAAACAAAAAAATTCACGGAAGCTGAATGCAGCCTCTCCCAGCAACGCCGGCTGGTCCACGGATACCGATGGGTTTCTGGAACACTCACCTGGGGGGATGCCTGGGCTACAAGGGGCCCGCCCCCCAAAAGGTAATTCTGGGTTTTTTGGGTCCTGGTTTTGTGTTTCCGTCTACATGGCTTCCATGGACAGGCAGCTCTTGTTGAGATGGAAGCCAGAAAGTGGGGGTCACCTCAGGGGCTGGGGGTGGGCTGGGCACCTGGGTGGAAAAAAAGGGGAAGCCACCCTAGGGCATTGGACACCTTGGCAGCCCTGTCCAGTTCCTCTGGAGTGTCAAATGCAAAAACCATTACTGTATCACATAAGATGGCCGTAGTTGCTTGTATGAAAACTGTCTCTCTTTTTTTTTTTTTTTTTTTTGAGTTGGAGTCTCACTCTGTCTCCAAGACTGGAGTGCAGTGGCCACTCCTGGCCACCGCAGCCTCAACCTGCTGGGCTCCGTCAATCCTTCCGCCTCAGCCTTCCGAGTAGCTGGAACTACAGGCGCGCGCTACCACGCCCGGCTAATTTTTGGATTTATTGTAGAGATGAGGTCTCGCCAAGTTGCCCAGGCGGGTCTCGAACCGTGGGCTCAGGCAATCCACTCACCTCGGCCTCCCAAAGTGCTGGGATGACAGGCTGAGCCACCAAGCCCGGCTGAAAACTGTCCCAACTCACAGGTAGAGTCAGGGCTGGGTGGGGACAGGGACCTGGCAGTGGGTCACAGGCGTGGACGTGGGCCGCGGTGGCTGCGGCCGAGCTCCAAGGGCGTGTCCTGGGGGGACGTGTGGAAACTTCTGTGCAGACCCTCTGCTGTCAAGGCTCTCCAAGGACCCAGGCGGCCACTGACACCCGCCACATGCTGACCATGGCCTGGCCTCGCCACGCCGTGATCCATTGACGGTGCTGACACTGTCCTCGGGCTTGTCACTGCCTCCCACTTGGCATAGGTGGGAATGCAGGGCGGTCACCGTCTCCAGGTCACAGCAGGTGCAGGGCCAAGGTCTTCGTTGCCTGGCGCCAGGGACCCCTGTGCTTGAGCACAAAGCTGTATGTTCTAGGGCCATGTGTGGAGGCTCACTCTGTCATCCCAGCACCCTGGGAGGCGGAGGCGGGAGGATCGCTTGAGCCCAGTAGTTTGAGACCAGCCCGGGCAACATAGCGAGATCTCGTCTCTACAAAAAAAAAAAAAAAAATTAGCCAGACGTGGAGGCGCATGCCTGTAGTCCCAGCTATTTGGGAGGCTGAGGCAGGAGGGTCACCTGAGCCCAGGAAGTGGAGTCTGTTGTGAGCCGTGATCGTGCCACTGCACTCCAACCTGGGCAGCAGAGTGAGGCCCCAACTCAAGAACAAACAAATGAGCTGTAAGTTCTGTCTCCTGCTTGATTCCCTCCGTCTCTCTGTTGGATTGAAATCTAGCCGGGCCGCTTAACGGCACGCAGGCTCTCGGCGCCTGGGTAGCCAATATGGAGGAGAAAGAGCCACTCTCCAGTCGGGTCCCAGCACTAAGGGCCAACGTCTGGACTGTCATTCTGTGGGATTCATGGAGATGGCATTAGGAACCGGGTCTCTGATGGACCAAAGGAAGGATGTCATAGTCAACTATGCTAGCTGGGTGTGGTGGCACGTACCTGTAGTCCCAGCTACTTGGGAGGCTGAGGAAGGAGGATCGCATGAGCCCAGTAGTTTGAGTCCAGCCTGGGCAACATAGTGAGATCCCGTCTCAGTTTTTTTTGAGCGGGGAATCAGGGTCTTGCTCTTGTCTTCCGGTCTGGAGTGCAGTGGCATGATCACAGCTCACCTCAGCCTCGACTTCTTAGGCTCAGGGGATCCCTCTGCCTCAGCCTCCCAAGTAGCTGGGATTACGGGCATGCGCCACCATGCCTGACTCAGTTTTTTGAATGTGTCTGCAGAGACGATGTCTTGCTGTGTTGTCCAGGCAGGTCCAGAACTCCTGGGCTCAAGCAATCCTCCTGCCTCGGCCTCCAAAAGTGCTGGGATGACAGGCACGCGCCTCCAAGCTCGGCCCCGTCTCGATTCTTTTAAAAGCAGCGGATGAGCCAGGCTCGGTGGCTCAGCCTGTAATCCCGCTCCTTGGGAGGCTGAGGTGAGTGAATTGCCTGAGCCCATGGGTTCGAGACCCACCTGGGCAACTTGGTGAGACCTCATCTCTACAATAAATCAAAAAACTAGCTGGGTGTGGTAGCGCGTTCCCGTAGTTCCAGCTACTTGGAAGGCTGAGGCAGAAGGATCGCCGGAGCCCAGCAAGTCGAGGCTGCGGTAGCCGGGAGTGTGTCACCGCACCCCAGCCTGGGTGACAGAGTGAGACTCGAACTCAAAAAAAAAAGAGAGCCGGGGCTCGGTGGCTCAGCCTGTAATCCCGCGCCTTTGGGAGGCTGTGAGTGGATTGCCTGAGCCCGCGGGTTCGAGACCCGCCTGGGCAGGCGAGACCTCATCTCAACAATAAAATAAAAAAATTAGCCGGGCATGGTAGCGCGCACCTGTAATTCCGGCTACTCGGAAGGCTGAGGCGGAAGGATCGCCGGAGCCCAGCAGGTTGAGGCTGCAATGGCCGGGAGCGGCCACTGCACTCCAGTCTGGGCGACAGAGTGAGACTCCAACTCAAAAAAAAAAAAAAGCAGTGGATGGCTCCATTGTGGTCCCCATGCCCACATCCTGATGGGCAGAAGATTCTAGAAACCCGGATTACCTCTGTGCACCCCGTACCTGCCAGGTGGAGTGTGTGTGGCGTGTCTGTCCACACATGCCTTGCACTGTCATTTCAACCACCCTGCCAGGTCGTTCTCCCACTTAGATGAGCTGTGGTTCCCTCCGTCCTTGCCTTGTTCCGACCAGGTGACCTTGGCGCCCCTCTGCCCTCCCTGCACGCCCGGTTCCCGCCCCCGTGTACCTCCCATGGCGTCCCCTGCCCAGAGTGGGCCGCGGTTCAAGCTCTATCGCTCCCAGGTTGCTTGGCCATACCGGGGAGGTCGTCCTTGGCAGGACAGGCCCCTGGAGAGTCACGCATGCCACAACGATGGTGAGGGCAGGCACAGAAAAAGGAGGGCTGGGGACGTAAAAGCCACAAGGTAACACGCCGGGGCCTCGCAGGCAGGGTCTGATGTCCCTGCACAGGGTGGGGCCGCCAAGTCAGGACTGTGTCACAGCACAGGGCCATTGTGGTGCCAGGGAATCGCCTGGGCCACCCGGACACAGTCACCTCACACCAGCACCCTGGCTCAGGACGGCAGGAAGGTGCGAAGCTCCCTTGGGAAATGTCAGGGTGTTTTGCAGCGTCGGGCCCTGCCAGGATTCTGTTAACTGGATAATTCAGTGATACGGAAACTTCATTTTCTTTTTTTTTTTTTTTTTGAGTTGGAGTCTCACTCCGTCGCCCAGACTGGAGGGCAGTGGCCGCTCCCGGCCACCGCAGCCTCGACCTGCTGGGCTTCCGGCGATCCTTCCGCCTCAGCCTTCCGAGTAGCTGGAATTACAGGCATGCGCTACCACGTACGGCTGATTTTTTGATTTATTGTAGAGATGAGGTCTCGCCAAGTTGCCCAGGTGGATCTCGAACTCGCGGGCTCTGGCAATCCACTCGCCTCAGTCTCCCAAAGGCGCGGGATTACAGACTGAGCCACTGAGCCCGGCTCAGTGACGGAATTTTTAAAAGACATGTTCTTTTGTTTGAGTTGAAGTGTCACTCTGTCACCCAGGATGCAGGGCTGTGGCATGCTCACGGCCACCGCAGCCTCGACCTGCTGGGCTCCGGCGATCCTTCCACCTCAGCCTTCCAAGTAGCTGGAACTACAGGCGTGCGCTTCCACGCCTGGCTAATTTTTTGATTTATTGTAGAGATGAGGTCTCACCAAGTTGTCCAGGCTGATCTTGAACCCCTGAGTTTAGGCAATCCTCTTGCTTTGGCCTCCCAAAGTGCTGGGATGACAGACTGAGCCACCGCACCTTTTTTTAAATAGGAAGTTAAAATGTCCCTGAGTGAGACCAACAGTTGCTGAATAAACAGAAACCCCTCGAGCGTCCGGCTGACAGGCACCACACCTACCTGGGGACGCCAAGGTAAGAGGGCGAAGGCTTGCCCCGGGTTCGGGAAAACCCTGTGCCAGGTGTGTTTTGGGAGTTTTAAGTTTCTCGTGAATGAGAGTTAAGTGGTTTTATGTTTTCCCTTGATGCTCCTTTGTTAGCTCTTCATCTGGCTCAGAAAAGAGCCTCCTGGCCGGGCGTGGTGGTGCACACCTGTAGTCCCAAGTTACTTGGGAGGCTGAGGAGGGTGGATCCCTTGAGCCCGGGAGTTTGAGGTTGTGGTGAGCTGTGACTCCAGTCTGGGTGATGGCGGAAGGCCCCGACTGAAAAAAAAGAAAAGAGAGAGAAGAAAGAGAGAGAGAGACTTTTTTCTAGATGGAAGCGGAACCCAGTTAGTTCTATGGTCTTGTTCAATTCTGAAAACATCTGGAATTCCATCATTTCTGTGAGTTTGCACTCATATGCAGACTGCAAAGCCCCCGAGGCAGGGTCCTGGGCAGAACACTTTGGGGAGGCCTGGTTTCTGGAATATGCCTAGACCTAGACCAGTATGTCCACACTTAAACCAAGGCTGTGATTACTACAGAGAAGCCTCACTTTTGTGCCGTGTGTGGCCGCTGGCAAATGAATTATGTGGGAATGTTCTTCTAAGTATATGCAGAGGGTACCAAAAAAATGTATACACATTTTTTTTTTTTTTTGGAGTTGGAGTCTTACTCTGTCGCCCAGGCTGGATTGCAGGGCAGGCTCACAGCCACCCCAGTGTTGACCTGCTGGGCTCCGGCGATCCTTCCACCTCAGCCTCCCAAGTAGCTGGAACTACAGGCACGCACTACCACGCCCGGCTAATTTTTGATTTATTGTGGAGACGAGGTCTTGCCAAGTTGCCCAGGCTGGTCTTGAACCCGCGGACTCAGGCAATCCACTTGCCTTGGCCTCCCAAAGTGCAGGGATAACAGGCTGAGCCACTGAGCCCAGTTGTGTATACACATTTTAAGAAGGAAAAAACTGTATTAAAATTGTCATACTCAGTCTATACTGATAACAAGAGATGAACACAAGACACGTTTGATTTCTGCCATTATCAGAGGTGTTCACAGTGGTGACCATCAGCGTCCAGATGCTTCCAATGATAGTGAGCTAAGAGTTAACACATAGACAACATCCCTTGAAATGCATGTATATACCTTTGGCATCTCTGGTATTTGAAATTTGGAGGTGGGGATCTCACTTTGTCATCCAGGCTGGAATGCAGTGGCGCTCTCATGGCCACTGCAGCCTCGACCTGCTGGGCTCCAGCAATCCTTCCGCCTCAGCCTTCCGAGTAGCTGGAACTACAGGCACATGCCACCACACCCGGCTAATTTTTTTGATTTATCACAGAGATGAGGTCTTGCCAAGTTGCCCAGGCGGCTCTCGAACACCTGGGCTCAGGCAGTTCTCTCACCTCGGCCTCCCAAGGTCCTGGGATGACAGGCATGAGCCTCTGCTCCTGGCTATTTTTTCCTTTTTTTTATCCATGATGCAATGTTAAGCCAGAGTAGGTTGGAAAGAAAATCACATTAAAAGTCAGGAATTCGGCAAAGTAAAGAAAAAAGGCTGGCGTTTGGCCATCACCCTTCATGAGAAAGCAACCACAGACAAGACATCAAGAGATGGGCGCATCTCAATAAAACTTTATTAGTCGACCGGGCTCAGTGGCTCAGCCTATAATCCCAGCACTTTGGGAGGCCGAGGCGAGTGGATTGCCTGAGCCCGCAGGTTCAAGACCAGCAGGGTAACTTGGCGAGACTTCGTCTCTACTATAAGTAAAAAATTAGCCCGGCATGGTAGTGCGCGCCTGTAGTTCTGGCTACTTGGAAGGCTGAGATGTAAGGACTGCCGGAGCCCAGCAGGTCGACACTGGGGTGGTTGTGAGCGTGCCACTGCACTCCAGCCTGGGCAACGAAGTGAGACTCCAACTCAAGAAACAAAACAAAGTAGGAATTCGGTAAAGAAAGAAGGCAGGTGACCCTTGATGAGAACGTGACCACAGACAAGATGTCAATAGATGGGCGCATCCCAATAAAACTTTATTAGCCAAGATAGATGGCCTGCAGGCTGGAGTTTGTTGTCTTCTGCCCTGGAGGGACTCCCGGTCCTTACAGGATGGAAACTGCATCTTTAAGTCCTCAAGGGCCCAGAAGTGGATGCTTCCATTAAGTCCGTGTGTATTCACACAACCTCTCCCTATTCCTGCTATATTTCCAGAACTCCTTTTAGTGCTGGAAAATTATGGTGCATCACGTCGGGGATAAATTTCAAGAATTTCCTTAATTTGGGTTGGAGACCAGGAGGTGGGAGAATCGTGCTCTAGTGATTGGCCACCAGGGAGCGCCCGGCGCACACACAAGTTACGCAGTTTTGCAGGGAAAAAAAAAAAAAAATCCACTGAAATCTAGTATCAGGCCAGGCACCATGGCTCACGCCTGTCATTCCAGCACTTTGGGAGGCTGACACGAGAGGACAGCCTGAGCCCATGGGTTCAAGACCAGCCTGGGTAACTTGGCATGGTGACTCCTCCCTGTAATCCCAGAACTTTGGGAGGTGGAGGTGAGAGGATTGCCTGAGATTAGGGGTTTGAGATTAGCCTGGGCAACATGGCGAGACCTCGTCTCTACAATATATCAAAAAATTAGCTGGGTGTGGTGGCTTATGCCTGTAGTTCTAGCTACTTGGGAGGTTGAGGCGGAAGGATCACCGGAGCCCAGCAGGTCAAGCCTGTGGTGGCTGTGAGCATGCTCCTGTACTCCACCCTGGGCAGCCGCGTGAGGACCCGATTCAAAAAGAAAAAAATCTATTCTCAAAGGTATATTCCACTCCCAGTTTTGTGCTGGGCACCCTTGGGATATAGGAACCAGGAACCTGAGTGGAACAGAGGGAGCCAGACGTTGTCTGCTCATACGCTATCCATCAAACGGTTTTGTGTTTTTGATTTGGTTATCCCTGCAAGTAAAAGCTTAATTTTTACTCGGCATGGGAGCCCATGCCTGTCATCCCAGTACTTTAGGAGGCCAAGATGGAAGGATTGCTTGAGCCCAGGAGTTTGTGGCCAACCTGGGCAATAGAGCAAAACCTTGTTTCAACAAAAAAATCAAAAAAATTAGTCGGGCATGGCAGTGCATGCCTGTAGCCCCACCTTCTCGGGAGGCTGAAACTATAGGCACATGCGACCACGCCCGGCTAATTTTTTGATTTTTTTGTCGCAACGAGGTCTCACCAAGTTGCCCAGGGTGCTCTCGAGCCCGTGGGCTCAGGCAGTCCTCTCACCTTGGCCTCCCAAAGTGCTGGGATGACAGGCTTGAGCCACCATGCCTGGCTGCCTTTTGTTATCTTATCTTTTTGATATCTTATCTTGGTGGCCACAGGAGTCACCTGCAGGGCTTCTTGCAGGAAGATAGCTGGACCCCACCCCTGGGTGTTTCTGATTCGGCAGACCCTGGATGAGGGCCAAGGATGGCATCTCTAACAGCAAAGCTAATTCTGTGGGTCCGGGGACCACACTTTGAGAACTGTTGTCATAGTTTGAGTGTATAGTTTAGAAGCGGGGTTGTCTGCTGGGCTTGGTGGCTCAGCCTGCCAACCCAGCACTTTGGGAGGCCAAGGCAAGTGGATGGCCTGAGCCCACGGGTTCGAGACCAGCCCGGGCAACTTGGCCAGACCTCATCTCTACAATAAATCGAAAATTATCCGGGCGTGGTAGCATGTGCCTATAGTTCCGGCTTCTTGGAAGGCTGAGGCCAAAGGATCACCGGAGTCCAGCTGGCCAACGCTGGAGTCTCCGTGAGTGTGCTATGGCGGTCCAGCCTGGGCGATGGAGTGAGATTCCAACTCAAAAAAAAAAAGTAGCATCGTCACACGTTTCCCATCAGGGGTCACCGAGTGAGTAACCACTCTAGGCTTTGGGGACATGTTCCCACCTACTCAGTTCTGCCGAGGTTTGCCCAAGAACAGTCAGAGACAGTGTGTTAACAAACGAGTGTGTCCTTGATCCAAAAATACTTTATTCATAAAGACAGCCGATGTGTTGGATTTAGCCTCTAGACTATAGATTGCCAGCCTCAGGTTTAGACCATGGCTGTGTGACTTTCAATAATCTCTTGAGTGTCTCTGTGGTTTCTATCTTTGCATGGGTGAGCAGAAGACTTTGAGTCTGTTGAAGGCAGGCTGTGAAGGCTGGGAAGGATGCTGATTGAGCACAGAGGTGGTGTGGCAGGGTCTGCCTGTCAGTTTTTACCACGTGACAAGCATCCCAGGGCCTTGTGGCTTATAGCAACAGCCGTCTTATTATACTGGCCAGTCTGTGGGTCAGAAGAGGGGTGACGCTGGAGTGGCTGCTATCTCTGGGGTCTCTTGTGACTCTGAGGTCACTGAGCAGGCCACCATCCGAGGGCAACTTGCTCACATGCCTCGCAGGTGGTCGGCAGATGGCTGGGCATGTCGGTTCTCTCCCATGTGGCCTCTCCGCCAAGAGGCTAGCTCAGACTCTCACACTGTGGTGGCCGCAGTGTAGCAAGAGAGGAAGCTGCCGTTCTTAGGACTATGTCCCAGCCCACACAATGTCACTTTCATCACATTCTATTGATCAAAGGAGTCGCCATGCCATCCCCGATTCAAGAGTGGGAGAACTCGGGGGATGCTGGCGGTTTGCAGTCTACCACTGAGCTGGAAAGGTGGGACACGGAATTGGGGGTTTGGCGTTGCCGTTTAGTTCCAGCTCCCTTCACGGGGGCTCTCACTTCCTCTCCCTGCACTTGTCCTCTCTATGAGAAGATGAGACTGACGATCCCGGCAGCAGAGGGTTAACCTAGTACAACAGACTAACCTAGAAGAGTGTCTGGTCCAGGAAAGTCCTCTCCATGTGGCTGCCATTGTTCATGTCTCAGTGAACTCCACAGATGTGACCGCACTGGGGACAGAAAGAATTGAGGGCACACAGACCACGGAATGTCTCTTCACGGACCTCTCTGAGGACTGCCCTGCCCACCCAGCTCTTGTCTATCTCTCTGTCTGGAATCAGTTCAAGTCTTCCAAGATCAATTCACAATGTTGCTGCTTTTTTTTTTTTACAGCACTTATCATGTTGACTTCAAGTGATCCTTTTTTCAATCTCTTCCTTCTGTGAGCTCAGAACTCCTTGAGAGCAGAAACAGGGCTTTTGCCCAGAGCTTGCAGTGGTGTTCTGGGAACATCCGGTCACGGCCCTTAGAGGAGGTTGGGGCACGTTTCTCTCCGTTTCCCGTCAGCAGTGTTGGAAGCCAGCCAGCACGACGTCTCAATAAAGGAAGGACTGTGAACAGTGTGCGAACAGTACATGTGCTGTCCCTTCCAGCTCTATGTGGCCTCTCTTCTGGGACGCTGTCACATGGATTTTGGCACGACGTGCTTAGGAAAGACATGCAGTAGCCACATGTAGTCCATCCTGTTCCCCGTGAGAAGAACAGATCCTGTCCCGAGAGCATCGGGGTGCTTATGCTCTGTGGGAACGGGAGAGGAAGGAAGTCTCCCCAAGGGCGTCCCTTGCACATGGACGGAGCCAAGAGCTTGCCGAAGGAATGTGGTGGGACTGAGTCATGTTGTGCATAAAAGGGAAAGAAGGTTTGTGCAGGAGGTCGATGCATCATGTCTTTCTGTGAGGACCAGTTGGAGGTGGATGTCTATAACAAATGGGATAGGTGATGACATGGTCGTCTGAACTTAGAGAGGTGTAAGAGATGCAAGCATAGAAACAATTACCTATTTGCCCATCACCCACCCACCCATCCATCCATTCACCCTTCCACCCATCCATCATCCACCCACCCACCCACCCACCATCATCCCTCCTTTCATCATCCGCCCATCATCCAGCCATCCATCATCCACCCACCCACCCACCCACCCATCCACCCGCCCGTCCACCATCCCTCCTTTCATCATCCAACCACCATCCTTCTGTCTACCCACCAACCTACCCCCCTTTATCCATCCATCGATCCATCCCCCCACCCTTCCACCATCCATTACCCAACCACTCATCCATCCCCCCACCCACCCACCAACCCATTTATCCCTCCATCCATCCACCCATCATCCAACCACCCAGCCATCCACCCACCCACCCACCCACCAACC
Source organism: Cephalopachus bancanus (assembly GCA_027257055.1). NCBI lineage: Eukaryota > Metazoa > Chordata > Mammalia > Primates > Tarsiidae > Cephalopachus > Cephalopachus bancanus. Next base: position 323,005 of record JAPVLO010000296.1, read on the forward strand.
CATTTATCCCTCCATCCATCTATCCTACCCACTCATCCATCCGTCCATCCTTCCGTCCTCCATGCAACCACTCACCAACCCATCCATCCATCCGTCCTCCATCCATCAGTGTATCCATCCATTCACCCATCCACCCACTCATCCACTCTTCCCTCCATCCTCCCATCCATCCAAACACACACCCACCCACTCATCCATCCATCAATTTATCCGTCCGTCCGTCCATCCATCCATCCATCCATCCATCCACCCACCCACCCACTCACCCACCCATCCACTCACCAACCCCAACTCCACACCGGCAGTTCTCAACTGTTAACTGATTGGGTTCACCCCATGGAACACATAGCCGTGCCTGGAGACATTCTCGGCTGTCACAGCTGAGAGGGTGCTCCTGGCATTGACCTTGCAGCCTCCCGCAAGGCCCAGGACAGCCCCACGGCCAAGAGTGCTCTAGACCAGAAAGTCCACAGGGCTGAGGGTGAGACGCCCTGCCGTGCACGTCCACCAGCAGGGCGGACGGCCCCCGTTCCAGCTGGCCCGCCCCCCCTTCTGCATGATGATGTCTTTCTGCCCTGTGTTTCTCGGCAGTCCTGGCTCCACGCCCCAGGCCAGACAAAGGATGACATGAGATGAGCACAGGTGGCCTTGATGGCAGCGACACAGTGGGAGAAAACACTCACCACCTTGTAATTTACAAATGAATTGTGACTGGGCACGGTGGCTCATGCCTGCCACCCCTCGGGAGGCCGAGGTAGGATTGCCTGAGCTCAGGAGTTTGAGACCAGCCCAGGCAGCATAGCGAGACCTCGACTCTACAGAAAATAAGAAAAAATTAGCCAGGCGTGGTGGTGTGCACCCGTAGTCCCAGCTACTCTGGAGGCTGAGGTGGGAGGATCACCCAAGCCCAGGAGGTGGAGGCTATGGTAGGCTATGATTGTGCCACGGCACTCCAGCCTGGGCAACAGAGTGAGCTCTCAACTAAAAAAAACCCCAACATGAGCCAGGCTCGGTGGCTCAGCCTGTCATCCCGCGCCTTTGGGAGGCTGAGGTGAGTGGATTGCCTGAGCTCGCGGGTTCGAGACCCACCTGGGCAGGCGAGACCTCATCTCTACAACAAATCAAAAAATTAGCTGGGCGCAGTAGCGCATGCCTGTAATTCCGGCTACTTGGAAGGCTGAGGCGGAAGGATCGCCGGAGCCCAGCAGGTCGAGGCTGCGGTGGCGGGGAGCGGCCACTGCACTCCAGTCTGGGCGACAGAGTGAGACTCCAACTCAAAAACAAACAAACAAAAAAACCCCCAAAACAACAACAGCAACAAAAACCAAAGCATCAGCGGGGCGGCATTCCCCCTGGCAGCTCGTGGGAAGAACCCTTTTCCTTTCCAGTCTAGAGGCCATCTGCATTCCTTGGCTCATGGACTCATCCTCCACTTTCCAAGCCGGTCGCACAACATCCTGCGTCTCTCTCCCACTCTGATTCCCATGCCTTGCTCTCCCGTGATTACACAGAGCTGCCAGCTAGTCCAGGGTATGTCTCCGTCTCAAAAGCCTGAACTTCCTCACACCTGCAGAGTCTCCTTGGCCACACAAGGTCCTGCAATCACGAGTTCTAGGCATTAGGACGCGGCGTGAAGTCGGGCCCATGATTCAGCCAATCACAGCACACCATCGGCCGGCACGGGTCCTGTGGTCACCTCTGGGGCCAGAGCCCGTAGAGCACTCCTTCTCCAGACCCTGAGGATGGGGTAAGCTTGCGGGAAGGAGGAAGCAGCAGAGGCTTTAGGAGGCCACGGGACCAGCTTGGAGAGGCCCTAGCTAGGTCAGGAGGCCACCTCCCTGCTTACCGTGTCACAGGGCAGAGGCCAGGACACAGGGGACTCTTCCCTCCCTGCACCTGGCCACAGCCCTCTCCCTGGCGCTGGTTGTGAGCCCAGCACGGTGCCCCAGGCTTGGGGGCAAGGCCGCCTGTCCCTCCCTTCCACATGTCTGTCCTGGGACGAGCAATCTCTTAGGAACCGAATGTCCTCTTTCGATGCCTTTTGCACAGTCCTTAGATGTGTGCTGATGCCGAATATTCGGATTGCCAAGTGGGTCTCCAATCAGGAAGGCTTTGGGGTGGAAAGGCGCCCCTGGGGTGGCATGTCCCGCCGGGTCCCCAGCCCAGGCCATGCTCACGGCCACCGGAGCGCCAGGCTTCAGCTCCCGGGAGGCAAGCATCCTCCCTGCTCCTAGCCAGGTTTAATTCCCCTGAACACATCCGGATGAAATGGTCTGGCTCAGGATGGCAGCCAATTACTCATGGCCCAATTTCCCCCCTTCCGTGGGAACGGGGGCCAACCCTGGGCAATTTAAAACAGAGCAAAGGAAAAGCCTCGGTTTTGACACCCGGGCTAATTTTCCTGAACCCGAATGCTGCATTGTACCAAAGGGAGCATGGAAACATGGCCAGCCCCTGGACGGATGTGCTTCCCTGCTCCTCAGGCATGAAACTTGCCGGACAAGGCAAGGCTTTGGGATTCCTGCTCCCCACAATTACAAGGGCGACCTGAAAAGCTCCGGAATGATCTTTTGGGGGGAGGCCCTGTGGAGTCCAGGCTTTCCCCACTATGTAAATGTCATAGGAGCCCACCGGCATCAGTGGATTTTTTGGGGGGAGATTTGTTTTTTTGAGTTGGAGTCTCACTCCGTCACCCAGGCTGGAGTGCCGTGGCACGCTCATGGCCACCCCAGCGTTGGCCTGCCAGGCTCAGGCGATCTTTCTGCCTCAGCCTTCCAAGTAGCCAGAGCTACAGGCACGCGCCACCACGCCCGGCTAATTTTTGATTTATTGTAGAGATGAGGTCTCGCCAAGCTGCCCAGGCTGGTCTCGAACCCACGGGCTCAGGCAATCCACTCACCTCTGCCTCCCAAACTGCAGGATGACAGGCTGAGCCACCAAGCCTGGCCGCAACTAATCTTTTAAAAAAAATAGATGAAACCAAGAATGCCAAAATACCACTGGGCACCCGTGGGTGGGAACTTGGGGGATTGTGATAGTCTTTTTTCAAACTTGCAAAAATGTGGAAAGTTCTCCAGAAGCAAAGCAGAGGGAGAGGTTGGTCTTGACTGGGGCCGGGAGGCCAGTGAAACCTCGAAGAGGAGGTAGCCTCGAGGCTAGGGACCCTGGGGACTGGTCAAGACCACAGCGAGAGCCACCAGCGCCTCCTGGCTCTCCTGCCGGTCCCTGCCCAAAGACCATCCCTCAAAGCCTGCCTGGGAGGCAAGGCACAGAGCTTGCCGGAAACACGGAGAGGCCACAGCCTTCACCCAGGAGCCTCCCAGACTCCCTTCTCCAGGGTGGTGTGTGCCAGTGGTCATTGGAAAGCACCCCCTTCCAGAAAACGTCCCCCAGCACCCGGAAGAGGCCTGGCAGGACCCAGCTCGGTGTTGGGCCCAGACGCCATCACAGCACCTGCCCCGAGGACGGCGCCTTGCAGACGGCGTGAGTAACCGTGTGGTCTCTCCCACAGGCCCGTCCAGCCCCCTGCAGAGCCATGGCCTGCGTTCCTCTCATCTGTGACTATGGCTCCGGCTTCAGCAAGGTGGGGTTTGCAGGCATGGAGGCCCCTCGGGGCGTGTTCCCCACGGTCCTCGGAAAACTTCGGCACGATGTGAGTGGCATGGGGGGTGGGGAGCGTCCTCCCTGAAGGCTGCTGGGCCAGAGGGACGCATCGAGGGGGCATCTGCTGCAGGAGGCTCTGTGGTCTCACGGACCCCACCCAGCCAGGCAGGTGGCAGTCCCAGCCCATGAGCACTGTCGCCTGGCCATTCTCTGGAAGGAGGTTCCGTGCTTCTTTGGGAAGAAGGACTAGGGCAAGGGTGGAGGCCTACTCAGAGTCGGAGACCAAGGACTCAGAAATCAGGGCCCGGGAGACCTTTATTTATGTATGTATCTATTTGAGTTGGGATCTCACTCTGTCGCCCAGGCTGGAGTGCCATAGCAGCCTCGACCTCTTGGGCTCAGGCGATCCTACCACCTCAGCTTGCCAAGTAACTGGAACCACAGGCATGTGCCACCACAGCTGGCTGATTTTTAATTTATTGCAGAGACGAGGTCTCACCAAGTTGCCCAGGCTGGTCTTGAACCCTGGGCTCAGGCAATCCTCCCTCTTTGGCCTCCCTAAATACTGGGATGACAGGCACGAACCACCTCACCCGATCATGAGATCTTCTTTTAAGGATTCCAATCCTATCAGGTTAAGGCCTCATTTTAACTTAATCACCTCCTGAAAGGCCTTGTCTCCAAATATGGTCACTTTCTGGGACAGTGGGGGTTAGGACTTCTGGAGGGATACCACTCAGTCAATAACACGCTTCAAGCACAAAGAAAAGGCGTGCTCTCTTTAGGAGAAAATGGGTTCTGGCTTTGCCCCGTTAGACCCCAGCGCGTGATGGGCTCTTCCCTGGGACAGCTGGTCCCCACTTCTTGGTCTCCGCCAGCCAGGTGGACTCACCCTGTGGCCCCTGCCAGGCCGGAACCAGAAACACAGGAAGAAGCGCAGGTGGGGCTGGGAATGTGGGGACGGGTCCAAGCCACACCCCAGGGAACCAGTTTGGTGTGTCAACAGTTTCAGCTGAAACCGAGCCACTGGGCTTCCAAGAAAAACCTGCCCTGACTCCAAAAATAAGGTCTTTGTTGCTAGTGGTGGCTGCTGGCTCTGGGTCCCAGGGACGTTTCTGCACCCCAGAGCAGCCTGAGTGTGGGAGATAAGAACTGACCAGGGAGGAGCCAGGCGCCGTGGCCCACGCCTGTAATCCCAGCGCTTTGGGAGGCCAAGGCGGGAGGATGGCTTGAGGCCGGGAGTTTGAGAGCAGCCTGGGTGACCTAGGGAGACCTCGTCTCTAAAAAATTAACTGGGCATGGCGGCACATGCCAGTAGTCCCAGCTGCTTGGGGACCAGAGGTGGGAAGATCGTCTGAGTCCGGGAGGTCGAGGTTGCAGTGAGCCGTGATTGTGTGACTGCGCTCCAGCCTGGCCGACAAAGTGAGACCCTGACTCAAAAAACAGAAAGAGAGGAGAGAGAGAAAGAGAAAGAGAAAGGAGAGAGAGAGAGAGAGAGAGAGAGAGAGAGAGAGAGAGAGAGAGGGAGGAAGGAAGGAGGGAAGGAAGAAACAGTAAGCCTGGGAGTACTTGGCTTCATCCAGTCTCACTGTGGGCAGCCCAAGAGTGCCTCTCCCCGGGAGACCCGGACCTCCTCTGGCAAATGAACTTGGCTCAAGAACTCCCCAGCGGCCTTCCAAACCCCTCCCCAGCCTGCAGGGTGGTCACAGACACCCACCCAATCTTCGTCCCTCTCTCTCGCACCCAGGCTCAGACAAGGACCACAGCCTCATGTCCCTCCCAGCCTGGTCCAGCTCCCTCCCACCACCTCTGGGGAGGCTCCTGGCACCTTTTATCCCATTTGTTGCTTCTCCGTGGGCCCAGATGAACACGCGGCCCACGGGTAAATCCCCTCGGAATGACAGAATGAATGGTTTGATTTGCCGCAAAGCTATTCGGTTGACCTTCCTAAAAAGAACATTGTTTTGCTTTTTGTTTTTGAGTTGGAGTCTCACTCGTTCGCCCAGGCTGGAGGGCAGTGGCACGATCACGGCTCACGGCGGCCACGACCTCCTGGGCTCAGGCGATCCTCCTGCCTCGGCCTCCCTAGCAGCTGGGACGACAGGTGCACGCCACCACGTGTGGCTGAGTTATTGATTTTTTTTGTAGAGATGAGGTCTCCTTATGTTGCCCAGGCTGGTCTCAAACCACCAGGCTCATGCGATCCTCCCGCCTCGGCCTCCCAAAGTGCTGGGATTACAAGCATGAGCCACCATGTCCCACCACGTCCCACCAAATAAACCAGAAAGCTAGTGACATGGCCGACCCTTTCCCTTCCGAATCAAGTGTGGAGGACGAGTCTCTCTCGCCTGTTCCTCGACAGCATCCCTGTGTTGGCCTCGGCCTGCCCATCTGCAAGGTGGGCGGGATGAGTCCCAGCCGTGAGGTCTCAGGGTCAGTCCGGCCCGGCCATAACGTCCCAAAACCTCGTGGCAGTCACTTCTGGAGCAGCACAAGCGTCCAGGACCCCACGCACTACACAAAGGCGGGGCGCAGGGGAGTCCAACCCCCAGCCACGCCCAGGGCCCACCTGTCCCGGCCCCTGTTTTTCAGAACAAGCTGGTGGGGTTGGAGGAAGAAGACTGGTTCATCGGAGAGGAGGTTCAGGAGAAACGGGGGCAGCTCGAGCTACAGTACCCCATCTCCCGGGGAGGCGTGGCCAGCTGGGACCGAGTGGAGAAGGTGGGCGTGGCTTCCTCGGGGGCGTGGCTTCGTGTGGGGCCTAGCTTCCTCGGGGCGTGGCTCCATTAGCACCACACTGTGACATCATTGCATCGCCGTATCACTACATCTCTTGGTGCACGTGTGGAGGGCGGGGCTTCTGCGGGGGAGGGGCTTCTGCGGGGCGTGGTTTCTGCTGGCAAGCGTGGCTTCCTCGGAGCGTGGCTTCTGTAGGGGTGTGGCTTCTGTGGGGCGTGGCTTTATTACGCACTCCCCATGACATCATTGCATCACTACACCGTTATGTCCTTGCACCACTACATCGTGACATTATCGCATCACTGTGTCACTACATCTCATGGTGCACGTGTGGAGGGCGGGGCTAATGCGGGGGAGGGACTTTGGGGGGCGCGGTTTCTGTTGGCAAGCGTGGCTTCCTCTGGGCGTGGCTTCTGTAGGGGTGTGGCTTCTGTGGGGCGTGGCTTCCTCGGGGCGTGGCTCCATTACGCACTACACTATGACATCTTTGCACACTACACCGTTACATCATTGCATCACTGCATCACTACATCTCTTGGTGCACATGTGGAGGGCGGGGCTTCTGCAGGGGAGGAGCTTCTGTGGGCGTGGTTTCAGCTGGCAAGCGTGGCTTCCTCTGGGCGTGGCTTCTGTAGGGGGTGTGGCTTCTGGGGGCGTGGCTTCTAGGGGCGTGGCTTCATTACGCACTATACCATGACATCTTTGCACACTACACTGTTATGTCCTTGCACCACCACACAGTGACATCATTGCATCACTGCACCATTACATCATCGCACACTACATTATGGCATCATTGCGTCACTACATCATTATACCATTACACACTACACCGTGACATCATGGCACCACTGCATCATTACATCTCATGGTGCACGTGTGGGGGGCGGGCTTCTGCGAGGGCGGAGCTTCTGTGGGGCATGGCTTCTGCCGGCAAGTGTAGCTTTCTTGGGGCGTGGCTTCTGCTCGTGGGCGTGGCTTCTGCCCCAAGCATGGCTTCTGCCGGGGGCGGGGCTTCTGCCGGGGGCGGGGCTTCTGCCAGCGGCAGGGCACTGGTTTACTGGCCTCGCGCGGTGTCCGGCCTCGAGGGGGTTGGGGTGGGGGTCCTCGTTGCTGCCACCCAGCCTGTGTGAGGACTCAGGGGAGGACGGAGAAGGACGAACCAATACGGCGAATTCGGGTCCCTGTCCCTCCGCAGCCGAGGGTCTGCCCAGGGCTTCCGTGTGTGTCTCACAGGCTGGGCCCTGTGCGTGTTCGTCATCGTGTCCTCGTCCCGGGGCTGCCGTGACAAAGGACCCCAGCGAGGGTTAAACAACAGGGACTCTTGTGGCTCAGTTCCGGAGGCTGGAAGTCAAGGTCCAGGTGCCAGCAGAAGGGGTGCCTTCTAGGGCTGTGAGGGAGAGTGTTCCGTGTCTCCTGGTTTCTGGGGTTTCTCTGTCAATCTCTGGTGCTCCTTGGCATGTGGACGTGTCACCCTGAACCCTGCGGCTTCACACGGCCTTCTCCTCTGTGTCTGGGTCCAAATCCCGCCTTTTTTTTCTCACCTTCTTCCCTCTCTCCCTCCCCCCGTCTCCCTTCCTGCCTGCCTTTTTTTGAGTTGGGGTCTCACTCTGTTGCCCAGGCTGAAGTGCAGTGGCACAATCACTGCAGCCTCGACCTCGACCTCCCGCGTCAGCCTCCTTAGTAGCTGGGACTACAGATGTGCACCACCACGCCTGGCTAATTTTTCTGATTTCTGTAGAGACGATGTCTTGCTATGTTGCCCAGGCTGGCCTCAAACTCCTGACCTCAAGCAGTCCTCCCGCTTCGGCCTCCCAAAGTGCTGGGGTGACAGGCGTGAGCCATCACGCTTGGCCCAAATTTCCTCTTTTGATAAAGACACGGGTCTCATTGGGTGGAGCCTGACTCTGCTCCGCTGTGAGCTCCTCTGGACTAATGATATTGCAACATTCTGAATGAAGTCGCATTCTGAGGTGCTGGAGGCTGGGACTTGAACATGTGGATTTTGGGGACAAAAGTCATCCCACAGCAACGTTCTCATGATGCCTCACACGTCAGCCCTGAACTCAGAGGCTTGAGTTCGGTGGTCACTGTTACCCACACAGTTTTGGGGGCCAGGAATTTGGGAGTGGCTTCCCCGGGTGGCTCTGGTCAGGCTCTCCCCAGGTGGCCGCCAGACGCCTGACGGGCAGGAGGAGCAAGTTCCTTTTTTTTTCTTTTTGAATCGGGGTCTCACTCTGTCACCCAGGAGTGCAGTGACCCGATCACGGCTCACGGCAACCTTGATCTCCTCGGCTTGGGTGATCCTTCTGCCTCAGCTTCCTGAGTATCTGGCACTACAGGTGTGCGCCACCACGCCTGCTAACTTATTTTTTTATTTTTTTTGTAGAGACGGGGTCTTGCTATGTTGCCCAGGCCGGTCTTGAACTCCTGGGCTCAAGCCATCCTCCCACCTTGGCCTCCCAAAGTTCTGGGATTACAGGTGCGAGCCACCACTCCTGGGCTCGGGAGTCCTGCTCTTCTGTCAGTCATACGAGCCTGTCCTCAGTCTGTGTGGGAAAGGTCTATCCAGGGCATGACTCCCAGGAGGCAGGGGCCATGGGGGCTGTTTTGGCAGTGGGCCGTGGGCGCAGCCTCCGCTGATAGCATTCATGTCTACACAGCCCTGGTGGCCCTGGCTCTGGCTGGAGCCCTCCGGGTGTGGCAGGGGACGCGGTGTGGACAGGCGTTCAGAGCACACAGCCCCTGACATGGGGCCCAGCTTGCTGGGCATTCCTGACCTCCCCTCACCAGAATCTCAACCTCCCGGACTCAGGCAATCCTCCCGCCTCCGCCTCCCAAGTAGCAGGGGCTCCAGCTGCCTCTGGGGTCCCCGCTTGGTGTCCAGGTCTTGCCCAAACGCCAGCGCCATCGAAGGCCTTCCTCCGTGGCCCTGCTCCCTCCCGACTCCCCCCTCACCACCCGGCTTGCCTGCCTCGAGACCCCGCCCTCAGGTCCGGTGGTTCCCATCCCTGCTCCAACCCATGGGGTGCGGATTCCCCAAGACACAGGCCTGTCCGCTGGTGCTCGCTGCTTTGTGGGCGCTGCGTGGCGGACGCTTCTGTGTCCCGTGGCTGTCGCTCCGTGGATCTCCCCGGGGGCTCACCCTCGCTCTCTTTGGCTTTCCGTGGGGCTGTCCCTCTCCCTGGGCGTGGGAAGGAGCTTGGCATGCGATGACAAACCAGGGTTTATCCAGCAGCCGTGTGTGCCGAGCTGCTCTCAGCTGCTCTCAGAGCTCACACGTGGAAGAACCCCACTGCCTCAAAACATGACTGTGTTTGGAGACGGGGTCTTCTAAGGGTATCAAGGCAAAATGAGGGTGGGCCCTAATCCCATCGGACTGGGGTCCTTATAAGAACAGGAGATGACTGGACACGGTGGCTCACACCTGGCATCCCAGCACTTTGGGAGGCCGAGGCGGGAGGATTGCTTAAGCCCAGGAGTTTGAGACCAGCCTGGGCAACATAGCAAGACCTCATCTCTACAAAAAAAAAAAATTATTTGGGAGGCTGAGGTGAGGGGATTGCCTGAGCCCATGGGTTTGAGAACAGCCTGGGCAACTTGGCGAGATCTCATCTCCACAGGACATCAAAAATTAGCCTGACGTGGTAGTGTGTGCCTGTAGTTCCAGCTACTTGGAAGGCTAAGGTGGAAGGATCACTGGAGCCCAGCTGGTCAACGCTGGGATGGCCATGAGCGTGCCACTGCACTTGAGCCCGGGTGACAGAGTGAGACTCCAACTCAAAAAAAAAAAAAAAACCCAAGAAACAAACAAACAAAAAAATTAAAAACTTAGCCTGGCGTGGTGATGTGTGCCTGTAGTCCCAGCTACTTGGGAGGCTGAGTCAGGAGGATCACCTGAGACCAGGAGGTTGAACCTGCAGTGAGCCCTGGTTATGCCACTGCACTCCAGCCTGGGTGGCAGAGTGGGACCCTGACTCAAAAATAAAATACTAAGTCAGGCTCGGTGGCTCAGCCTGTAATCCCACGCTTTGGGAGGCCGAGGTGAGTGGATTGCCTGAGCCCACCGGGTTCGAGACCCGCCTGGGCAACTTGGCGAGACCTCATCTCTACATAAATCAAAAAATCAGCCGGGCGTGGTAGTGCGCGCCTGTAGTTCTAGCTACTTGGAAGGCTGAGGCGGAAGGATCGCCGGAGCCCAGTGGGTTGAGGCTGCGGTGGCCAGAGCGGCTACCGCACTCCGGTCTGGGCGACAGAATGAGACTCCAACTCAAAAATAAATAAAAAAAAAAAATAAAATACTACTTTGTCAAGTAAGCAAATGACACAACAAAATCACATCACGTAAAAGAGCAAAACGTCACCTCCTTCCTGGTCCCACAGGCGGCCCATCCCGTGCCCCTCTGTCCCCCCAGATCTGGCATCACTCCTTCTACCAGGTGCTACACGTTGCTCCTGAACAGCACCCCATGATGATGACGGAGCCGCCCCTCAACCCGGCATCCAGCAGAGAGAAGGCGGCTCAGGTAACAGGGCTGGCTGGCTGGGGGCAGGGACGTGGGACGCCAGCTTCCGGCCACCCCCAGAGCCTGGGGGCCTCCTGGGGCCTCGCCTCTCCCTACCTCAGCAAGATGGAGACCCCAGGCCGGGGGCATCCCCTCTGACATTGACGCCAAGAGTGACAGCCGCCTTTAGGGAGCTCGCCAGGGGGCCGGGCACTGGCTAGGCGTGTGAGGCATGGCTTCGGATAGGACTTGCCCCTGCCACCTTAGGCGGCACGGGACTACATTCCCCGTGCACAGATGAGGCTGCAGGTGCGGGAGCTTGGGTCATGCGGATGAGGTGACACAGCAAGTGGCTGCTAGATCCACCTGGTCCCTGGTGGTCTGGCTCTGTTTCCCCTCTCAGACACAACTCTTCTGTGTCAGAGTGGCGGTCTCACTCTGATCTGTGTGTGTGTGTGTGTGTGTGTGTGTTGCCCAGGCTGAAGTGCAGCGGCATAACCACAGCACTCCACAACCTCCACCTCCTGGGCTCAGGCAATCCTGCCTCAGCCTCCCAAGTAGCTGAAACTGTAGGCGCGCGCTTCCACACTCAGCTAATTTTTTTGGCTTTATTGTAAAGACGAGGTCTTGCCACATTGTCCAGGCTGGTCTTGAACCCCTGGGCTCAAGCCATCCTCCCGCCTCGGCCTCCCAAAGGGCTGGGATGACAGGTGTGAGCCATGGCTCCCAGCCCTCACTCTGATTTAAAAGCTCCCAGGTCTCCCCTCTGAGCCTTCCCCTGTCACCGACCGTGGGGTTCCTGGCTCTCACGTCATGGAAGTTGGCATGACGCCACACAGACACCCCGACAAGGCCTTGCTGGGGGCTCGTGTGAGGGAGAAAGCTCAGGGGGAGGGGTCCTCTGGTTGGTCCCCGAAGGGGCTGTTGGGGCCTTTTATTAGGTAAGGGGGTGGTGTCACTTCAAAAGATACATGTCAGCAGGTAAGGGAGGGGTTTTAATCACGCAAGTGCAACGTACGTACACACCTCTTCATGCATGGCATGTACAAAAATGGTGTATAAGCCTCACCTGAGGAGGGAATTCTCGTATTATTTTGAGTCAGGGTCTCACTCTGTTGCCCAGGCTGGAGCACAGTGGCATGACTCACCACAGCCTCAACCTCCCAGACTCAGGCCGTCCTCCCGCCTCAGCCTCCTGGGTAGCTGGGACTACAGGTGTGCACCGCTGTACCTGGCTAGTTTTTTATTTTATTTTTGTAGAGATGAGATCTTGCGATGTTGCCCAGGCTGGTCTTGAACTCCCGGGCTCAAGCACTCCTCCCGCCTCGGCCTTCCAAAGTGCTGGGATTGCAGGCATGAGCCACCACACCCGGCTGGGTTTTCGTATGATGATGCGGTTACAGCCAGGCACTCTCTGGTCCTTGGGCACAGGCGGGAGAGGGACTGGCCGGGGACCAACGTCCCAGGCAAGACTGATGGTGAAACGCTGTTTATCTTCCCGGGGTTCTCAAGGTTGAGGTCTGCAGGACGGCTCAGCTGGAGTGTCACTGCAAAGCGTGGTGGGCAAAAGGTGTGAGGGAGGCCAAGTCCTGGCCCTGTTGGGTCCCTTCCAGGCCTGCCCGCCACAGAGGGGGCGGTGGTGTGTGCGTTGGTCAGGTGACCCTGGTTGAGCAGGATAGCAGAGACTGGCCAGGGCCCCGGCTGCCCAGGAAAGGGGGGTGCGGGCTGGGCTGGGGTGGGGGCCGGGCGGGTGGGTCCCCTGCTGGCTTCCCCGTCACCCGGCTCTCCTGATGAGGACATGGGTGAGCTCACGAAGCCAGCAGCAAGGTGCGACCACCTGGCCAAGTCCCCGGGGCCCAGCCGTGTCTCTCGGCGTGAACGGGGACCCAGAGGGTGGGCCTGGGCTGAGCGTTCCCTGCTCCAGGCGGAGACAGGTGCTGCGGCCCAGAGCAGCGGGCTTGGTCATCACGGTTGGGTGTGAGCGCCGCCGGGTCTGGTAAAGCCCCCAGCGGGCCCGGGAGCTGCCTCCGCCGTGGGCAGGTGGGACTCAGAGGGGGCCACGGCAGGGCTGCCCGCGGGGTGCGGCAGGCACCCTCCTGCAAGATGTCCAGGGCTGGCGAGGACGGGGGGGCTGGAGGCGGTGGGGAAGATGGGGCGTGATGGCCCTCAGCCTGGGGGACACGCCCCTCACCCGCAGATGGCAGGATGATGCTCTCGGAGGGTGTGTTCCTGGGGGCTGGGAGGTTCCAAGGTCCGCATCGGCCGGCTCGAGGACAGACGATGGTGAGGTCTCGTGTGGAGGCCACGGGCTGGAGGCCCAGGAGAACCGATGGTGAGGTCTAGTGTGGAGGCTGCAGGATTGAGGCCCAGGAAGAATTGAAATAGTTGATGTTTCAGTCTGAGCCCGAAGGCCAGAAACCACCAGCATCCCAGCTCCAGCAGTTGGGCAGGCGTCACTCCGTCTTCCCTGGTCTTTGTGGTTTTATTCCGGTCTTCAACTGCTGGGACGAGGCCCACCCACCCCGGGGTCTATTGAGTCCCATGATGAGCTTGTCCCCAAACCCCCACAGACACGAGCTGAATGATGTCTGACCACACCCCGGGCACTTGGTGGCCCAGCAAGTAGACGCGTGAAACCAACCATCCCACAAGCCCCGCGGTTAGCACACAGCCTGTCTCTGGGGTCTCCCTGCCTCCCCTGGCCCCCTCTGCCTGCCTTCCCACCCTGCCTCCCTCCAAATCCCCCCCACCCCGCTGACATCAGAGTCCCAGCAGGGAACCCAGGGTGCACCTTCCTGGGCCATCTCGGTGACGGCTTAATCAAGACATCAGCCGGGCTCGGTGGCTCAGCCTGTCATCCCAGCGCCTTGGGAGGCCGAGGTGAGTGGATTGCCTGAGCCCGCGGGTTCGAGACCCGCCCGGACAACGTGGCGAGACCTCATCTCTACATAAATCAAAAAATTAGCCGGGCGTGGTAGTGCGCGCCAATAGTTCCAGCTACTCGGAAGGCTGAGGCGGAAGGATCGCCGGAGCCCAGCGGGTCGAGGCTGCGGTGGCCGGGAGCAGCCGCTGCACTCCGGTTTGGGCGACGGAGTGAGACTCCAACTCAAAAAAAAAAAAAAAAAAAAATCAAGACATCAGGCCCCAAAGTGAGCATAAGTTTGAAGAAAAGCAGTGTGATTTGGTGTGGCGTACAGGGTGCCGTGGGGAAACCATGACCCCTAAGCCTGAGAGCAGTGGTGGCTTCCAGCACCCAGAGGGTGGCCCCTCGCCCGGCACCATGGCCTTTGGAAGAGAGACCCAGCAAGGAGGGGGCAGCACCCCCTCCCCCTCCCTGAACTGCCTGCTGGGGTTTTGGGGGCGGGACCCAGCAGGTGCCCCAAGGAAAGCCAGCACAGGACAGATGCTCTTAGACAGGCAGGGAGACGACCAGCCCACCCCACGGGCGGAAGGAGCCACCACTCTGCAGGGAGGGACATTTTCACACCTGCGGGCTTGGCCTGGCCTCCCCTCCTCCACCCCCCACCGGCCTCCCCACCCTGCCAAAGTCCCCCTGTCCGACTGCCCCACCCCCAAGGCTCCCCAGGGCAGATGGTCTGAGAGGTGCAGGCCCGGCCTCCTTCCTGGAGTGTGTCTGTACCAGGAAGGGGAAGCTGACCCCGGGAGCCCCCCGGGGACAAGGCTGTGCCTGGCCCAGCGTGAGGGCCCCTGGGTTCTCGCCTCGGCTCTGCCAGCACATGTGACCTCAGACAGATGACTGGTCCTCGCCATGCCTCGGTTTCCTCGTCAGGAGGATAATAATGATGCCTTCTTGGCAGGATGGATTAACACTTGGGAAAAACCCGGGACTGTGTCGAAAGAATATTCCGGCCAGGTGCGGTGGCTCATGCCTGTCATCTTAGCATTTTGGGAGGCCAAGGTGGGAGAATCACTCGAGCCTAGGTGTTTGAGACCAGCCCAGGCAACATAGCAAGACCACGTCTCTACAAAAAAATAAAAAATGAAAAAATTAGCTGGGTGTGGTGGTGTGCGCCTGCAGTCCCAGCTACTTGGGAGGCTGAGGCAAGGGGATGAGCTGAGCCCAGGAGGTCGAGGCTGAGGGAGCCATGAGTGTGGAGTTGCACTCCAGCCTGGGGGACGGAGAGACCCTGGCTGAAGGAAAGAAAAAGCGAGGGATGCCGGCTCGGGGGCTCAGCCTGTCATCCCAGCACTTGGGAGGCTGAGGCGAGTGGATGGCCTGAGCCCACGGGTTCGAGACCCACCCAGGCAACTTGGCGAGACCTCGTCTCCACAATAAATCAAAAACTAGCCAGGTGAGGCAGCGTGCACCTGTAGATCCGGTTACTCGGAAGGCTGAGGCGGAAGGATCGCCGGAGCCCAGCGGGTCGAGGCTGCGGGGGCCGGGAGCGGCCACTGCGCTCCAGTCTGGGCGACGGAGTGGGACTCCAACTCAAAAAACAAAAAGAGAGAGAGAGGGAGAGAGAGGAAGGAAGGCAGGGGTGGAGGGAGGGAGGAAAGGGAAGAAGTTGGGACACCAAGGACTGACCCAGACAAGCCTGACTTGGCGAGCAGATGCGTTTACTGCGACTCACGACCCGGGCGTCCTTGGGCAGTTGTGGGACAGCCCCCGAGGTCCACGCGGCCGTATCTCTGAGCCACTTCAGAGCTAATTTTCTCGCTTTTTGCCCGCTGTGTGTCATGGGACTTTGTTTCTCTGGAAATGGGGCCAAGAGTGCGGTTTTGTTTTTTAATGATATTAGCCGGGTACGGTGGCTCATACCCGTCATCCCAGCACTTTGGGAGGCTGAGGCAGGAGGATCGCTTGAGCCCAGGAGTTCAAGGCCAGCCTAGGCAACTAGCAAGGCCTGGCCTTTACCAAAAAATAAAAATATTAGTCCCCACATCCCCTCCTGGGGTCTCACACTCGGAGGTCACTAGTCCCCTGCCCCCATGGTCCGGGATCGGGGACCAGACAACCTGGGGCAGCCCTGCGCCTGCGTGGAGCCAGTCCACGAGGGGCCCACAAAACCCACCTAACCCAGCCCTGCCAGCTGCATTCCTGTGCAGCCTGAGCAGAATTGCGCTGGCAGGTCACCAGGCTATGCCTCACCTGTTCTGCCCCAGTATACAGTTGGCATCTAGTATGTGTTTCTTGAACAAACCACATATGCACAAAGTGTCTGGCATGAGCCGGGCTCTGTGGCTCAGCCTGTAATCCCGCACCTTTGGGAGGCTGAGGTGAGTGGATTGTCTGAGCCCGCGGGTTCGAGACCTGCCTGGGCAACTTGGCGAGACCTCATCTCTACAATCAATAAAAAAATTAGCCGGGTGTGGTAGCACGCGCCTGTAGTTCCAGCTACTTGGAAGGCTGAGGCGGAAGAATCGCCGGAGCCCAGCAGGTCGAGGCTGCGGTGGCCGGGAGTGGCCACTGCACTCCAGTCTGAGCCACCGAGTGAGACTCCAACTCAAAAAAAAAAAAAAAGTGTCCGGCATGAAGTTACCACGGTGACGGCTGGCTGTGGTCGTGTCTGTTACGACGGGACAAGCAAATCATCCCAAATCAAAATGCTGGGGCTCCCGCCAAGTCTCCACCACCTGAGGGCGGAAAGGGGGGAGCGTCCTGGATGGAGCTTGGGTCTTTGCAGAGGCTTTGGGCGGTGCCGCTTCACCCTGGCACGACAAGACGGGGGTTTCCAAGGCCACGTTATGCCCGGCTCCCACCTAAGTCTCCCTGATACCAGAGCAGGGTACCCCAAATTTGAGGTCTGGCCCAAAGGCCAGGTGAGTGCTTGGCTTTATGAAATAAAGAAAGAGAAAAAGAGAGAGAGAGAGAGAGAGAGAGAGAGAGAGAGAGAGAGAGAGAGAGAGAAGAGAGAAAGAAAGAAAGAAAGAAAGAAAGAAAGAAAGAAAGAAAGAGAAAGAGAAAGAAAGAGAGAGAAAGAAAGAGAGAAAGAGAGAGAGAGAGAGAAAGGAAGGAAGGAAGGAAGGAAGGAGAAACTGTCCAGTGACCTGTCTTGAGAAATTTACCTGTTTTTTAGCCAGGCGTGGTAGCACACGCCTGTAGTTCCAGCTACTCAGAAGGCTGAGGCAGAAGGATCGCCAGAGCCCAGCAGGTCGAGGCTGGGAGTGTGGCCTCGTGGCTGGGAGTGTGCCCCTGCCCTCCAGCCTGGGCGACGGAGGGGACTCCGACTCAAAATTTAAAATAAAAGAAGAAAAATTCACCTGTTTTTGTCTCAGGAAACTAGGAGTCCTGCCACCCTCCTGTCTCGTGCTGCAGTCCTAAGGGGTAGCTGGGAAGGGCGTGAGCCCATTTTACAGACCGGGAGACTGAGCACATCCCGGAGCCGGAGGGGGCAGAGCTGGGACAGGAGTGACATGCTTCAGAGCCTGCTGTCCAGATCTCTTGGGGGGGGGGGGCTGGGGGGAGTCATGGGCCTCTCGCAGGTGGGACCATGTTTCCCGGGAAGTTAAGGAGTAGCCCACCGCTGTCTCTGCGGGCCTGGCGGCCAAGGAGTGTTAATGTTTCTCCATAGATCCTGTTTGAGACCTTCAACGTACCTGCCATGTATTTAGCCAACCAAGCAGTCCTTTCTCTATTCGCCTCTGGCCAAACGTCCGGTGAGTGGCCCCATGGAAGCCCTGTCCTTCTGAGCCCACCCCTCCTGTCCTCTGGCTGGAGACGTTCATCCCAGGATGCAGAACTCCCTCCCTGATACAAGAAAAGAAACATAGGCTGGGCACGGTGGCTCACACCTGTCATCCCAGCACTTTGGGAGGTGGAGGCGAGAGGATTGCCTGAGCCCAGGGGTTTGACACTAGCCTGGGAAACTTGGCGAGACCTCGTCTCCACAATAAATCGAGAAAAATTCACCAGGTGTGGTGGCACACGCCTGTGGTTCCAGGTACTTGGAAGGCTGAGGCAGAGGGATCACGTGAGCCCAGCAGGTCGAGGCTGCTGTGGCCGTGAGCGTGCCACTGCACTCCAGCCTGGGGGCCAGAGAGAGACTCCGATCCCCGCCCCCCGCCAAAAAGAAACATTCACAAAACTCACACTCTCCGACCTTTCCCTAACTCCTCCTGGTTAGACAATCCACTCCCAGATTTGAACGATTTGCTGAACTTTTTTCTTAACAAGCTTTATTGAGATGTAATTGACATACAATAACCTACACGTGTTTTTGTTTGTTTGTTTGTTTCGAGTGGGAGTCTCACGCCCTCGCCCAGGCTGGAGCACAGCAGCACACTCATGGCCACCGCAGCGTCGACCTGCTGGGCTCCGGGGATTCTTCCCCTCAGCCTTCCAAGTAGCTGGAACCACAAGTGTGTGCTACCATGCCCGGCTAATTTTTGATTTATTGTAGGGATGAGATCTTTTGCCAAGTTTCCTGGGCTGGTCTCGAACCTGTGGACTCAGGCAATCCACTCACTTCAGCCTCCCAAAGTGCTGGGATGACAGGCTGACCTGAATGTGTTTAAGGTGTACAGTCTAAGCTTGACACGTGGATACACTCGAAACCTCCACCAGCCAAAGTAATTAACATACCCATCACCCCCTCAAAGTTCCTCTTGAACTCCCCCATGCTACCCCCTCCAGTCTGTCCCCAGACAGCCACGAGCCTGTCCCTAGACATGAGCATGCATCTTCTGGAATTCTGTATACATGGAATCAGGAGGCATGTACGTTTTTTGTTTGTGTCTCTGTGTTCACTCAGCGTAATTATTTGTGGATTCCTCCATGTTTTATTTGGATCTGTAGTTCACATCTTTTGATTGCTGGGTAGTATTCCATTGTATGACTGTATGCTTAATCAATTAACCTATGAATGGATCCTTGGGTTGCATTCAGTTTGGGGCTATTATAAATAAAGCTTCCATTAACATTTATGTACAGTACAAGTCTGCATCACTGCATGCTGTTATTTCTTTGGGGGTAAATACCTAGAAGTGAAATGGCTATCATGAAATAGGTATACGTTTGACTTTTAAAAATCTGCTAGCCGGGCTCGGTGGCTCAGCCTGTCATCCCGCGCCTTTGGGAGGCTGAGGTGAGTGGATGGCCTGAGCCCGCGGGTTCGAGACCCTGGGCAGCGAGACCTCCTCTCTACAATAAATCAAAAAATCAGCCGGGCGTGGTAGTGCAGGCCTGTAATTCCGGCTCCTCGGAAGGCTGAGGCGGAAGGATCGCCGGAGCCCAGCGGGTCGAGGCTGCGGTGGCCGGGAGCGGCCGCTGCCCTCCAGTCTGGGCGACAGAGTGAGACGGGAAGTGTCTGTTCATATGTTTTGCCTATTTTTCCTGTGTTTTGAGGATTCTTCTTATATCTTAAATTCTTTTTAAAAATCAGGTATATGTTTTGAAGACATTTTCTCCTTCTGTACGTCTTCAGTTTGCTTTCTATTTACAGTGTCTTTTGAAAGAGCAGGTTTTAATTTCCATAAAGTCTAGTTAATCGATTTGGGTGTTTGTGTGTGTGTGTGTGTGCATCATGCTTTTGGTGAAATATCTAAAAAGTCGATGGTGAACCCAAAGGTTTTCTGCTGTATTTTCTTCTAAAGGTTCTGTATAGTTTAGTTTTACATTCAGTTCTATAATCCATTTTGAATAAACTTTTGCGTATGGTGTAGGGCACGGGGAGGAAGTTCGGAGAACGATGCCCTGTTGTTCCCACACTAGTTTTTGAAAAGATGATGGCTGGGCCCGGCGGCTCAAGCCTGACATCCCAGCACTTTGGGAGGCCGAGATGAAAGGATTGCCTGAGCCCATAGATCAAGAACAGCCTGGGCACCTTGGTGAAACCTCATCTCTACAATAAGTCAAAAAATCAGCTGGACATGGTAACGCACACCTGTAGTTCCGGCTACTTGGAAGGCCGAGGCAGAAGGGTCATCAGAGCCCAGCAAGTCAAGGCTGTGGTGGCTGTGAGCGTGCCACTGCACTCCAGTCTGAGCGACAGAGGGAGACTCCAACGCAAAAAAAAAAAAAAAAAAGAAAGAAAAAAGAAAAGATGACCCTTTCTTCATTAAATTGCCTTTGCACATTTGGAAAATCAATTGCCCAGATATGTGTCGATCTAGTTCTGGGTTTTCCACCCTGTTCCACCCATGTATTCATCCAACTCTCGATTGTTGTGGTTTTTAAGAAGTCTTGAAATAAGGCAACGTCGGTGCCAGCGCTTTGGTTTCCTGTTTTTGAAAATGTTTTGGCCATTCTAGGTTCTTTACATTTCCACGTGAATTTCAGAATGTTTGTAGATTGCCAAAAACAAAACAAAACCAAAAAAAAACCCCCAAACCAAAAAACCCAAAAAGCTTCTTTGGGTTTTGATTGGAATTGCATTGGATGGATAGATCAGTTTGGGAGAACGGATATCTTAAAAAATATTTCATCTTCTAGCCCGTGGCTGTGGAACCTGTGTTTGTCTTCTTCAATCTCTCTTGGCGATGTTTGTAGTTCATAGCGCACAGGTCATGCCTGTCTCTGGTTGGAATTATCTCTATGTGCTTCATACATTTTGATGCGGTTCTAAGCGGTTTTTCGATTTCTGGTTGAAATTGCCAGTCTATAGAAATGCAATTAATTTTTGTATATTGATGTTGTCTCCACACTCCACACTCATTTAGTGACACTAATAGCTTTTTTGTGGGTATCGTAGCGATACGTATTCTTCGGGTCAGTCTGGGCTCCAAGCTCAATGGGCCCCAGAGAGGGTAGGCTCGAAGGGCTGGTAAACCCTGAGAGTGTCTCGGCTTCAGTCACACCTTTTCCCGGCAGCTCTCCTGGTTCAGCCGGCTCTGCTGGCCAGCAAGCCGGCCTCTGGGGTACATGGCTCTTGGGCTCCCCGTGATCTTTGGCAGCTCTTCAGGTCTCAGTTCTTCAGGGTCAAGGTTCTTGTCTCATGCCCAGGAAGAACGAGGGACCCGGACAGTCGGAAAGTGAGAAAGCAGAATTTACTGAGAGGACAGAAAAGTTCCCACAGTGGGAGGGGACCTGAAAAGGTTGCCGCCTGTGCCCAAACCTGCTGCTTATATAGCCCTAATTTTAAGCTGATTGGCTAGCACTAGCTGTGCCCTGATTGGTCTGCAATTAGCTGTTCTGATTGGTCAGTACTGAGGACCAATTGGCAGAAGGTGTAGGGGCCTAATGGTGAGCTGATTGGTTGCTTTTCCATCCCAGCCGGGGGTGCTTAAGCTCTAGCTTGGGAGGCTGGCAGGGAGCTTGTTTACCAACGCTGAGCCTGATAGGCCCGCTGGAGTTCCCTACATGGTTACCAGTCGCTACATGGTTACCAGTCACTACATTGTTATCAGTTACTGCATTGTTATCAGTCGCTACATTGTTACCAGAGGACCCACCTGTCTGTCTGCCTAGCCCTTCTCTAGCTATCTCCTGTCTCAATGGGATTTACTACTTAGGCAATCATATTGTCTACAAATGAAAAAGACTTTACTGCGTATTTCCGAACTGGATGCTTTCTGTTGTTTTTTTTCCTTGCCTGGTTGCACCGGCTGACCTTCCCAGGATGGCACAGAATAGCGGGGGTGAGAGCGTCAATCCTTGTCTTGTTCCTGAGCTTCGAGGGAAAGCCTTCAGACTCTGGGTTTTCATAGATGTCCATTATCAATTTAAGGAAGTTCTCTTGTGTTCCTAGTTTGCTGAGATTTGTTTTTTAAAAATCAGGAATGCTGGATCATGGTGTCAAATGCATTTTTTGGGGGGTCTATTGATATGCTCATACGAATGAATTCCATTCTAAGAGCACACTCGTAAGTCCAATTAGTTCATAAGTCCAACAAAGTCAGCCTAAGTACCCAACTAACACGATCAGATCTATGGTACTGAACCTTAATATTTTTGCACATCTAACACACTAAGAAACAAACACAAAAAATAAAGAAAACATTTTAAATCTTAAGTACAGCCCTTGCACCCACATGATAATGTCTGCCGGACACGTGAACTCACTTACACAACTGAACGTGCCAACGCATGCTGGCATCTTTGAAAGTCCGCAGCTTGAAGGTCCGTGTGCAGGGGCCTCGCTGTGAATTCCACTGATGGACTCTTGCGTGGTAAAACAACCTTGCATTCCCGAGACAAAACCCTGTGGGTCGTAACGTGTTACCCTTCCGTAGATTGCCGGCGTCTACGGGTGTGCTAACATTTTGTTTTGGAGCATTGTGTCTGGGTTCATGGGCGACCATGACCCGTTGTCCTCTCTGGTTCTAGTGTGCCCTCTCTCAGAGGTCACTCGTGCCTTGTGGTCTGATGTCCCATACTTTGAACATCTGTTCTGTCCTCTTTTTTTCCCTTGCTTTTGGTGAGAGGGGCCTCACTTCCTGCTCTCCACCTTAGCCGGACGTATGCGTCCCTCTTGTTCAGCGTTGCTTCCTTTAAGCATGCAGTTCTTTCCAGACTCGACGGTTGAAAGGGGACCGGCTGCCCAGACCCCCAACCAGCTCAGTAAAGCTCCAGAAGCCACCGTGTCCCACAGATCGAGGCCATGTACACCTGTGACCATGTCACATGCAGAGAGAGAGCGAGAGAGTGAGTTTGGCTTGCCGACTGAGACACACGTCTCTTGAGCTGTTGTTCAGACCTTCCAACATCCAAGTGCCTCTCAGAGATTCCCAGGGAATTCCAGTGCTCACATCAACCCACAGAGTTCTTTAGGTAAAAGGGTGTTAAGATCGCAGCATTTACCCATGAAATATGTACAATTATTATTTGTCAATTAAAAAAATAAAATTAGGCCGGGCTCGGTGGCTCAACCCGTCATCCCAGCACTTTGGGAGGTTGAGGCGAGTGGATGGCCCGAGCCCGTGGGTTCGAGACCCGCCCGGGCAACTTGGCGAGACCTCGTCTCTACAATCAATCAAAAACTAGCCGGGCGTGGTAGTGCGCGCCTGCAGTTCCAGCTACCTGGAAGGCTGAGGCGGAAGGATCGCTGGAGCCCAGCAGGTCGGGGCTGCGGTGGTCGGGAGCATTCCACTGCACTCCAGTCTGGGCGACAGAGTGAGACTCCAACTCAAAATAAATAAATAAGTAAATTAGTTAATTAATTAATTCAATTAGCCCAGGCATGATGGATCATGTCTGTAATCCCAGCATATTGGGAGGCGAGGTGAGAGGATTGCTTAAGACCAACCTGGGCAACATAGCAAGATCTCATCTCTACAAAAAAAAAAAAAAAGTCAAAATTAGCCGGACGTGGCAGCGTGTGCCTGTCGTCGCAACTACTTGGGAGGCTGAGGCAGGAGGATTGCCTGAGCCCAGGAAGTTGAGGCTGTGGTGAGCTGGGATTTCGTCACGGCACTCCAGGGTGAGTGGCGGAGGGAGACCCTGTCTCAGTAATTAATTCACTAAAAAGAAAAAAACTATTAAAAATTCTTCCCTTTTTTTTGCCTCTTGGAGAACTACGGCCAATATGGGCGTGTCTGGTTTCACAAGAAAACTTGCAGGCCTCTGTCGACAATGGCTCGACTGGTGTTCATCCCAGCCCGGTCCCCTTCAGGGGACGAAAACTTGCTCCCAGGCCCCTCTGCTTCGCCCTCCATGAGTTCTTCCTTCTCTTCCTGAAGATGTCACTTATTTTTGTTTTTATTTGTTTATTTTTTGAGTCAGAGTCTCACTCCGTTGCCCAGGCTGGAGTGCAGGGGCACGCTCACGGCCACCCCAGCGTCGGCCCACGGGGCTCCGGCGATCCTTCCGCCTCCGCCTTCCATGTAGCTGGAACGGCAGGTGTGTGTGTGCTACCACGCCTGGCTAATTTTTGCTTGATTGTAGAGACGAGGTCTTGCCAAGATGCCCGGGCTGGTCTCGAGCCCACGGGCTCAGGCCATCCACTCGCCTGGGCCTCCCAAAGTGCTGGGATGACAGGCTGAGCCACCGAGCCTGGCCTGAAGGCATCATTTCAAAGGGAGCCTGCTCACCCTGTGTTATGACAGCAGCGTGTCTCTGGCCTAGGGCTGACGGTTGAATCAGGAGAAGGGATGACATACTTCGTGCCCGTCATCGATGGCTGTCCTCTGCCCCAGTCGACCCTCCAGCTGGACGTAGCCGGCCAAGACCTCACCTCGCGTCTCCTGCAGCTGTTGGCAGACAGCAGGCAGCTGTTTGTGGGCACAGGTAAGGAAACCGCTCTTCTCTGCCAGGTGAAAACGAGTCCCTGGGGTGTCATGTCCTTTTCTGCCTGCTCAGCCCATGGCCCTCTACGTGCCACGCTAAGGCAGCTTGGCTGCCATCCAGATTCCCAAAACAATCCTCGCTGTATTCAGGGATCCTTAGTGGGCTGATGATGGCGACAAGGGCAGTGACGACGGTGACGGTGGTGACGGTGGTGACGGTGACAGGGTGTGGAGGGTGGGGATGGTGGTGAGGATGGCGGTGGTGGTGATGGGATGCTCCTGGTGGCGATGGTGGCGGTGATGGTGAGGATGACGGCGGCGGTGATGGGATGTGGATGGTGGCGATGGTGACAGGGTGATGAGGTGATGGTGGCGGTGATGACGGTGGTGGTGGTGATAGTGATGGGAGGACGAAGAGGATGGTGAAGGTGGTGGCGAGGGTGAAAGGGATGGTGAGGATGACGGTGGTGGTGACGGTCACCGTGATGGCACTGACGACGTGGTGGTGACCGTGATGGGAGGAGGCAGACGGTGGCGATGGCGGTGATGAGGAGGAGGAGACAGGGGTGACGGTGGTGGGGATGGCGACAGGGTGATGAGATGATGGTGGCGGTGACGGTGGCGGTGATGACGGTGGTGGTGATAGCGATGGGAGGATGAAGAGGATGGTGAAGGTGGCGGGGCTGGTGAGGGTGACGGTGGTGGTGACGGGGTGATGACGGTGGTGGTGACGGTCACGGTGATGGCGGTGACAATGGTGGTGGTGACAGTGCTGGGAGGAGGCAGACGGTGGCGACGGCGGTGATGAGGAGGAGGAGACGGGGTGATGGTGGCGGTGATGGTGACAGGGTGATGAGATGATGGCGGTGATGGTGGTGGTGACAGCGACGGGAGGGCGAAGATGATGGTGAAGGTGGCGGCGATGGTGAAAGGGCTGGTGGGGGTGACGGTGGGGGTGACGGGGTGATGACGGTGGTGGTGACGGTCACAGGGACGGCGCTGACGACGGTGGCGGTGACAGTGCTGGGAGGACGCAGACGCTGATGGTGAAGGGGCAGTGGTGGCGATATTGACGGAGCTGGCCCTGAGCATGGCGAGGGTCCTGTCGGCCGTGGTTTTGGCGATGGAGAGCTCAGCTTCCTCAGAAACCCTCTCCTGGGGAAAGCACTGGGCCAGGTAAACATGCCCCAGACACCCGCTCGTGGCTTCTTGACCCTGTGAGAGGAAACCTGGACTTCCGTGTCAAGAGGAAGAGGTTGCCGAAGGTCGGAAGACGCGACCCACCTCCCATAAGCAGTTTTGACGGCAGTGAGGACATGATCGCGGGGACCCAGCGGGGCGCCTGTCCCGCCTGGCACCCTGTTCCTGGCCTGGGCTCCCGGCCTGTAGGACCTGCACGAAGTCTGTTCCAGCACGGGCTTCTCTGGTCTTCCCAGGCAAGATGTCTGTGTCAAAAGCCAAGCAAAGCGTGGGACCCCGGAAACACAAGCAAGGAGGGGGAGAGTGAGGCTTGGCGGGACGGGCCCTTACTGTGATCCCGACACCCCGCCCGCAGCGAGGCCTCGAGGGGCACATCGCCCTCATCCTCACAGCAACCTGCGGGGGCGGGTAAGCTCTTTGCAGAGGAAGAGAGGGAAGGGTGAGAGGACGGCGAAGGTGCCAAGGCCAGGCACTGAGTCAACGGGAGAGGGGGGATTTGAACCCAGACTTGTCTCAACAAAGCCCCAGCTGGGTGAGAAAGCATAAATATAAGCCAGGCTCAGTGGCTCAGCCTGTAATCCTGCTCTTTGGGAGGTGGAGGTGAGTGGACTGCCCGAGCCCGCGGGTTCCAGACCCGCCTGGGCAACTTGGCGAGACCTCATCTCTACAAGAAATCAAAAAGTTAGCCGGGCGTGGTAGCGCGCGCCCGTAGTTCCAGCTACTCGGAAGGCCGAGGCGGAAGGATCGCCGGAGCCCAGCGGGTCGAGGCTGCGGTGGCCGGGAGCGGCCGCTGCACTCCAGTCTGGGCGACAGAGTGAGACTCCGACTCAAAAAAAAAAAAGAAAGAATAAATATCAGGAGAGGCGGAATCCCAGAAGCCGAGGAAGGCGAGGGGGGACTAACAGCCTCGATTTCTGGAGAGAAAGAACCAAAGCGTGTCCGCGGGGTTCTGGAATGAGGAGAACAGAGTAGACGCCGGCAGGACAGGTGAGGCAGGGTGAGTGGAGGGAGAAGCCAGGCACGGGGACCGAAGAGCAGGGAGTGGGGGAGGGCTGGGCACGGCGGCTCACGCCTGTCATCCCAGCCCTTCGGAGGCCGAGGGAGAGGATCGCCTGAACTCAGGGGTTCGAGACCAGCCTGGGCAGCACGATGAGACCTCGTCTCTACAATCAATCAAAATATAGCCAGGCATGGTGGTGCGTGCCTGTGGTTTCAGCTACTCGGAAGGCTGAGGCGGAAGGATCCCCGAGCCCAGCAGGTCGAGGCTGCGGTGGCTGTGAGCGTGCCCCTGTGCTCCAGCCTGACGAGAGTCGAGACTCCGACTCAAAAAACATAACGCAAAGCTGGGGGGCTTCCAGGCCAGCGGGGCAGGGAGTGCCCTCTGATCCGGTTCGAAGCAAGGGCAGGAAAGTCTGAAACCACAACATTGAGGGACACAGCTGGGTTTAAAACCTGCGGTCAGGGATGGGCACGGCGGCTCACGCCTGGAATCCCAGTGCTTCGGGAGGCTGCGGTGGGAGGATTGCTGGAGGCCAGGAGTTCGAGACCAGCCTGGGCAACACAGTGAGACCCTGTCTATAAAAATAACAATTTTTTTTTTTGGTATTGGAGTCTCACTCTGTCGCCCAGACTGGATTGCAGTGGCTGCTCCCAGCCACCGCAGCCTCAACCTGCTGGGCTCTGGCGATCCTTCCGCCTCAGCCTTCGAGTAGCCGGAATTACAGGCACGCGCTACCACACCCGGCTAATTTTTGATTGATTGTAGAGATGAGGTTTCGCCAAGTTCCCCGGGCGGGTCTCGAACCCGCGGGCTCAGGCAATCCACTCACCTCAGCCTCCCAAGGCACGGGATTACAGGCTGAGCCACCGAGCCCAGCACAAAATAACAAAATTTAAATTAGCCAAGTGTGGTGGCGTGGGCCTATAGTTCCAGCTACTTGGGAGGCTGAGGCAGAAGGATCACCTGAGCTCAGGAGGTCGAGGTTGTGGTGAGCCCCACTGCAGATGCTTGGTGACCCCACCTCACCCTCGTGTCCTTTTGTGCCTGTGTCCTCTGCCCCACAGCTGACCGCGAGTACATTAGGGACATGAAGGAGAACTCTTGCTACGTGGCCTTGGACTTGGACACGGAGAAGATGAAGACTGGCCTGCCTTCCAGCCCACAGAAATACCAGCTGCCCGATGGCCGGGAGGTCAGCCTTGGGCAGGAGTGCTTCCTCTGTCCTGAGGCACTCTTCCAGACAGAACTCGTAGGTAAGCCCGCAGGGAGGGTACCGAAAGTCGTTCTCGAGAAAGAAGGAACCAGGCTGGGCACGGTGGCGCATGCCTGGAATCCCAGCACTCTGGGAGGCCAAGGTGGGAGGATTGCTTGAGCCCAGGAGTTCAAGACCAGCCTGGGCAACACAGCGAGACCTCGTCTCCACGAAAAATTACGAAAATTAGCCGGGTGTAGTGGTACACGCCTGTAGTCCTGGCTACTTGGGAGGCTGAGGTGGAAGGATCGCCTGAGCCCGGGAGGTGGAGGCTGCAGTGAGTGGTAATTATGCCACTGAATCCAGCCTGGGCAACAGAATGAGACCCTGACAAAAAAAGAAAGGAAGGAAGGAAGGAAGGAAAGAAAGAAAGAAAGAAAGAAAGAAAGGAAAGAAAGAAAGAAAGAAAGAAAGAAAGAAAAAGAAAGAAAGAAAGAAGAAAGAAAAAGAAAGAAAGAAAGAAAGAAAGAAAGAAAGAAAGAAAGAAAAAGAAAGAAAGAAAGAAAAGAAAGAAAAAGAAAGAAAAGAAAGAAAGAAAGAAAAGAAAGAAAGAAAGAAAGAAAGAAAGAAAGAAGAAAGAAAGAAAGAAAGAAAAGAAAGAAAGAAAGAAAGAAAGAAAAAAGAAAGAAAGAAAGAAAGAAGAAAGAAAGAAAGAAAGAAAGAAAAAGAAAGAAAGAAGAAAGAAAAAGAAAGAAAAAGAAAGAAAGAAAGAAAGAAAAAGAAAGAAAGAGAAAGAAAAAGAAAGAAAGAAAGAAAGAAAAAGAAAGAAAGAAAGAAAAAGAAAGAAAGAAAGAAAGAAAGAAAAAGAAAGAAAGAAAGAAAGAAAGAAAGAAACCAGGGCAGTCAAGAAAAGATCTGGTCTGAGCAGCAAACAGGTTTTAAAAGCCTCCCTGACAGCCACCATCACTTATGAAGCGCCTTCTGTATGCCTGTCCCTTTGCTGACAGTTGTAGGAGAGGGATAGCCTTGAATCTTCCTCCCAATCTCATCCTATCCTATTCTGAGGTAGAGGCGCTCACCAGAGTGTTACTCACTTGTCAAATGTCACGGGACCGCAAGCTTCTCTTTCTTGATGTATTCCTTGTGCCTCACCCACTTACAAAATCATTTGAAATATAAAAATTAACACAACACAGAAAAATAACAGCCACCGATTTGGAGAAAACTTCAAAAATTAGATTTTAAGGCCAGACACAATGGCTCATGCCTGTCATCCCGGCACTTTGGGAGGCCGAGGCGGGAGGACCAGGAGTCCTAGGCCAGCCAGGGCAAGCTAGCGAGACCTCGTCTCTACAAAGAATTTAAAAAGTTAGCTGCGTGGTGGTATGCCCCTGTAGTCCCAGCTACTCGGGAGGCTGAGGTGGGAGGATCGCCTGAGCCCAGCAGGTCGAGACTGTGGTAGCTGTGATGGTGCCACTGCACTCCAGCCAGGGTGACAGAGTGAGACTCACGCTAAAAAAAAAAAATGTTTTTTTAAAGACAAAAAAAAAAAGGGATTTTATGTGATCACTGTCACTGAACTCTCCGGTAGACATGACAGAACAGGAAAATCCGTAAAATCCTAACCTCCCTGTCGGCTGGGGACGTCTGCTGGGAAGTCACGGAAAACCAGATAGGCCCTGGAGTCGAATTCGCAAAGCCATCAGCTCCATCCATTGGGGACAAAAGGGACTTGCCCTGGAATATAGCCATGTGCCCAGAATTAGGACCCGGTGTAAACATACACTTGGGCTCTCGGATGAGTGGCTGGTTGGGGTGTCTCGTGTCCCCTGACAGACCATCCAGGAGACCACGTGGTCTTCAACACATGGCACAGGCACCAACAGCATCAAGTGGATAAATGGAAAAGCGATGGGTGTTCCTCACCCAGCACGCGAAAGTTCTTCTCAGGGCCCGGGAGTTTGAGACCAGCTGGGGCAACACAGTGAGACCCCGGCCCTACCAAAAATTTGAAAATTAGCCGGCATGGTGGCACACACCTGTCGTCCCAGCTACCCAGGAGGCTGAGGCAGGAGGATCGCCTGAGCCCCAGAGGTGGAGGCTGCAGTGAGCTGTGACCGTGCCACCCACGGGTCCCAGGATCATGAGACCGGCCGGCAGAGCACACCCCCCCCATCAGACTTGTCCTCAGTGCAGGGTTGTTGGGAAGGTTTTCCGAGGCACAGACAGGCCCCGCCTACCCCTCCCAGGAGCCCCTGATTCTGAACAAAAAACAATAACGCCGCACACACTCTGAAGGGCCGATCCGGGTCTGTTTCGGTTTATTGACGGGCCACAGCGTGAAACAAGAAAGAATGGCTCCGTGTCGTGGTGGAGAGGCTGGCTGAGAGGGGAGGCTGCCTCTACAGAAACCTTTCTGTGCCATCGTCGATCCCTGGCCTTCCGGTGGGTCAGCGGTCAGCCACGTTGGCACACAAGCTCTCTTGGGGGAGAGGGGCGTTCACGCCTGGGTCTCCAACCAGCCCCGGGCTTGTGGAACCCACCAGGGCCTCGCGGTGGGGGGGCGGGGAGGCTGATGCTCTGGAACAAGTGCTGGGAGCACCCGGGACTCAGGCGGGGTCCTCACCCCGGCCTCCAGCTTGGAGGAGGAGCCAGGCGGAGGCTTCCCAAGTTCCCTCCCGCCCTCCCCTTTCTTTTTCTCTCTTTCTTTCTTTCTTTTTTTTGAGTCGGAGTCTCCCTCCGTCGCCCAGACTGCAGTGCAGCGGCCGCTCCCGGCCACCGCAGCCTCGACCCGCTGGGCTCCGGCGATCCTTCCGCCTCGGCCTTCCGAGGAGCTGGAACTGCAGGCGCGGGCTCCCACGCCCGGCCGATTTTTAAAATTTATTGCGGAGACGAGGTCTGGCCAAGTTGCCCAGGTGGGTCTCGAACCCGCGGGCTCAGGCCATCCTCTCACCTCGGCCTCCCAAGGCGCGGGATGACAGGGTGAGCCACGGAGCCCAGTCCCTTCCTTTCTTGTTCTTTCTCTCTCTCTTTCCCCCTTTCTTCCTTCCATCTTTCTCTCTCCTTCTTTCCTTTGTTTCTTTCTGTTTTTGAGTCGAGCTCTCACCCCGCCACCCAGAATGACGCGCAGTGCGCGATCACGGCTCAGATTCAGACCATCCTCCTACCCCAGCCTCCCCTACGCAGGCGCACACCACCACGCCCAGCCAGTTATTTGCTTTTTTTGTAGGCCGGTCTTCAATTCCTGGGCTCAAGCAATCCTCCCACCTCGGCCTCCCGGAGTGCTGGGACGACAGGCCTCAGCCCGAGCCACGGTGCAAAGCTGAGAGCCCCTCCCTCTCCACCCTCCCACAGGGAGAAACACGCTGGGCGTCCACATGAAGGCCTTCCAGAGCGGCGCCTCCTGCAGCCCTGCCCTGTGGAAAGTTCTCTTTGGCCACGTGCTGCTGTCTGGGGGGACCGGCTCCTGCCGTGGTCTGCGGGCCCGCTTGGAGAAGGAGTTGTCGGGCCTGGTCTCCCCCCCCATCGCCGTGAAGGTGAGGCTCCCTGGCCCCTCCTCTGGGCCGCGGGGTTCAATCTGGAGCCCTGTGGACGCCGGGGGACAGTATTCAGGCCGGGGAACAGAGGCTGCGTCCTGGAGGGAGGGCGAGGGGGGTGGCTGAAGCGGAGTCACGCGTGGGCACCAGGAGCCCCTGAAGGTCTGAGCAGAGGCGGGAGGTGACCCAGGGAGGCCCCGAGGACAGCTCAGGCTCCCACGCAGGGGTGGACAGACATCGGGACGTGCGGGCGGGCTGTCGAGACGTGGGACGGTCGGGATGTCGCCACGGTTGGGATGCCGCCCGTGTTGGGGCTGCCGAGGCGTCGCCCATGTTGAGATGCCACCAGTGTCGAGATGTCAAGATGTCACTGATGCCGGGACTGCGGGAACTGTTCGGGGTGTCGGGGTTGTCAGGCTTTGGGGACGTCAGGATGCCGGAATGTGGGGACTGTCGGGATGTCACCACTGTCGGGAGGTCAACACGGTCGGCATATCGCCTCTGTTGGGATGCCACCCGTGTCAGGACTGTCAAGATGTCACCACTGTCAGGACATCACTGAGGTCAGGACTGTCGCGATGTCAGGACTGTTGGGACCGTCAGGTTTTCGGGATGCCAGGATGTGGGTCGGGATGCCACCGCCGCCGGGACGAGGGGCCTGTCTGGCTTCTCTTCTGCCGGAGTCGTCTCCGGAAGGGCAGACAGGCAGAGGCTCCCCTCGTCCTCCATGAAGCTCCATGCATTGTCCGCCCAGAGGGGAGAGAGAGGATTTCTCTCCCCCAGAGCTCGTCTGCCCTGTGGGCCGGCAGCCGACCGCTCCTCCCCAACCTGGCCGCCCTGTACCAGGGGCTCTGGGGCCCACGCGGTGGCCGTCGTGTCCCCTCTGAGTGTCTTCCCTCGAGAATCTGTTCCTGAGTGTGGGTCTGCAGCGTCCGACGCTGCACACTTGGAGACTTTTGAGACAAATGGCCCCATTGCCTGCGGGGACATCCGGCCTCCCGTCCGCCCCAGTGTGGGTGAGGCAGCTTCAGGCCTGCAGCCACAGCACAGGGGATGGGGGAAATCTTCTGTGCTCTTTCCTATGTATTTTTCCCTTCTTTTTTGGAGTCAGAGTCTCACTCTGCCGCCCAGGCTGGAGTGCAGTGGCAGGCTCACGGCCACCGCAGCCTCGACCGGCTGGGCTCAGGGGATCCTTCCGCCTCAGCCTGCCGAGGAGCTGGAACTCCAGACACGTGCGACCATGCCTGGCTAGTTTTTTGATTTTTATTGTAGAGATGAGGGCTCGCCAAGTTGCCCAGGCTGGTCTCGAACCCGTGGGCTCAAGCAATCCTCTCGCCTCAGCCTCCCAAAGTGCTGGGATTATAGGCATGAGCCACCACCCCGGCCTCTTTTTTCTTTTCTTGTACTGACTTACGTATTTTGAGTCAGGGTCTCACTCTGTCTCCTTGGATAAGTGCAATGGCACTCTCAGGGCACACCACAGCCTCAACCTCCTGCCTCCCGAGTAGCTGCGACTACAGGCGTGCGCCACCACGCCCGACTAATTTTTTTATTTACTGTAGAATTGAGCTCTTGCTATGTGTTGTCCAGGCTAGTCTCCAACCCCTGGGCTCAGACAATCCTCCTGCCTCGGCCTCCAAAGTGCTGGGATGACAGGTGTGAGCCACCATACCCGGCTAGTTGTTTTTCTCTTTGGTTGAGACGAGGTCTCGCTATGTGTCCCAGACTGGTTTCAGCATCCTGGGCTCAAGCAATCCTCCTGCTTCAGCCTCCCAAAGTCCTGGAGTCTCAGGTGTGAGCCACCATGCCTGGCTAATGTTTTCCTCTTTGGTAGAGACAAGATCTCACGATGTTTCCCAGGCTGATTTCAAACTCCTGGGCTCAAGCAATCCTCCTGCCTCGGCCTCCCAAAGTGCTGGGATGACAGGTGTGAGCCACCACGCCCAGTCTTATCCTATAGTCTAAAGCTGCCGGGAGTGGTGTGGCCTATTTGATGTCTTTAATGGCAGATCATAAATTGCCAGGAGGGAGATGCAGTGCCTGTGAATTTCCTTCAGGGGTGGACATTTGGGGTCCCCCGTCTGGAGAGAGTTTGATGTTGTTTCCTCTCCTTTCTCCCCCCCCCCGGCCTCCTCAACCTCACCTAGGTGGCCGCCTGTCCGTACTCCATCTATGGCGCCTGGGTGGGTGGTTCAATCCTGTGCTCCCTCTCGACGTTCAAGGACACGTGGGTCACCAGGGACGAGTACGGGGACACGGGTGCCTCCGTCATCAGCAGAAGAAGCTTCTGATCTGGGGCTTCCTGACCCCAACACCCAGGCCCAGCCTTGGGCCGGTCGGACAGCTCAGAGCTCAGAACCAGCCCCAGACACCAAGGTGCTTCCTCCCAGACTTCCACGAAAAAAAGGTCAGCCAAGGACAGACTCGGCCTCTTTGTCTAAGGCTGGCAGCCGCCGGGGACACTCGCTGCCCTGGGTCACAGGACACTCGCTGGGTGACCGCACTGTGGTGGGGGAGAGGGGATTTCTGGTTCCCTCCCGTGTATTCGTCAGGATGGCTAGGCTACACCGCGGTAACAAACATCCCCCAAGTCTCAGCGCCGTAAAACATGAGTCGACTTCTTGCTCGTGTGCCTGGGTACTGACAGTCACCAGGGGCCGTCCCCTCCACCCATCTCACTCAGAATCCTCTGACACCTCCCGGGACACCATCCTTCCCTGTGCCTGAGTGCCACAGTGCTCTGGGGGGTTTTATTTATGTACTTATTTATTTAATTTTTTCATCTTCAAGATGTGTGGTACAGTTCCAGATTAGGTATACAGGTGGTTCTCGTTCAGGTTAAGTTTGGGCCTCCCTTTGGTCCCCACTTTGCCCAGTTCAAGATCAGATACCCTCATTGAAGTCATGTGCCACCCGCCAGCAGTTTCTCACTACTGCCAACCCCTTTCTTATAATATTATGATCATTGTCCAGGGTCCGCTTATGAGTGAGAACATGTGGTACTCAGATCTTTGTTTCTGTGATAGATCACTGAGTATGACAGACTCTAAATCCATCCAAGTTGCTGCAAGGTCCATAATTCTGTCCTTGTTTATGGCTGCGTAATATTCCATCGTGTATATGTCCACATTTTTTTAACCCAGTTCAGCTTTGATGGGCAGCTTGGTGGATTCCATATTTTTGCTATTGTGAATAGTGCTGCAATAAACATGCACGTGCGGGTATTTTTTTTGTAAAATGGTGAGTTCCTCCGGGTATATTCCCAGAAGTGGGTTTGTTGGGTTGCATGGAAGGTCAATTTTTAGCTCTGTTAGGAACCGCCACACTGTTTTCCAAAGAGGTTGAACTGGTTTGCATTCCCACTGGCAGTGTAGAAGCATTCTCGGGTGGGTTTTAAATTTTCAACCAAATCCGCCAGCCCAAGTGGGGTCACACAACCCCACCCAGTCACAAGAGGCAGGAGGTGCCCCATCCTGCCATGGGCCTGACTTACCCATGTGGGCAGGTCAGTACGGATATCTTGTGGTGTGATGCCATGGTCTGGCAGTATCCAGTCGGGCACTGGGCATGGCGCCTTTAACAGAGTCAATCCTCAGGGCGTGACTGTGAGATGGGTTTCATCAAAGCTGCTTTCATGATACAGAAAATAAGCAAAACAGGAGAATGAACTGGATCCAGGCTGTTTAGGGAGAAACAGGGGGTTTCAAGCCAGAAATGACAGCTAGTGAGGATGCTGGGGTTGCCAACAGAGAGCACTAAGGAGAGACAGGAACCGAGAAAACAACAGAAACGTCCCCCCAACTAAAGGCACACATCTTCAGGGTGGAGGGGCCCCGGAGGGCCGCACACAGACACAGTCCAACGAAATGCCAGAATGTCAAACGTGAAGCATAAAATGCAGAGGCTTTCAGAAAACGCACAACAGAAACAGGTTAACAGATGAAGTAGGGTTGCCAGGACACACACACACACACACACACACACACACACACACACACACACCCAGGACATCAAGTTAAATCTGAATTTCATAAATAGAACAGAGATGCGTTTAATCCAAGAATGTCCCAAATATTGCACGCATCTTTGCTGACTAAATCTGGCAACCCTACCGTAAGGGGGAAGCGATTTCTGTTTGTATCAGCGTCCTTGAACACAACATTAGAAGACAAAGAAACAGCCATGAAGATGAGACGGAGGGTTATTTTAAAACTAACATCCCACATCCAGGTCAGCAGGTTGAAATGTTAGAAAGATATTTCGAAATAACTAGTGTCAAAATAACTTGGGGGCAGCAAGCGTATATCAAAGATCATCACCAAGGTGCATAAACAAAGACACAGCGGTGAATAAAGAAACCAGGCCGAACTTAGAGTGACATCGAAATAATTATCAATATAGACTTTTAAAAGATTAATAACACGGCTGGGCATGGTGGCTCATGCTGGTAACCCTGCACTTTGGGCGGCTGAGGTGAGAGGACTTCCTGAGCCAAGGGTTCGAGACCAGCCTGGGCAACTTGACAAGACTTTTCATCTCTACAATAAAATAAAAAAATTAGCTGGGTGTGCTGGTGTGTGCCGTAGTTACAGCTACTTGGAAGACTGAGGCAGGAGGATTGCTTGAGCCCAGCAAGTCAAGGCTGCAGTGGCTGTGAGCCTGCCACTGCACTCCAGCCTGGGTGACAGAGTGAGAGTCCAACCCCTCAAAATAAAATAAAATAATAATAGAAGTAAAAAAAATTAATAACACGCCGGGCGCCCTGGCTCACACCCGGTAATCCCACGCTTTGGGAGGCCGAGGTGGGAGGATTGCTTGAGCCCAGATTTTGAGACCAGTCTGGGCAACATAGCAAGCTCCCGTCACTACAAAAGCCAAAAAATTAGCTGGGCGTGGTGGCACATGGCTGTGGTCCCAGGAGGGACTGAGGTGGGAGGGCTGAGGCCGGGAGCTTGCCGGAGTCCAGGAGGTGTCGAGACTGTGGTGAGCTGTGATTGCGCCACTGAGCTCCAGCCTGGACAACAGAGTGAGACCCTCGTTTTTTAAAAAAAGTGAGCTCACATCATTCCTTGGCTGCTAGCCCCCCATGGAACCACAGCAGGGTGCCACCTTATGGCCACTAGGAAGGCTAGTTAGTGTCAGGAAACCTGAATGCAGGCGCTGGCGAGGATGGGGTGACGCCGGGACCCTTGTGCACTGATGGTGGGGACGCAGGATGATGCCACAGAATGTCAGATCCTCAAAGACATTAAACAGAGAATGACTGCAGGGTCCAGCAATTCCGCTTCCAGCATATGACAAAAGGAACTATATCCGGAGTCTTTTCTTTTTTTTTTTTTGAGTTGGAGTCTCACTCTGTCACCCAGGCTGGAGTGCAGTGGCTCGATCGTGGCTACCGCAGTCTCCACCTCCTGGGCTCAGGCAATCCTTCCATCTTAGCCTCCCAAGTAGCTGAAGCTACAGGCGTGTACCACCACACCCAGCTAATTTTTAATTTATTGTGGAAACGAGGTCTTGCCAAGTTGCCCAGGCTGGTCTCGAACCCCTGGACTCAGGCAATCCTCCCGTCTCGACCTCCCAAAGGACTGGGGTGACAGGCGTGAGCCACCGCACCCAGCGTCTGTATCCAGAGTCTTCAAGAGATATTCCTAGCCCATGCTCACAGCAGCATTATTTACAGAAGAATGGATGAACACAGCGCTCTCCATAAAGTGAAATGCTACTTAACCTTTAAAAGGAAGGGCAAGCCGGGTTCGGTGGCTCAGCCTGTCATCCCGCGCCTTTGGGAGGCTGAGGTGAGAGGGTTGCCTGAGCCCGTGGGTTCGAGACCCGCCTGGGCAGCGAGACCTCATCTCTACAGTAAATCAAAAAAATTAGCCATGCGTGGTAGCGCGCGCCTGTAGTTCCGGCTACTTGGAAGGCTGAGGCGGAAGGATCGCCGGAGCCCAGCAGGTCGAGGCTGCGGTGGCCGGAAGCGGCCACTGCACTCCAGTCTGGGCAACAGAGTGAGACTCCAACTCAAAATAAATAAATAAATAAATAAATAATAATAAAATAAAATAAAATAAAAGGAAGGACAGGACAGGCTTGGTGGCTCAGCCTTTGGGAGACCGAGGTGAGAGGATTGCCTGAGCCTGTGGGTTTGAGACCAGCCCGGGCAACTTGGCAAGACCTCGTCTCTACAATAAATCAAAAATTAGCCAGCGTGGTAGCGTGTGCCCATAGTTCCAGCTACTTGGAAGGCTGAGGCGGAAGGATCGCTGGAGCCCAGCGGGTCGACACTGGGGTGACCGTGAGCGTGCCGCTGCCCTCCAGCCTGGGCGACAGAGTGAGACTCCGACTCAAAAAAGAAAGAAAAAAAAGGAAGGACATTCTGGCACGTGCTACAACATGCACACACACCTCGGGAATATAATGCTGAGTGAAGTAAGCCAGGCACAAAAGGATGGATATTGTGTGATCCCACTCATACAATGTTCCTAGAGCCATAGAAACAGGAAGTAGGCAGTGGGTGGTGGCAGGGGCGTGGATGGGTGGGAGGGTGGGGAGTGAGTGTTTAATGGGGACAGAGCTTCAGTGTGGGAAGATGAGAAGGGTCTGGAGACGAGGGTTGCTTACCCAGCAATGTGCGTGTCTTTGATGCCACTGAGCTGTGCACGTAAAGTGGTTGAGATGCTCATTGCGTGTGTATCTTACCATCATTGGCAGTGGTGTCTCATTCTAGAATGAGCTTCTATCTCATGAAATTCAGAGCTTCTACCTCAGTCAGTGCCTGTGTGACCTGTCCTGGCCCCCGTGGCTCCCTGTCGCTCACCCCACCCTGGTCATGCTGACCTGCATGCCGTCCTGAGAGCTCACAGGCTCACTACCGCCTGAGAGCCTCTGCACATGCGGGGCTCACTCCAGCAGGGTGGCCCCAGACAGCTCCTTGCATGACTTGCCTGCTCCTTACTGCGTTCAGGTCTTTGCTGAGAAATCTCTTTATTAGAGAGGTCGTCCCTGGCTACACAATCTTGTTCCATGTCACCCTCTGTCCTGCCCTCCTTACTTTTCATGGTTCTGTCACCTCTGGACATAGTTTCTCTTCATCTCTGGGAATTGTCTGCTCCTGCCCCCCCCAACTAGAATGTCCACTCTGTGAGGGCAGGGGCTTTGGGTGTGTGTTCACTCTTGTATGCAGCATGCTGGTCCACCACAGATGTTCAGTATATTGATCAAATGAATGAGTGAATGAATCTCCCAGTAGGTTGACGCTGTCCCCCAGCCTGGGTGATGAAGTGAGACTCCAACTCAAAAAAAAAAAAAAAGAATGAAAAATATGGAATGCTTCATAGAAAATGGGCAAGAGATATGAATCGGCAATCTGCAGAAGAGAAAAATCCAAATAGATAATAAAATGGGAATCCATGCTCAGAGGAGATGAAAGTTCAGGCTTCCTGAGGACCCAGTGGTGAAGTGTGGAAGCAGAGAGGCACTTGTGGCAGGAGAGTCCGGGATGATGGGATGTGGAATCCCTTAAGGGGCCTGTGGGTCCCAGAGGAACTGCCTGGCAGGGAGCCCTGGAGGGTGCGGGCTCAGGGAAGCTGCACCTGCCCACGCCCAGGCCGCAGACCCCAGAAGCAGTGATGCCCATGAGAAGAATGGCGCTCTCACCTTGGACAGTCAGGCAAAGAGCCATCTCTTCTTCCTCCTTCCTCACTGGAGAGACCAGTGAATGGCTGAGGAGGGGGCACAAGGTAAACATAAGCTCTCTAGCACTGCGCACTCAGCTGCAGAACTCAGGGCTGGGGCAGTGGGGGGAGGCCTGGGGAGAGATTTTGAATGCGATACAAGATGTATCAGTCCATCTCCCA
This sequence comes from Cephalopachus bancanus, assembly GCA_027257055.1. Lineage (NCBI taxonomy): Eukaryota > Metazoa > Chordata > Mammalia > Primates > Tarsiidae > Cephalopachus > Cephalopachus bancanus. The sequence goes on from JAPVLO010000296.1 coordinate 361,755, forward strand.
CCCACTTCCTCCCTTATCCATACAACCATCTCTCCATCCATCCATTCATTCACCCATCCATTCACCCTTCCTTCCTTCCTTCCTTCCTTCCTTCCTTCCTCCCTCCTTCCCTCCTTCCATCCATCCATCCATCCACTCATGCCATGCTCCCACTCATTCATTCACCCACCCATCCACCCATCACCCATCCACTCCCCTCCCTTATCCATTCAATCATCCTCCATTCATTCATTCTTCCTTCCTTTCTTCCTCTTCCTCCCTCCCTCCTTCCATCCATCCATCCATCCACTCATGCCATGCTCCCACTCATTCATTCATCCACCCATCCATCCATCCATCACCCACCCACTCCCTCCCTTATCCATCCCCCCATCTCTCCATCCATCCATTCATTCACCCATCCATTTACCCTTCCTTCCTTTCTTTCATTCATCCATCCATCCATCCATCCATCCATCCATCCATCCATCCATGCACCCATGCACCCACTCATTCGTTCATCCACCCATCCAGCCATCCATCACTCATCCACTCACTCCTCCATCTATCCACTCAGTCATCTCCCCATCCATCCATCCATCCAACCATCCATCCATCCATCCATCCATTTGCCCATCCATTCACACACTCATCCGTCCGTCCATCCACCCACCTACCCACCCACTCATCCATCCATTCATTCTTCACCATTTTTCTAGAGCAGAAGTCACAGCTGGGACAGTGGCAGATGGGGGAGGGAAGAGTGTAGCGGGAAGGAGGACCTTGAACCCCACAAGACAACATTTTAAAACTCACAAGGCCACGTTGCAGAAAACAATGGGACTACCCAGTCTTAATAAAAGCATAAAGTGCTTTATGCCAGCTCTGTTCTAAGTGCCCTCCGTAGGTTACCTCGCTTAGTCCTCACCCTGAGGATGGTGGAAGGTGGTGCTGTAATAACCTCCACCCTGAAGGACACAGATGGAGGCACCAGTGCTAAAATAGTGGGGAGCTGGGGCTTCACCCCGGGCAGCTGGCTAACCCTTGGCTCACTTCCCAGTAGTAACCAGAAGTATCTAAACAGTAACAAAGTCCATGTGAGCTTTTGTTGAGGCTGCCTGCTGCTTGGTAGGAAAGAACAGGGGTGAGACCACAGCTGTCAGCACAGTTGAAGCAATTACCAACAAAAAGGATCTATGTCTATATCCCAGTAAGTCACAAGTCCTCAATATTGGGGTCCATACACATCCAAAGAAACCTGGCTTGCCTGCTCTCTTCAAAGGAGTGTAATTATCAGCATTCAGCAAGTGATTGATGTTAACCACTCAAGGGTGAGTTTCTGCTATTAAAGACACAATTAGTGGTCCTAATAGTCCATTACACTTAATCAGATGCTGAAAATTGCTTCATTAAAAGCCAGTTGAGAGGCTGGAGTAAATAACTCTAAGCCCAACTCTCAGAAGACTCCTCTGTTCCTGGAGAGTGGGTTCCTACCCTGGGCGGGTTTCTAATCCCAGCCTGAATTGTATCAGTCTACAGGCAGTTCATAACGCATGGATAATTCTTCCCTGAGATGTTGTTTTAACTTCAGGTCTCCAATTATCACGCTTATTATGCCTCGACCTGTGCAGCAGCACTGAGGAAGGGTGGTCAAAAGGCTCCCTGGGACCCTTCAGTCACCCCCTGGGTTTTCCAGCCCAAATATGGTTTTGACTAGCACTCACACAGGGTGCAGCTCTGGGTACAGCCCCTGGTCCCAGACTAGACTGCATCTGTAAACGTCAGTGTTGGCTTCTCGGGAACATAGAAGCCAGGTTACGGATGACCCAAGGATACTGCTTTCTAGTCTTTGTTTTCACTATTCATCATCCATCCATCCATCCATCCATCCAACTATACAACCACCCATACAACTGTCCATATGATCTTCCATCCATTCAACCATCCATCCATCCATGCCTCCACTTATGTATCATCCATCCATCCATCCATCCATCATCTATTCATGCACCCGTATACCTACTGATCCATCCATCCATCCATCCATCCCTCCATCCATCCCTCCCCCCAACCATTCATCTAACCACCCATCCAACTATACAACCACCCATACAACCATCCGTATGATCTTCCCTCCCTCCCTCCCTCCCTCAGTCATTCATACTGTTATACAACCATATAGTCACCCATACACCATACAGCCATCCATATAATCTTCCGTCCATCCAACCATGCATCCACTTACCTATCCATCCATCCATCCATCCATTCATCCATCCACCCATCCAAAGAATAATCTACCCATTCTTCCATTTCTCATGTAGTCATAAACTACTGAGACCATACTGTATAAGTGAGCGAAGTCTAGCTCTGGTATTAATTGTGTGTGATCTCAAGCAAGTTTCTCAATTGTTATACTGCAGTTTCTTTATCTATAAAATGGAGGGGAAAAATAAACTTTAAAAGGGGGGAGACAAGGAGTCAGTCCCTGTAAGGGGCTTAGGAAAGGGCCTGGGGGCTGATAAGTGCTTAACAAGTGCTAGTTGTTGTTGCTATCCTTAACTATTCGCCAAGACTTCTTGTAAGCCAGGATGCTGCAGTTTTAAAGAGAGATACAGAAAAAGCTATGGAATTCAGAGAAGCTGTTGGGGAAGGTGACACGAAGCTGGCAGCGTGCTCAGGGATCATAGAACACTAAATTTTGTTCAGACTTCAGAAAAAGAGAAACTTAACTTTGGAACCTAGTAATTAAACATTTCCAGAGGAATCCTTTTTAAAATGCTACTTTGAAATAAGGACAATACTATCATTGCTAAGACTTAGTAATTTTTTTTTTTTTGAGTTGGAGTCTCACTCTGTCGCCCAGACTGGAGTGCAGTGGCTGCTTCTGGCCACCACAGCCTCCACCGGCTGGGCTCCAGCGATTCTTCTGCCTCAGCCTTCCGAGTAGCCGGAATTACAGGCATGTGCTACCACGCCCGGCTGATTTTTTGATTTATTGTAGAGATGAGGTCTCGCTGCCCAGCTGGGTCTCAAACCCGCGGGCTCAGGCAATTCACTCACCTCAGCCTCCCAAAGGTGCGGGATTACAGGCTGAGCCACCGAGCCCGGCTCAACTTCGTAATTTTTTTAAGCAAAGTATGACGCAATGCTAAACTAAAGAGATCCCAGATACAAAAACTGGTTTGACATGCTGAAGGTGATTTTTCAATACCAAAACCAACTGGCTTCCTGAAATTTATTGCACAAAGCCACTTTTCATTCCTTTGTTTCCAAAGAGAATCAGGCCAGATCATCTTCAAGATGGCTTCCAACTGTGGCCAAAGTCACCTGCATGCAAGTCTTTCAAGCATCAAAACTTGCTTATATAGAGAAGTCTGTGGAAGTGCCTCTGTGGCCCGGGGATTGGGGACCCCTGCTGTAAAACACAGCAGGGAAGCTTTAGTTTCTCTACCTTTCAGACAACCACCACTTTTCTGAAGGAGGATGGGATGTTGGGGAAAGGATGGGGTGTTGGGGAAAGAACCCAGTCCTGGTTCACTGAGCAATGCGTGATTTCAGGAAGGTCCCACCACCACTCCCAGGCACCCTCTGCTCATCAGTCATAGAGTGATAATCCCCTTTCTACCCCATTGCTGTCCCTCCCCCATCACTATCCCAATCCCTATCCACACCCTGTCCCTATCTCTACATCTCTCTTACCCTGTTCCTATCTCTATCTTGAATTGCATCTTTATCCCCGCCATGGTTCGAATGTCCCCACCAAAACTCATGCTAAAATTGCATGGCCATTGTGGAGTCCTCGTGACTGGATTAGTGCTGTTATCTTGGGAGTGGGTCAGTCATCGTGGGGGGGCTCCAGAGACAAGGGTAAGTGTGGCTTCATTGTTCTCTCTCTGTCTTGGGTGCTCGTTTCTGCTCTTAGACTGTGGGATATCCCTTGCCAAGGGCTGGTGCTATGTTCTTGGACTTCCCAGACTCTAGAACCATGAGCCAACTGCAGTGATTTCCCTACATATGGAACAAGTTCTGTTCTGAGAGTGTGTTTGTGAGTCCAATTTGTGTGTAAATCCAACAGAGTTAGGCTAGGCACCCAACTAACACAACTGGCTATCTAGTACCATACTGTAATCTGTTAAAAATACTTTACACACAAATAACACATAAAAAAAACATAAACGTGTGTTTACTCGTATAGCACAGTACCTTGAAAAGTACAGTAGTCCAATACAGTACAGCCATTGGCACACAGGCACTGGCATTGAAAGAACAGAAAAGAGAAGTTCCTGACTGGAAGAGGAAGCAGAGGTGGGAGATGGTAGACCTGAAAGATCGTCAGCAACAGAAGACTGGACATGTGAACACACGTTTGCATCTTTGAAAGTTCACAATTTGACCGGGTGCGGTGGCTCAAGCCTGTCATCCCAGCACTTTGGGAGGCCAAGGCGAGCAGATTGCCTGAGCCTGCGAGTTTGAGGCCAGCCCAGGTGACTTGGCGAGACCTTGTCTCTACAACATATATAAAAAAAATTAGTCAGTTGTGGTAGCATGTGCCTGTAACTTCAGCTACTTGGAAAGCTGAGACAGAAGGATGGCTGGAACCCGGCAGGTCGATGCTGGGGTGGCTGTGAGTGTGCCACTGCCATCCAACCTGGGTGACAAAGTGAGACTCTGACTCAAAAAATAAAATAAGATAAAGGGCTTGTCAGTAGTGGGAAACTGTCAGGGGAGGTGGGGGGCACACCTCATCAACAAGGGTACCAGCATAATGAACATTTGTATACCTAACCCTGAATTGCACCCCACCTCTTTAAAATAAAAATTTTTTTAAAATGAGAAAGTTTTGCTTTCAAAGTTGTTCCTGAATGTTCAGCTCAGTTTTGTCAGCCTCTCCAGTGCATCTGTTTGCCTGGCCCTATCCCATAATGCATTCCTTTCTGCTTAAACTCCCTGGAGTGTATCCTGTTCTTTGCATCCAAGCCCCAAATGATACCGTGCAGGTGTGCTTTAGGGTGACGCACCACCTTTTCCATCAGCTTCTCAAAAAGGCTAACGTGCAAGACAGGCTAAGTCCTCGCCTGCCCGTGACACACAGGGAAGTTCTGGAGAACCAGGGCAAGTGTCCCAGAATGTTTGAGAGGAATCCAACCACACTGAACTTCAGAAAGTGCTTCTAGCAAGCTCTACTAATTTGCCTTCCGACCATCTGGAGTTTCAGATCCTGGTCTAATGGATGCATGGCTCACCTGAAGTCATTTTCACTTCCAATTCAGTTCAACAGATTCAGTGACTTGTTTAATAAACATTCACGGAGTAAGCATTTGCCAGACCCTGTGCTAAGAGCTGGGGAGACAGATACAACCTGATGTAATTCCTGCCTGGGGGAGAAACCTCAGAAATAAAACCACTGTGCTTTGAGGCCATTGCTCCACCGCAAAGTTAGGCACCAAGTGGAGGAGGGAAGAGGATGAGGCAACCGTGCCCTAGAAAATGTCTTGTGAACATCTATTGTGGCAGCTTGCAAAGAAGGCCAGTGTCGTCTACCTCTTCACCTCTAGAACATGGGTTGCTCTCGTGACTAGCCGCGGCCAATGGGACGTCAGCAAACACAACGCAAAAGCAGAGGTTTGAAAAGAGTTTGTGTGTTGGACTGGCTCTCTTGCTGCCCTTGAACACGCTGCAGCTACCACTGTGTAGACAGGTGGAGGGACTTGGGCTCACAAGAGACTTAAGACCTGGTAACCCCCATTAACTCTGAATGACCACCAGCCAATCAGCAGCCAACTGCCAACCATGGACATGAAATCTCCTGACTGCCTGTTGCCCACAGATGAATGAATAAACCAAGAACAGCAGAAGAACCACCCAGCTGAGCCCAGCCCAAGTCAATGGGCCATGAATGTATGAGCCGATAAATGTTATTTTGAGCCACCAGGTGGTGGGGCTGATACATCTACTTTGTATTGAGATTTCTACTAGGGCTCCAGGCAGAGTTCCAAAAGAAATAGGAGAGATATTCCCTGTTTTCAAGGAACTAAGGCATTACACCTGAAACTTGCCTTTGGGGTAGGGTAGTAACTACCTACATGGTGTCAGTCTTCTGGGTCTGACTTCTCAGTCTAAAAGAAGCCAACAGTTGGTGATGTCCAAAGATCTTCTGTGTAAGAATTTCCTCTCCAAGGGAGGTTGAGAGGAGCCTCGTCTGACGGACATTTCCATCACGGTCAAGGAAGAGGGGTTGGTAAGAGGATATGACAATAAGGCAGGGATGCTAGTAGCAACAGTCCTCCTTGCCCCTCTAGCCAGTGTAGGGTTGCTGGGTCTGCGTTAGATGGACCAGGTGTGGATCCCAGCTCTACCACCACTCAGTGTCTACCTGGCCTTGGGCAGGTCACTGTGCCCTTTGGAGTCTGTTTCCTCTTCTGCTCTGTGGGCCGATGACACCCAACTCCCAGGGTGTTTGGGAGGGCGGATGAGTCAGGAGACCAACAGGCCGGGTACAGTAGCTAACACCCATCACCCCAGCAATTTGGGAGGTGGAGTTGAGAGGATCGCCTGAGCCCAGGGGTTTGAGACCAACCTAGGAAACTTGGTGAGACTTCATCCCTACACTAGATCAAAAAATTAGCGGGGAATCGTGGGGCACACCTGTATTTCCAGCTACTTGGAAGGCTGAGGCAGAAGGATGACCCGAGCCCAGCAGGTTAAGGCTGCAGTGGCCATGAGCGTGCCACTGCACTCCAGCCTGGGTGACAGAGTGAGACTCCAATGAAGAAAAAAGAAGGCCAGCAGAAGAACCGCCCAGCTGAGCCCATGCTTGCTCCTGCTGCCCAGTGAGCTGCCCTAAGGCCTTAGCACGTAGGAAGGGCTTAGAACATACGCAGTCACTTCCTTTGCTGAGAGAAGTCAGCAGCAAGTGAGCAGGGAGTGACCTGGAGCTCAGTATTCCCCAGCCCCATCGTCCGCACTTCAGAGAGCCCCATGACTGGAGGTTTTGTTGGGGTTGATTGTTGGCCCCCGTGAGTCCTGGCTCTCTCACCAATGGGCTCAACTGCAACCTCACTCCTCTCTTGATTCCCGTGGGCTCCTCTCCCCTCTTCCGTGGGTGTCAGGCGTCAGGGCTTCTGAGGAGCGTGTCCTGCTGGCCCAGGACCCTGGGCTTCCTGGCAAAGTCACACCTTTAGCCCACCCCCACTGACTGTGGCCAGGCCCCTCTGGTAGGTTTGGGACAGAGCTGGCCTGGTGAGGCCATGAAAGGCTCAAGCGCTTGGGACCAGCAGGTGTAAGTTGGTGGTTGCAGGATGGGGCTTGTTCCCCTGGAAACGGTGGGATCTCCCTTGGATGATGGGGCAAATTTGGCAGGGGAGTGGGGGCCGAGCTCGGCACGTCCACCAGTCACAAGGCCAGCAGGGTCATGCTGAGAAAAAGTCAGGGGACCGAGAACCAAGAGGCCTGTGTTCTGCACCCAGCCTAGTCACGCTGGGCCATTCTGTGACCCCCACCTGCTCTTGGGACACAACCACTGTCCAGTGACCTGGCCTATGGGGTCAAGACACACAGGTGGCAGCAGGAAAGACCTATTGCCCCCCATGGGATCTGAGAGCAGAGAGCCCAAGGCAGTCTCTACCACACAGATGCATCCTTAAAATCTTCTGCCTTCTTCAAATGTAAGCAGAATATTACTTCTTTCCACCATATACCTGTTTAGTTTACAGCAGAACATTTTTAATTGCTTACCAATTAAGTGATCTAACAGGTGCACTGGGTTCACGCCTGCAATCCCAGCACTTTGGGAGGCCGAGGCGGGAGGGTTTATCTGAGCCCAGGAGTTTGAGACCAGCCTGGGCCACATAACGAGATCTCATCTCAACAGAAAATAAAAAAATCGGCCAGGCAAGGTGACTCACACCTGTCATCCCAGTACTTTGGGAGGCCGAGGCAGGAGGATTGCCTGAGCCCAGGGGTTCGAGACCAGCCTAGGCAACTTGGGTTAGACCCCATCTCTACAACAAATCAAAAATTAGCAGGGTGTGGTGGTGCATGCCTGTAGTTCCAGCTACTTGGAAGACTGAGGCGGAAGGATCGCCTGAACCCAGCAAATTGAGGCTACAGTGGCTGTGAGCATACCTCTGTACTCCAGCCTGGGCGACAGAGTGAGACTCTGGAAAAAAAAAAAAATCTGAGTCTTCCCCAAAAGAAGAGTCAGAGGAAATGGACATTCACGAAGCTTTGCCACTGTCCTGGGAGTTCCGACTCTTGGCCCTGTGGGTGCCCTGGTCAGATGGCCCTCATCTGAGCACCCTAACCGAGCAGTGCCTCCAAATGGCCAGCCCACTGGGACACACAATGACTGGTGTCTAATCCATGCTTGATGTGTTTTTCTTTTTCTTTTTTGAGTTGGCGTCTCACTCCGTGGCCCCAGATGGAGAGGCAGTGGCACATCCACGACCACCCCAGCCTCGACCTGCTGGGGCTCCCGCGATCCTTCTGCCTCGGCCTTCCAAGGAGCTGGAACTACAGGCGCGCGCTACCACGCCTAATTTATTTATCTTTTATTGTAGACTCGAGGTCTCACCAAGTTGCCCGGGCTGGTCTTGAACCCGCGGGTTCGGGCAATGTATATTTTCCAAACCCTAAACCAGGCGGAGGTTGTGGTCCTGACGCAGGTGCCCGAGAGCAATGTCGTGGAGTTGCAGTGGCTGCTTTTGTTTGAAAGTTTAAGGGTCGACGGGGTGGAGGGTGGGAGTCCGGATGGCCTGGGTGTCCAGTGCCTTTGCTGGTCACGTCTCTTTTCTGGGGACTCAGCTGGGTCCGCGCACTGGAGGTCTTGTTTTCAGAGACTGCGATGGCGCCGCGTGGGGTAGCAGGCTCCAGGCTCCATCGTGCTGGCGGGGCTTGAGCCTGACCTTTGCTCGTTCCCGCCACGAGGGGCAGATCGGGTCCTGGAGGGCGGTGCGGGGGCCTCCCAGAGAAGCGGTTCACAGTGGAGGTTACCAAGAGGACTCGTGGCGGGCTCTTCTTGTGTCCTGTGCCACGGACTCCCCCCCGCTCCAGCCGGGGCGGGGTTGTGCAGGCGGCGGGAGGCTGTGAGACTTCCGAAACCCACAGGTGGACCTGGCGGGCAGTGGCAAGATGGAACCCGGGCGGGAGTGTCAGGCGGGGGGCTCCAAGCAGAGAGCCCTGGAGTGCCAGACCCAAGGGGCACTAAGGAGGGGCTCTGCACCAAGAACCCCGGGCCGGGAAGACCGGGCGAAGGGGCACCAGGTTGAGGGTCATCAGGGCAGGCCTGGTGCTCCAGGGAGCACAGACTGGAAGCACTCACCGTTCCAGAGAACACCAGGCAGGAGTACTGGGCCAGAAGCACTGAGTCAAGGAGAACTGAGCCAAAGAGTGGGTGCCAGGGAGTACCGAGTCAAGGTGTACTGAACCACAGAGTACTGTGCCAAGGAGTACTGAGTCCAAGTGTACCAAGTAATACTCACTGAGCCAAGAAATACTGGGTCAAAGTGACTGAACCAAGAAATACCGAGTCAGTTAGTACTGAGCCAAGGGGTACTGAACCAAAGAGTACTGTATCAAGGAGTACTGTGCCAGAGAGTATGTGCCAGGGAGTACCAAGTCAAGCTGTACTGAGCCAAGGGGTACTGAACCAAGTACTGAGCCACAGAGCACTAAGCCAAGAAGTACTGTGCCAAGGAGTACTGAATCAGTGTACTGAACTAATAATTACTGAGCCAAGAAATGCTGAGTCAAAGAGTACTGAGCCAAAGAGTACTATGCCAAGGAGTACTGAGCCAGGGAGTACAGTACCAAGGAGTACTGAGCCAATGGTCACTGAACCAAGAAAAACTGAGTCAAGGAGTACTGCGCCAAGGAGTTCTGTGCCAAGGAGTACTGAGCCAAGGAGTACTGTGCCAAGAAATATTGAGTCAAAGAGTACTATACCAAAGAGTACTGTGCCAAGAAATACTGTGATCCCCGGAAACTGTGACCCCTAGGGCTCCCTGACTCAGTACTCCTTGACTCAGTACTCCTTGACTCAGTGAGACCCTGACTCAAAAAAAAAGAAAGCATTGCAGACTCCCAGCCCTGCCCCAACCACCCACTCCGGCCTGCTGGGAGGGGCCCCATCCGCCTCAGACTCCCTACCCACCTACGTTGCCTACTGGGACGGGGTCCCCGCAGCTTGGAACCCACTGGTCAACGTATCCTGAGTCAGGTCGGCGGGTCTGGCCCTTGTCCTGACTTTGTGCAGCGGATGAAGGTCGGAGGAAGGTTTTCGGCAGGGGATGAGGCGTGTGCTGGGCCGGCCACCGGGGTCAGCAGTCCAGAGGAGGAGGGGAGGGTCCACGTGTGTCGTGCACTCAGGAGGGGATGACCAAGATCCTAAGGTCCACAGAGCACAGGGAAGGGGCTGGAAGAGAAGTGATCACCGGGCTGGGTGTCCCCAGACAGGGACACCCACCACCCCCCGGGCCACCAACTGCACCTCTTGGGCAGAAGGGGCCGCCTTGCCAAAGTCCAGCTTCCTTGTCTTGGGGGGCAGGGATGCACCCCCCCACGCTCAACGGGAACCAGCTGGGAAGGTTGATAGGGAGGGCCAGTTGTGTGCACTGTCTCCGGCGGCATTGCTGTCACTGTCACGTCATCCAGCCAACTTGGGTGAGCATCTATGAAGCGCCAGGCACCAGCCAGAGCCGGGGAGAGCTGCCGACCCTCCAGGGGTTCCCGGCAGGGGTGCGGGATCTGAGGATTAGCTCACCGGGTGCTCACTGTCACCCGCCCTAGGAGCTTCTCCATCCCCTGTGTCTCCCCTGCAGGCTCTTCCAGCAAAGTCCTGTCACTGGAACCATTGCAGAGGAAGTTCTGTTTCCTCTGAGGACACTGACCGAGGCAGCAAGTGGAACTGGTTTTTTTTTTTTTTTTTGAGTCAGCATCTCCCTCTGTCACCCAGGCTGGAGTGCAAGGGCACGCTCATGGCCACTGCAGCCTCGACTTGCTGGGCTCAGGTGATCCTTCTGCCTCAACCTTCCAAGTAGCCGGAACTACAGGCACGCACTACCACGCCTGGCTAATTTTGATTGGTTGTAGAGATGAGGTCTCACCATGTTGCCCAGGCTGGTCTCGAACCCGCGGGCTCAGGCAATCCACTCACCTCAGCTTCCCAAAGTGCTGGGATGACAGGCTTGAGTCACTAAGCCCGGCCAACTTTTTTTTTAAATTTTTCTTTTTTTTTTTTTTTTGAGCCAGAGTCTCCCTCTGCTGCCCAGTCTGGAGTGCCATGCCATGCTCATGGCCACCGCAGCCTCAACCTCCTGGGCTCAGGCGATCCTCCTACCTCAGCCTTCCAAGTAGCCGGAACTATAGGCACACACCACCACACCCAGCTAATTTTGATTTATTGTAGAGACGAGGTCTCTCCAAGTTGCCCTCAGGCTCAGGTAATCACCCACCTCAGCCTCCCAAAGTACTGGGATTGCAGGCTGAGCCCTCGAGTCCAGCCCTGGTCAATGTTTTAAGGACACAAACCAACACATTCGGCCACCTGTCCTGCCCTGCCCAGAATGTTTCTGTAGCTCTTTGTGATGAGCAGAGAGTAGTTGCCTATTTCCATCCACCAGGCCAGGTGACGCAGGACCTGGACCAGAGCTGGGAGTGACCCCTCCCCAGTGCCCGCTGCCCCAGGGCTTGTGCCAAGCCCTTTTCAGACCCCAAATCGTGTCCACTCCACGAGGATCCAGGACTCCGGGTCCCCAAGCCCATCCAGTTGCTGAGGACACGGGGGGACATGGGACCCTTCAAGCCTTGCCCCAGACCCTGTCCCCGGCTAGCTGCCCCTTGCAACTGAGGGCAGACAGTGCTCTGTGCCTTTGAACAGTCTTATAAGGAGGCTAGGGGACCTGGTTGGGGGGTCTCATCCGGTGGACGCCATCTGTCCCCCTTGGTCCGCGAGGGAGCTTCAGGCAGCCAGCGAGGCCGGGCCGTCCAGCTGTTCCTTCCTCTCGGGGGACACACTTGACCTCAGCCTCAGCACCCTGGAGAACGTTCCAAATGGCTCCAACAGCTGCCCGGGCCTCCGGGGAGGCCCGCAGGCCTTGACTGCTCTTTGCTGTTTTAATTAGCAGAGGGGGGTGTCCACACCACCAACCCTCCTCCCGCCGGGCCGCTGAGCTGGCTTCAGGCTGGGCCTCAGCTGAACCGGGTCTCGGGCCGGGCCCTCTGCTGTGGCCTTGATGACCTTTGGGGTGGCTCTGCGCCCCCGTGCCTTGGAGAGGCCGTGACACAGGCACAGGCATGAAAGTCAGAGGCAGAGGCCGGTCTCCCGTGAGTTCCCTCCATGGTCCATGGTGGAGGGCCACCTGTCGGGGTCCAGGTTCCCAGCCCCCCATGGAATCAGCATTCCTTCTTTTCAAGCTCTGGATTTGGCTCAGACGACCCCGGAGAAGCCCTGAGCACGTCCTCTGCAAAACAACCACTTAGGGCGTCTGTTTCTTCTTCGTCAACGTCACTACCCTCCACCGGTCGGAAGTCGGGGTCGTACCAGGCCCCTGTCTACCTGGGTGGGGTCCTCCCCAAGCCAATGCCCATGCTGGCCAAGTACGGCCAGCATTTCCTGGTGTGACACACGCAGCCCCGGGCATCTCAGGAAGACGATGGGCATCGGCTGACCATGAGGTGGCCTCCACGCAGGGACTCATCACTCCTTCACTCACTCATTCATTCATTCATTCATTTAGTCAACACTTGCTGAGAACCTGCTCCCCTCTGGGGACATGGGCCGAACGTCAAGGAGCTCCCAGGCATGGCCGGCGGGGGAAGGGCCCTCCAGTCAGTGCAGGGTGCAGTCATCCCCCATCCATCCCAGTCTCCTTTTTCATTTTTTTTATTTTTTATTTTTTGAGTTGGAGTCTCACTCTGTCACCCAGACTGGAGTGCAGTGGCCGCTCCCGGCCACCGCAGCCTCGACCTGCTGGGCTCCAGCGATCCTTCCACCTCAGCCTTCCAAGTAACTGGAACTACAGGCCCGTGCTACCATGCCCGGCTAGTTTTTGATTTATTGTAGAGATGAGGTCTCACCAAGTTGCCCAGGCGGGTCTTGAACCCGCGGGCTCAGGCAATCCACTCACCTCAGCCTCCCAAAGCGCTGGGATGACAGGCTGAGCCACCGAGCCCGGCTTCCATTCTCTTTTCATAAAATTAAGAGACAGAGTCTCACTCTGTCACCCAGGCTGGAGTGCAGTGGTGGGATCATAGCTCACCACGGTCTCCAGCTCCTGGGCTCAAGCCATCCTCCCGCCCCAGCCTCCCAAAGTGCTGGGACCACAGGTGTGAGCCACCGGGCCCAGTCTATTCCCTTCTTGTTGGTTTTTGAGTTGGGGTCTCACCACTGCTCAGGCCGGCTGGCCACACTGGCCCCTGGAGAGCCCTGGCCTCTGGCTGCTGGTGTTGAACAACCCTGGCGATGGAGACACAGAAACAGCACGCTGCAGCATCCTAGCACCTCACCTGGTGGCCGTCTAGGTAGCTTCCCGCCAAACCTCAGCTTCCTGGCCCAGGCCACACCCCCCTGTCTCAGGACAGGGTCAGCCTGCCCTTGAACCCCAGGACGCTTGCTGTGGCCGCCTCCCTGCGTCCTCCCCTTCTCCGCCTCCCAAACGGGCGGCTCCGTGACCCTCACTCCGGCTCTTCCAGGTCATCCGTTTTGATTCCCAGGGACCCGTGGGCGCTGCAGAGTGAACCCCCACCCTTTCCTTCCAGCCTCACGACGCTCCCCTTGTGAGGGAAGCGGACTTGGCCAGCCTCCAGTGTCGGAGGCCCGTTCCTGCAGCCCCGCCTCGGCCGGGAGTCTGGGCCCCACCCCCACCCTGCTGGGTGAGGCCTGCCTGTCGCAAGCCTGGAAGGTGCCCAGCTTTGCAGGGTGCCTCCCCTAGGTGAGGGTGGGGGAATGTGTATGCTAACCGGGTCGCCATGATTAATGGGTGAACACAGCTCGTCCCAGAATCAGAGAGGAAGTGGGTCGCTCTCCCACGTCCCGGCCAAGAGCACGCACGGGTCACCTCTGAGTGTGCGTGTGTCATCTTTACCAAAAAAAAAAAAATCAAAGAATTAGTGGGGCGTGGTGGTGCACGCCTGTAGTCCCAGCTACTCGGGAGGCTGAGCAGAAGGATCTCCTGAGCCCAGGTCCAGGCTGCGGTGGGCCACGATGGTGCCACGGCTCTCCAGACTGGACAGCGGAGTGAGACCTCGACCCCAAAAAACCAACAAGCGTAAGAAAGAGAAAATATATCGGCTAGTCATGGAGTGGATAGGGATCACCATAAGGTCTTTTCATCCTTGCCTTCACGTTGAGAAGCTGAGGAGGAAGAGGAAGGGTTGGCCTTGCTGTCCCAGGGGTGGCAGGTGGGAGAAACCCCACGTGTGAGATCCACACAGGTCAAGCCCATGTTCTTCCAGGGCCAACTGTGTGTCGGCATATATACCTTGTGTAGACGTGTAGATGCCACGCATGCGTATGTATGGAGAGAGACATTCGTATACCTATGTTGATTCAGAAAGAATCTTAGGGCCCGGCTTGGTGGCTCAGCCTGTCATCCCAGCACTTTGGGAGGCTGAGGCGAGTGGATCGCCTGAGCCCGCGGGTTTGAGACCGTCCCGGTCAACTTGGTGAGACCTCGTCTCTACAACAAGTCAAAAATTAGCTAGGTGCGGTAGCACGTGCCTGTAGTCCCGGCTACTCGGAAGGCTGAGGCGGAAAGATTGCCTAACGATGCTGGAGTGGCCATGAGCGTGCCGATGCGCTCCAGCCTGGGCGACAGAGTGAGACTCCAACTCAAACAAACAGACAAGAAAAAGAGTCTTAGATGGATGTTTGATGAGACCCATGATGATTTTCAGGTTGACATGGGAGGGCAGAGAGAGGTGGGCCTTTTTTTTTGAGTTGGGTCTCACTCTGTGGCCCGGGCTGGAGTGCAGTGTCACACTCACGGCCACCACAGCCTCAACCTGCTGGGCTCAGGCAATCCTTCCACCTCAGCCTTCCAAGTTGCTGGGACTGCAGGCAATTGCCATCATGCCCAGCTAATTTTGAGATTGATGGTACAGTCGCAGTCTCGTCAAGTTGCCCAGACTGATCCTGACCCTGTGGGCTCAAACAGTCCTCTCACCTCAGCCTCCCAAGGTGCTGGGATGAAAGGCTCGAACCACCGGGCCCAGCAACTTTTTTTTGAGTCAGAGTCTCACTCTGTTGCCCAGGCTGGACTGCAGTGGCATGCTCATGACCACCACAGCCTTGACCTGCTGGACTCAGGCGATCCTTCTGCCTCAGCTTTCCAAGTAGCCGGAACTGCAGGCACTCACCATCATGTCCAGCTAATTTTTTTGATTTGTGTTAGAGACGAGGTCTCCTATGTTGCCTCGGCTGGTCTTGAACCCCAGGCTCAAGGAATCCCCTTGCCTCAGCCTCCCTACGTGTTGAGATGACAGGCGTGAGCCACTGCACCCTGTTAGCCCTGGATCTTCAAAGGCATGCCAACCTAACTAAACCTAGCCATAGCAAAAAATGAACAAACAAAAAACTCACTTTCTTTGCCTCATAGAACTAAAAAGTCCAGCGGTTGATGGACGAATCAGCTAGCTTTGCTGTCTAACAAACCATCCCAAAACTTAGTGCATAGAAACAACCACCACGGTATGATTGCTCATGGGACTGTGAGTGAACTGGGTGCTTTGGTTGTCAGTGACCAGGCCTCTGGGGACCTGGTGTCTGGGACGTCCTGAGCCACGTAATGACCAGTGGGCTCTGGCTGTTGTCTGGTGCTGGAGGTGGGTGGAAGATGGGGGTGGCTGGGCCACGTTTGTCTTGCCTTCCTGCAACTCTGGCCCAAGAGCAGCAGGAGAGGGCAGGTTTCTGCACAAGTCAGTCACGTGGTCAAGTTGAGCCAAGAGGGCGGACAAGCAGCCTCATTTCCTTGGTTGGGAGGATTCTAAAGCCACAATGAAGAGAGGCATGAGACCGATCGCAGTGGCTCATGCCTGTAATCCCAGCACTTTAGGAGGCTGAGACAGGAGGATTGCTTGAGCCCAGGAGTCCGAGGTCAGCCTGGGCAATACCACAAGACCCTGTCTCTACAAAAAAATTTAAAAATTATCTGGCTGTGGTGGCATGCGCCTGTAGTCCCAGGTACTTGGGAGGCTAAGATGGAAGGATCACCGGACCCAGGGGGCTGAAGCTGCAGGAAGCCATGAGCGTGTCACTGCACTCCAGGCTTGGCAGCGGAGGGAGACCCTGACTCAAAAAAAGAAAAAGAAATATCGAAGAAAAAAAGAAAAGAGCCATGTATGACGAGGCCTCCACGCTCTGTCCACACCCTCCATGAATTCATTCCCAGCCTCCCCAGGCAAGCTACACGTATTCCAGACAAAGTGCTGAGATTCAAAGCAGTGGTGCCAAGATGAAGCGGTTGATATTCTAGAAAAGCACCCCAATGCTCATCTTCATCTGCTCTTACCATTCTCTGTTTTTTTTTTTTTGGTTTTAGTTTTTGTTGTTGTTGTTGTTGGAGTCTCACTGTCTCCCAGGCTGGAGTGCGAGGGAACGCTCACGGCCACCACAGCCTCGACCTGCTGGGCTCAGGGGATCCTCTCGCCTCAGCCTTCCAAGTCGCTGGAAACACAGGCGTGTGCCACCACACCCAGCTAATTTTTTGATTTATTGTAGAGATGCGGTCTTGCCAAGTTGCTCAGGCTGGTCTTGAACCCATGAGCTAAGGTGATCCTCTCACACCTGTCTCCCAAAGTGCTGGGACTCCAGGCATGAGCCACCGTGCCCAGCTTGCCACAGTCTTCCAAGTTAGCTGGAACTACAGGCGTGTGCCACCACGTCCAGGTAATTTCTTGATGTGTGGTAGAGACGAGGTCTTGCCAAGTTGCCCAGGCTGGTCTCGAACCCCTGGGCTCAGGTGATCCTCTTGCCTCCATCTCCCAAAGAGCTGGGATGACAGGTGTGAGCCACTGTGCCTGCTAATTTTCTTTTTTTTTTTTGTAGAGATAAGCTCTCGCCAAGGTGCCCAGGCTGGTCTCGGACCCCTGGACTCAGGTGATCCTCTCGCCTTGGCCTCCCAAATCGCTGGGGTGACAGGTGTGAGCCACTGCATCTGGCCCCTCTATTGCTTTAATCCTCATCACCCATCCATCCGCCCATTCCGTCAGCATGTGCCGAGAATCTTCCCTCGGGAACTGGGAACAAACCATTCCCGTCCCTGTTCACAGGAGCTTCCCAACACAGGGTAGACTGCAATCAGTCATCAACTATGAATGTGCCGAGTTCTAGAAAAGAAACAGACCCCTAGCCGGGCTCGGTGGCTCAGCCTGTCATCCCGCGCTTTGGGAGGCTGAGGCGAGTGGATTGCCCGAGCCCGTGGGTTCGAGACCCGCCTGGGCAGCGAGACCTCATCTCTACAATAAATCAAAAAATCAGCCGGGCGTGGTAGCGCGCACCTGTAATTCCGGCTACTGGGAAGGCTGAGGCGGAAGGATCGCTGGAGCCCAGCAGGTCAAGGCTGCGGTGGCCGGGAGTGGCCACCGCACTCCAGTCTGGGCAACAGAGTGAGACTCCGACTCAAAAAAAAAAAAAGAAATAGACCCCTGAGGATGGCGGGTCTGCAGGAGGATGGAACAGGCCATGCGCCAAAGATTCCCTGTGGCCCTGGGCTGCTCCTCTTAGAAGTCCTGCAACCGTCTGCCTCAGACTCAGACAACTGGGTCCCTCCATGACCCTGGAACCTCCCAGGAGGCAAGGGCTGCTCTAAAACCTCCAAGTGGCGACAGCCCCTGCCTCCGGGTGGGTCCGGGGCCCCCTGCTTGCCTTGTTTCTGCTCTCGTGGGCAGATGCTCGACACATCCGAATGCCATTGGACAGAACTGCCCGTCCCTCGCCTGTGGGCACTGCAGGGTGGGTGAGGGAGACAGCGGGAAGACACCACAGAACTCCTGTTCATGGACAGGGCGTCCAAGCATGGATTGCGCTGGAGCTGAACCTGGGTGAACCTCCCCTGACTTCCATCAGCCATCAGCACAGCAAGGGCCTTGAAGGCTGGGAGGAGACCTTTCCTTCCCAGCCCTCAGCCAAGGCTTGGAACACTTGGTCACACCCCTGAGTGGCCGTCCAAGCACCGCTTGGCTGCTTCCGGCAACATGCCGCCCTCTGGTCCCCAAGGCCGGCACGCCATCTTGGGAGGGTTGCCTGGGAGACTCAGGTGTAGGGGAAGAGAATTTGGGGAGTGACGGGGCCCATGATCATTGAACGTCCAACACTGGGAAAGGGGGCGCGTCTCGCTTTTCTGAGCACACCTATACATTTCTAGGGAAATCCTGCGTGTTCTGTCTTGTTCAACGACTTCTCGGAGAAGCCCACCTGTCTCCTTCTTCCAAGGTCCTGGGCGGAGTCGTTCATCCAGCGTCTGGTCCCACGGAGCCTGGTCAGGGCCGAGGGCGTCCCGGGCCCCTTGTGTGGATTTGGGCAAAGGGTCGCATCGAGTTGGAAGCGGCAGCCGGTGCAGCCTCAGACCCAAGGGCCAGGATGGGTGATCTGGGCCAGGGAGTCCGCTCACACACCATCTATTTTGAGAAATGGGAACATCAAAAATAGCAAGACCCTAATTCCACAGCCTGAAACTCTCATCTAGAGGGCCAGGTAATAAGCAAAGACAATAACTCCGCATCTCATGACTTGTTCACGATGGAATCTTTTTTTAAGTGCTTCAAAATCTTTAAGGAGGAAAAAAAAACTTGGCTAAATTTTTTTTAATGACAGAACAGAAGCTACCAGCAGTCTCGGGGCAGAAAAAGTTGGCGAAGCCATGAAAGCGATGTGATGGCTTTATGTGATGGCCGTCCCTCGGCAAGGCCAGGGGACCCCTGTGCCCTGATTTGACAGGAGAGGGAGGTTATCTGGGGGGAGTTCTGGCAGAAATGACTAAAATTAAATATGTTTCAAGTCATGCTTGGTCAGTAATGCCCCAAACCTAGACAGAGTCTCTTGCTTAAGAGAAGCAATAAACCCCCAAACAAAACAAATCCAAAAAACTCAGAAAGTTTACGGGTTCTACAATTGGGGTATCTTTGTGGGTTTTTTTTCCCTCCTCATCACAGACTTTTCTTGGGAGACTTGGTTTTGGCCAAGGCTGAAGGGACACAGAGTTGCCAATGGCTGGATGAAAGACATTCGCCAGAATCTTTGAGAATAAGGAACCATTTTCTTCTCATTTTTTTTCTTATGTCTAAGAGCACTGTCAGGGTGCAGGTTGATTCTGAAGATCACTCACCATGGTGTGCCGGAAGGATGTCAATTGTTATTCATGAAAGATTGCTCAAATACAGGTTTTGGGCAAAGAATTGGGAAGCATGCTGCTGGGCCCTTGACAGCTTGCATTCCAGGTGGGGGATAGTTGTCAAGCTATGTGAGCTTTACATGGGAAAAACAGCCAGCAAGACAGCAGCTCAGAGGAACAAGCCAGCCAGACACAGAAAGGGAGTCAAGCCTCACCTCCACGTGAGGGCCCCTCGGGGCTCAGTGGACTGGGACAGGGTGGAGAGCCAAGCCAGGCAGGGGTGCAGCCAAGGCAAAGGCAGAGACAGGAGGCGGTATATGCCTGTGGTGGAGCTGGGCAGTGGTCAGGAGCAGTGGTCAGAGGAGGCTGTGACCACGCCAATCCCTGGAGTTCCTCAGAAAGTGACTTTTGTGTGTCAGAGTTGAACCTGGTCTGTGGATAGAAATATGGCAGCAGTGAAAGAATGTGGCAGGGGTGACATGCTGGAAACAGTGCCCGCAGGGTCTGCCCCCTGCAAGGGGACTCTCCCCACCTACAGACTTCTATCCCTGTGCAATCCATAGGCCCGGTTCTCAGGCCTGGAAGGCAGAGATCCAGAGGGGAACAAGTGGATGGAAGGATCTTGGAAGAAAGACTGGCAGGGAGACATGGAGGCAAGGTGAACCTGTGGGTTCAACCCTGGAGAAAATTGGACAGAGAAGCTGCTGGAGGTGTGGGAGGACTTAGCATGGGGAGATGTGACAACAAAACTAAGCGACTAAAACCAAAGGCAAGTATTAACTCCAGGAAAAACAAAAAGTTGTAAAGGGGGAAAAGAATTTTCATTAAGCTTGACTCAAAATTAAACAGTCTGCCTGGGCACAGTGGTTCATGCTTTTAATCTCAGCACTTTGGGAGGGCAGGGCAGGAGGATTGACACACATGTGTTTTTATACCCACATATATGTGCAGGTCCTACTTTGCTTTGTTCTGTTTGGTTTTTGGAGACAGGGTCTCACTTTGTCAGGAGTTCTAGGCCAGTCTGAGCAAAACAGTCAGGCCTCATCTATACTAAAAAATTTTTAAATCACCCAGATGTCATCACACACATCTATAGTTCCAGCTACTCAAGGAGGTTCAGGCAAAAGGATCCCTTGAGCCCAGGAGCTCAAGGCTGTAGTGAGCTATGATGGCACCACTGCACTCCAGCCTGGGCAACAGAGCGAGATCCTGTCTTTAAAAGTAAATAAATAAATAAAATTTTAAAAAATAAGAAAAAGTGAGCCATTTACCTAGCTGCAGTAACACAAATACTGGATCATAATTTTTCCAAAATTTGGGATGCTCCTGTTTTGAGAAAATAGGCAAAGATGAGACTCGATAGACAGATAAATATCATTCTTCAGCAATTGCCCAAAATCGATGAATATGGAGATTGCCATAGCAGCAACATATTATTTAAAAATACAGACGAGGTCAATACTTCAAAAGAAAAGAACTGAAGAAGCTGGGGAGAGTGGGAGTGGGGATTGCCGCTTGTACTTATGAGCTCTTTGTCACTAACTGACACACACATGTTTTTATACCCACATATATGTGCAGGTCCTACTTGGCTTTGTTCTGCTTGGTTTTTGGAGACAGGGTCTCACTTTGCCACCCAGCTGGTATGCAGTGGTACAATCATAGCTCACTGCAGCCTCGAACTTCTGGACTCAAGTGATCCTCCCGCCTCAGCCTCTCATGTATAGCTGGGACTACAGGCATGGACCACTGTGTCCAGCTATTTCATTTTTTTTTTTTTTGTAATCTGTAGAGATGAGGTCTCACTAGGTTGCCCAGGCTGGCCTCAAACTCCTGGCCTCAAAAGGTCCTCCCGTCTTGACCTCCCAAAGTGCTGGGATTACCGTGCCTGGCCACAAATCCTGTTCTGATTTACAAAAAGGTAAAAAAGAAGGAAGAAAAAGAGTAAGCCCTTGTCTTCTGCAAGGAGAGTGTGATGAAGGATAAAGGGTGTGGTAAGGGGTTAAGACGCCTGAGAGCATCTCCGAGAAAGCTCAAGTCTCATCATCAGAGGAACATACCACTTAAAAATTCCCACTTTAGTTGGGCGTGGTGGCTCACGCTTGTAACCCCAGCACTTTGAGAGGCTGAGGCAGGAGGGTCCCTTGAGTCTAGGAGTTTGCTATGAGCCTCGGCAACGTAGCAAGTCCTCATCTCTACGAAAATTAAACAAATTAGCCAGATGTGGTGACATGCACTTGTAGTCCCGGCTATCTACTTGGGAGGCTGAGGCGGGAGGACGGCCTGAGCCCAGGAGGTCGAGGCTGTGATGAGTCGGGATCATGCCACTGCCCTCCAGTCTGGGCAACAGAGTGAGACCCCAACTCAAAAAATAAATAAGTAAGTAAATGAAAACCCTCACCTTTTCTTTATTTCTTAAGTTAATTTATTAATTTTTTTGAGTCAGAGTCTCACTCTGTCGCCCAGACTGGAGGGCAGCGGCCGCTCCCGGCCACCGCAGCCTCGACCCGCTGGCCTCCGGCGATCCTTCCGCCTCAGCCTTCCAAGTTGTGGGAACTACAGGCGAGCGCTACCACGCCCGGCTAACTTTGATTTACTGTAGAGACGAGGTCTCGCCAAGTCGCCCAGGCGGGTCTCGAACCCGCGGGCTCAGGCAATCCACTCGCCTCGGCCTCCCAAAGTGCTGGGATGACAGGCTGAGCCGCCAGACCCGGCTTCTCACTTTTTCTTTAAAAAGAAAAAGCCAGGGCTTTTTCAGAGAAAGCCAGGGCACTGGGAGGCCCAGGAGCTGCTGGAGCTTTGGGCTCCCGCGTTTGTCTCTGTGTTGCCTTCTTAGCTGGGGTCCGGCCACTTGACCCACGGACACCCTGGCTGCTGCTGATGGTCATGTGGCCATGTCACGGCAGGTGAACAGGACTTTTCTTTTTTCAGTTGGAGTCTCACTCTGTCACCCAGGCTGGAGTGCAGTGACGTGCTCTCGGCCACTGCCGCCTCGACCTGCGGGGCTCAGGCGATCCTTCCCCCTCAAACTCCCGAGCAGCTGGAATCACAGGTGTGTGCCACCACGCCTGGCTAATTTTTTGATTTATGGTAGAAATGAGGTCTCACCAAGTTGCCCGAGCTGGTCTCGAACCCGTGGGCTCAGGCCATCCTCTCACTTTTGGCCTCCCAAAGTGCTGGGATGATAGGTGTGAGCCAACGCGCCCATCACACGAGCCTCGCGCTGTGAGCCACGGTCACCTGCAGCTTCACACGTGCACGCAACTCACGAGAGTGGTCTGGGTCCCCATGCAGGGGAGGGAGGGATGTCAGGAGACCCGTCGCCTTGGGGCCACCCCTTCTGGCTGTCTCCCCATCAGCTACTACGCGTTCCTGCTGAGCTCCCCGCTCCCCTGGGCCTCTCTCAGGCCCCGCCCCATCTTCCTGCCCCTGTCTGGCTGGGGCAGTGGGCCGGGACCCTCCCTAGGGACCAGCCTTGTCCTCACTCCTCCCCGCAGTCTGGGAACCTGCTGGGACTCGCCGTGGGAGGGGGCCAGGGACCCACAGCCCAAACCTTGGGTGGATTTGGGGCCGAACGAGGGGCGTCTCAGTCTCCGGCCCTGGCTTCACTTAGACAGGGTGACCCGCGGCCCCGTGGTGGGGTATTTCCGGGAGACACAGCCCCTGGCCGATGGAGGTGGCTTGTGTAAGGCTTGTTCTAGAAGACACAAGAGCAGAAACCATTTTCTTACTTTCCAGTTGCCTCCAGCGGGGCCGTTCCCGAAAATCCGACCCTGCTCCAAGTTCAAGGGCATCAGCGCCAGGTTCACGGCTCCGTAGGAAGGCCATAGATGGGACCAGAGGGCTGGGGTCTTACAGCCCCCTAGACGCAGGTCTGAGTCTCAGAGTCTTACTAAACCCTCAGAGCCCCAGCTTTCTTTGTGAAGTGAGAACGAACCCAACTCCCCTGGTGTTTGTGGTGAAAAGGCTTCCATGAGAGAATCTGGTCGCCCACAGTGGCGCACACCTGTAATCCCAGCACTCTGGGAGGCCAAGGTGGAAAGATTGCTTGAGACTAGGAGCTCGAGGCTAGCCTGTGGGGTGGTGGTGTGCGCCCTGTCGCCCTCGCTTCTCGGGGGGCTGAGGTGCGAGGATCACTTAAGCCCAGGAGCTTGAGACCTTAGCAAGAACCCGTCTTGACAAAAAAGATTTTAAAAATTAGCTGGGCACGGCGGTGCTTGCAAGTTGTTTCAGCTTCTCAGGGGCTGAGGCCGGAGGATCCCTTGAGTCCAGGAGGTGGAGGTGACAGTGAGCTATGATCACACCACTGCACACTCTAAAAAAAAGAGAGAAAGAGAGAATCTGCAAAGCTCAAAAGCACGCGTGTTGAGATGGGCTGGAGGGAGATTCCCCCTCGAGCCTCTGATTCCCCAGCCCCCTCCACCTCCGGCCTCCCCACCCTCCAGGGCTTCCCTTCCACCTGCCCTCCCTCTGTTTTCCTCTGAGGTCCTCCTGGCCAGGAAGGTTAACTCTCCAAGGTGAGCACACAGACGAAAAACCCCACACGTTCGCGGAGCTTCTCCCGGGGTAGCAGGAAGGTGTCTGCAATACATTTTCTCGGCAGACGACGGTGGCCCGTGCAAAGAAAAGGGCAAATCCTGCCTCCCTGGATGGCGGGGACGTCCCTGCTGCGTCTGGTAATAGCTGCGAGCCATCACGCTCACCTGAGCCGGCCCTGACCGGCCGGTGGGGGGAGCAAGCCGGAGGGACCCTGGGACCTGGGAGGTGGAGGCAGCCCCCGTCCAGAGCCCGGGACCTGGAAGCAGCCTTCTGAGGTGGGCACCGGCATCCCAGATTCAGAAAACACAGGCCTGGGGAGAGATGAGTGCTGTTTTATTATCTTTTTTTTTTTTTTGAGCTGAAGTCTCACTCTGTCGCCCAGACTGGAGGGCAGTGGCCGCTCCCGGCCCCCGCAGCCTCGACCTGCTGGGCTCCGGCGATCCTTCCGCCTCAGCCTTCCGAGTGGCCGGAACTACAGGTGTGCGCTACCACACCCAGCTAATTTTTTGATTTATCGTAGAGATGAGGTCTCGCCAAGTTGCCCAGGCGAGTCTCAAACCCATGGGTTCAGGCAATTCACTCACCTCGGCCTCCCAAGGCGTGGGATTACAGGCTGAGCCACCAAACCCAGCCTGTTTTATTATCGTATTTTATTTTTCATGTATTTTATTTTAAAGCTGTGGGGGGTACTATTCAGGATGAGGTGTACAAGTGAATGCTATTTTATTTTTATTTATATTATGTTTTTGAGTTGGAGTCTCACTCCGTTGCCCAGGCAGGAGAGCAGTGGCACACTCACGGCCACCCCAGCATCGACTTGCTGGGCTCTAGCGATCCTTCCACTTTAGCCTCCCAAATAGCTGGAACCACAGGTGTGCACCACCACACCTGGGTAATTTTTTTATTGTTGAGATGAGGTCTCCTCAAGCTGCCTGGGCTGCTCTTGAACCTACGGGCTCAGGCAATTCATTTGCCTCGGCCTCCCAAAGTGGTGGAATGACAAGCTTGAGCCACCGCGTCCAGCCAGAACTGGCTACTTAAAATAATTTTTTTTTTGTAGAAACAACGTCTTACTATGTTGCCCAGGATGGTCTCAAACTCCTAGCTTAAGTGATCCTCCCACCTCGGCCTCCCAAAGTGCTGGGATGAAAGACTGAGTCACCCAACCTGGCTGAACGCGATTTTATTAATACTATCTTGATAACGCTATTCATGCTGTTTGAAATTAGTTCTCTTTCGATCCTTGGGGTCTTTGCTTTAATGCTAAGTCACTTTGTTTTTTGTTTTTTTTTCTGAGTTGGAGTCTCACTCTGTCGCCCAGACTGGAGTGCAGTGGCCGCTCCCGGCCCCCGCAGCCTCGACCCGCTGGGCTCCGGCGACTCTTCCGCCTCAGCCTTCCAAGTAGCTGGAACTACAGGTGCGCGCTACCACGCCCGGCTGATTTTTTGATTTCTTGTAGAGATGAGGTCTCGCCAAGTTACCCAGGCGGGTCTCGAACCCGCGGGCTCAGGCAATCCACTCACTTCGGCCTCCCAAGGCACGGGATGACAGGCTGAGCCACTGAACCCGGCTGTTAAGTCACTTTCATGTGGGACAGGTGGCTTATGGCTGCTTAGATTAGAGGGTGTTTTTTGTTTATCTGTTTGTTTGGAGTCAGCATCTCACTCTGTCACCTAGGCTGGGGTGCAATGGCCCAATCATGGCTCACTGAACCTCCTGGGCTCAGGTGATCCTCCTGCCATGGCCTCCCAAGTAGCTGGGACTATAGGGGCATGCCACCACGCCTGGCTAATTTTAATGTTTATTTTCTCATTTTTTTTTTTGAGTCGGAGTCTCACTCTGCTGCCCAGGTTGGAGTTCCGTGGCACACTTACGACCACCACAGCCTCAACCTGCTGGGCTCAGGTGATCCTTCCGCCTCGGGCTTTCAAGTAGCTGGAACTACAAGCGTGCGCTATCATCACACCTGGCTTATTTTTTGATTTATTGTAGAAACGAGGTCATGCCAAGTTGCCCGGGCTGGTCTCGAACCCCTGAGCTCAGGCCATCCTCTCACTTCGGCCTCTCAAAGTGCTGGGGTGACAGGATTCACCTGCCGCCTAGGGACCCAAAGTGGTGAGTCCAGGCTCCCCGACAAGCCCACTCGGGGTCTAACACCCTCTTGGACTGGATGGGACCACAACACCCATAGGGTCCACCTTCCAAGTCCTCGAGTCCATCTCCCCCTTGGCACCTTCCCTGACACCCCCATTCTGAGCCGCCATCAGCTCCCACCCAGAACACCCAGAGGGGCCTAACCAGACCCCAGTGTCCACGGTCACTCCCCCAACACACCCTCTCTTTGATGTTTGCCCAGCAGGATCTTTTTGGAGCACAAGTTGGATCTTGTCTCTGTCCTGCTTAAAACCACCCTGGCTTCCTTTTGAGTTTATAATATCTTCTTTTTTTTGAGTCAGAGTCTTAAATCTGTCACCCAGGTTGGAGTGCAGTGGTGTGCTCATGGCTCACGGCAGCCTTGACCTCCTTGGCTCCGGTGATCTTCCTGCCTCAGCCTCCCAAATAGCTGGACGCTGTACTCTTGACCTGTGAGGTGCTGAGGTGTAGCTGCGTGACACGGCTACATGTAGGTGCTGCCGGGTGGAGTTTCTGGGAAAGAAGTTAAAAGGGGCAGACTCGGCCAGGCTCGGTGGCTCAGCCTATCATCCCACTACTTTGGGAGGCTGAGGCAAGTGGATTGCCTGAGCCTGTGGGTTCGAGACCAGCCTGGGCAACTTGGAGAGACCTCATTTCTACAGTAAATCAAAAAAATTAGCCAGGCATAGTAGTACACGCCTATAGTTCCAGCTACTTGGAAGGCTGAGACAGAAGGATCGCCGGAGCTCAGCAGGTTGAGGCTGTGGTGGCCGGGAGTGTGCCATTGCACTCCAGTCTGGGCGACAGAGTGAGACTCCAACTCAAAAAAATTAATTAATTAATTAAAAACGAAAAGGGGCAGACTCTGCTGGCCAGAGCCCCTAGTTCCTGCCTGGGATGGAATTCACGAGTGAGTATCCCTGCTTTCTACCTGAGACACGCATCCATTCTCAAAGTGGATCAGCCATCATGAAACCAGCTGGCCGTGGGCTCTCCTGGGTGGTGTTTTTTGCTGCCAGCAACAGCTTAGCATCCTGGGACACGTCTGTGTGTCATGACTGCATGTCCCTGCTGGCTTCCTTGGTTAGTCAGGGGAATGTGTCCCACCAGTTTCAAGGTATGGGGGAGACAGTAAGAGATCTGTGTGCTCGGATGGCTGAGGGACCCTAGCGCATACCAGCCCCGCCTTCCCATCCCACGTGACAGCAGATACCACATGCGTGTGAGCCTGTGCTTGGCAAGCTTGAGCATGCCAAAGAACTACCAGGACCACAGGTTAAAATCCAGGTCTGGCCGGGTGCGGTGGCTCATGCCTGTCATCCCAGCACTTTGGGAGGCAGAGGCAAGAGGATTGCCTGAGCCCAGGGGTTCAAGACCCGCCTGGGCAACTTGGCGAGACCTCGTCTCTACAATAAATCAAAAAATTTGCCAGACGCAATGGCTCATGCCCGTCATCCCAGCACTTTGGGAGGTGGAGGCAAGAAGATTGCCTGAACCCAGGAGTTCAAGACCCGCCTGGGCAACTTGGCGAGACCTCGTCTCCACAACAAAAATTTTAAAAAATTAGCTGGGGGTGCTGATGCATGCCTGTGGTCCCAGCTACTTGGAAGGCTGAGGCAGGAGGATCGCCTGAGCCCCGGAGGTCAAGGCTGTGGTTTGCTGTGATCACGCCACTGCATTCCAGCGTGGATGACAGAGTGAGACCCTGACTCAAAAAAACAAAAACAACCAAAAAAACAGGTTCTTGGACCCAACACCCACGGATTTCAATTGGTGGCCTGGGTCCAGGTCCAAGGATTTTCTTTCTCAGTAAGCTCCCTCGGGGGAACTGCCGATCACTGGCCACACTCTGAAGAGCAAACTCACGGATGTGGGGAAGGGGCCAGGGATGAAATGAGGCCAGAGAGGGAGGCGATGGTTGGTGGAGAAACTCGTGGAAGTCCGGATACGAACCAATGTACCCATGCGCCCTCCGGGGGTCAGCGCCAGAGCTCGCACGCGCAGGCACTCGGCCGTTGAGTCTGTTCTTCGTGACTCCGCCCAGGTCTCGTCCTGCGGGAAACCTCCGTTCACGAGCAAGTTCACTCTCCTGGTGGTGTACGAAGTCCACGTGCGCCTGACACCGGGCCCTGGATACGGCCTGCCCTGTAAGCTCACAGACCATTCACGCCATAGCCGGGGCCCAAGGGCCTCTGCTCCTCACCTCCTCATAGGAAAGCAGAGTCCGAACACGTTTCCAGAGTCCCAGCCCCCGGGGAGGCTGAGGCGGGAGGATCGCTTGAACCCAGGAATCGGAGGCTGCAACGGGCGGTGGTGGCGCCACTGCACTTCTTCCTGGGCAACGGCACGAGAACTGGTCTGTCTTCAAGAAAAAAAGGAGCCAGGCTCGGGGGCTCAGCCTGCAATCCCGCACTTTGGGAGGCTGAGGTGAGTGGATTGCCTGAGCCCGCGGGTTCGTGACGCACCTGGGCAACTTGGCGAGGCCTCATCTCTACAATAAATCAAAAATGAGCCGGGTGTGGTAGCGCGCGCCTGTAGTTCCAGCTACTTGGAAGGCTGAGGCGGAAGGATCGCCGGAGCCCAGCAGGTCGAGGCTGCGGTGGCTGGGAGCAGCCACGGCACTCCAGTCTGGGCAACAGAGTGAGACTCCGACTCAAAAAAAAAAAAAAGTTTAGCCAAGTAATCTTTGTCAACAGACAGCATCATTTAATCATGGCGGGCTCGGTGGCTCAGCCTGTAATCCCGCCCCTCAGGAGGCTGAGGTAAGTGGATTGCCTGAGCCCATGGGTTCAAGACCCGCCTGAGCAACTTGGCAAGATCTCATCTCTACAATAAATCCAAAAAAATGAGCCGGGTGTGGTAGCGCGCGCCTGTAGTCCAGCTACTTGGAAGGCTGAGGCGGAAGGATCACCGTAGCCCGGCAGGTCGAGGCTGTGGTGGCCGGGAGCGGCCGGTCACTGCCCTCCAGTCTGGGCGACAGAGTGAGGCTCCAACTCAAAAGAAAAAAAGAAGGAAAGAAAGTGAAGTCTGAGGGCAGTGTGTGCTCGCCCCCAGTGCCAGGTGCTGACGGTTTGGAGAAGGGTCTGGGCACTGTCTGGAGAAGCCCCTCTGAGCCGCCCCTGCCGCCTTCCCAGTCTCATGCTACGAAGGATCACAGCAGTTCTTCCCTCCTTTAAGCCCCTCTGACCCTGCACGCCCTATGGGCGTCCTGATCACGGAGGCTGCCAGGAGAGGCCGCGAGGAGAGGGTGCGCACGGGCTGGGTGCCATCCCTCGGCCATGCTTCTGTTAACTGGAAGTTTCCACCCCAGCCTCCTCATTACAGCTTTGGAGCAGAGGCTCTGGACTCTGGAAGCGGTCGTGCTCCCACAGGGGGTCTGGGAGCACGGCCATGTCGAGGGGGAAAGGAGAGCGGGCGTGGCCCTCGGACGGGTGGGCAGGGATGCCTCCCTCCCTTCAGGTGCAGCAGACCCTGACCCCAGATCGGGGGCGTCTGCAGCTCTGGATGGAGTGAGCCTTGGGACCAGGGGCTGGGGCAGGAGGGGTTTTATGCCCTTGGAGGGTTTTGAGGAAGGACAGGACGTGAGCCGGTGGACAGTTAAAGGACCACCCTGGCCGTCCTAAGGAGAGACCGTCAACAGGGATAGAACTGCCAGGAGACCCGTGAAGAGAGCAAGTAGGAGCCGGAGAGCGAGTCCACAGTGGCCATGACGTGGGTGACAGGGACACGTGCTCAAACCAGTCCATGCTTTAAAAGTAGATTTAAGGCCAGGCTCGGTGGTTCAACCTGCAATCCTGTGCTTTGGGAGGCCGAGGTGAGTGGATTTCCTGAGCCCACAGGTTTGAGACTCGCCCGGGTCACTTGACTGGACCTCATCTCTACAATAAATCAAAAATTAGCCGGGCGTGGTAGCGCATGCCCATAGTTCTGGTTACTTGGAAGACTGAGTGGAAGGATCGCCGGAGCCCAGCAAGTCAAGGCTGCGGTGGCCGTGAGCGTGCCCCTGTTCTCCAGTCTGGGCGATGGAGTGAGACTCCAACTCAAAAAAAAAAAAAAGGTAGATGTAAGCGGACTTGACAGCTGGGCATGGTGGCTCACGCCTGTCATCCCAGCACTTTGGGAGGCCGAAGTGAGGGGATTGTCTGAGCCCACGGGTTCGAGAACAGCCTGGGCAACTTGGCGAGACTTCGTCTCTACAATAAATAAAAAAAAATTAGCCAGGTGTGTTAGTACACGCCTGTAGTTCCAGATCCTTGGAAGGGTCAGGTGGAAAGATCACTGGAGCCCCGTAGGTCAATGCTGAGGTGGCCATGAGCATGCCCCTGCACTCCAGCCTGGGTGACGGAGTGAGATGCCAACTCAAAAAAAAAAAAAAAATATAGGCATGGCTAGGTGTAGTGGCTCCCATCCGTAATCCCAGAACTTTGAGAGGCTGAGACAAGAGGATCACTTGAGCCCGGGAGTTGAGACCAGCCTAAGGAACACAGCAAGACCTTGTCTCTACAAAAAATAAAAAATAGAAAAATTAGCCAGGCATAGTCTAAACACACTTCTGCAGTTCCAGCTAATCAGGAGACTGAGACAGGACAGTCTAAGACCAGGAGGTTGAGGCTATGATGAGTCATGACCGTGACACAGCACTCCAGCCCGGGCAAGACAGTAAGACCCCGACTCAAAAACAAAACAAAACAAATTAGCCA
This sequence comes from Cephalopachus bancanus, assembly GCA_027257055.1. Lineage (NCBI taxonomy): Eukaryota > Metazoa > Chordata > Mammalia > Primates > Tarsiidae > Cephalopachus > Cephalopachus bancanus. The sequence continues at coordinate 392,434 of JAPVLO010000296.1, forward strand.
GGCATGGTGGTGTGTGCCTGTAGCCCCAGGTACTTGGGAGGCTGAAGGCGGGAGAAGGGTTTGATCCCAGGAGGCCGAGGCTGCAGGGAGCTACGACGGCACCACTGCACTGGAAGACAGAGTGAGACCCTGTCTCAATGGAAATAAACAAAAAAAGTGACCGAGAAAAAAAGCTGAGGTCGAATGAAGCCGGCAAGAGAAAGTGTGGGTCACTCTGGAATCCCAACCTGGGCATCTGGGGGAGGGTCATTTGCTGCATGGGTGGACACTGGGGACAGGAGGGGGGCAGGAAGGGGACAGGAGACAGGAGGACGGAGGACTGACCAGGGGCCCCTTTGTCCGGCCGCCCGGGCATGCTCCCAGCAGAGCCAGCCATTTTCATCATGCGCAGGTCCTAACTTCCCGGCTCAGATGTGCCTCACCGGTCAGCGACCTGCAGGATGTGGGCTCCTCTCCATCCCCTCCTTGCTTCCCGCCGAGCCCTGCAACCGGCACAGAAGGTGGGGCAGGTGTGCAACAAATGTCGCTGGAGCGAATCAGTGACAGAAAGGAGGAACACAGGCATGAAAAGACCGCCACGCTCCGTCCAATAAGGTCAGCAGCCCTTTGACAACTTGGTGCCTTGGTCTTCCTCAAAGGCGCCTTTTTTTTTTTTTGAGTCGGAGTCTCACTCTGTCACCCAGGCTGGAGTGCAGTGGCACGCTCATGGCCACCGCAGCCTCGACCTGCTGGGCTCCGGCGATCCTTCCGCCTCAGCCTTCCAAGTAACGGGAACTACAGGCACGCGCTACCACACCCGACTAATTTTTGATTTATCATAGAAATGAGGTCTTGCCAAGTTGCCAGGGTTGGTCTCGAACCCGCAGGCTCAGGCTTTCGGCACACTTCGGCCTCCCAAAGTGTTGGGATGACAGTCTGAGCCGCCGAGCCCGGCCCCAAAGGCGCCTTTAAAGTCAGCTACCATGAATCCAGGCTCAGTCCTTCACACCTGTCAACCCAGCTCTTTGAGGGGCCGAGGCGGGAGGATCGCTTGAGCCCAGGAGTTCCCGACCAGCCTGGGCAACGCAGGGAGACCTCATCTCCACAAAAAATTATTTAAAAATCCGCCAGGTGCGGTGGTGTGCACCTGAAGTCCCAGCTACGAAGGAGGCTGAGGTGGGAGGATGGCTTGAGCCCGGGAGGTCAAGATTGCGGTGAGCCGGGATCGTGCCACTGCACCCCAGCCTGGCGAAAGAGTGAGACCCCGACTCAAAAAAAAAAAAAAAGAACAAAAAAGAACACTTTGGAAGCCTCAGAGAATGGCGAAATCACCCACATTCACACAGCACCTCGGCCAGCCCATTTTACAGATTCGAATAACAAGGCACAGAGATGATCATCCACGCAGGGTCCCGGCCAAGCTCCCCATGGGCTGTGTTGTAGACAGAGGGAAGAACATCCCGTGTGAGGCTCTGCCTCACCTGCCTCGAGTCTTGAAGGGTTTACTTCCCAAAGGGGCTTTGGCGTTGACGCTTTGTCTGGTCATCAGCGCAGTTCCATGGCAGAGTTACTGAATCACAGGGCTCGTGCCACGTGTAAGAAACAAACAAACAAACAAACGTCAGCTGCAGAAAAACAGAGCCCAGTGGTTCTGAGTTGCTCATGAAGCCTGTGGTCCGCGGCAACACGATATGCAGGTGTATGCCCACGCTGGGCGTGTGGACTGGTGAGAGATACCCCACCCTTCTAAGTCTCTCTTCGCACCGCGCGCGTTTGGTCGCCACCTCGAGCTTGAATAGTTTAGAGGGAAAGCCGCTGTGGGGCTGTCCTTCTCCGCCTCGTTTCAGCCACCATTTCACGGCTTTCTCTTGGTAATCAAGCCTTGACGCTCTCAATGTCCTTAATGCCAGCTGAGGGTCCTAGGAAGGGCTAGGTGGCCCAGGGAGGGAGACCTGGGCTTGGACCTGCTGAGCTTAGAAGCTGGAGGCCGGAAACACAGACCAAGCCTGTCAGGATCACACTTACAGCGTGGCCTCCAGTATGTGAGGTCAGGCCCGTAGGAGATTGTGGGTGTCTGGTATACCATCCGGTGCTGCCTGAAAGATGCCAAGAATTGCACAGAATTTAGATGAGCAAATATAGTTTATTGAAAAAGTAAATTGGAGAGAGAGAGAGAGAGAGAGAGAGAGAGGATTCACCTTCTCAGGGTAGGAGGGGGGCTGCAGCCAGGAAACATGACCCTATAGCTTGAAGGGCTCAAAGTGGCCACGCCTGTGGGGTTGAGTTCTTTTAATCCTTTCCTTTGATAGGGGAAGATCGGTAAGGTGGCTGGGTGGTCAGACCGGGTGGGTGGGTCACATGACTGCTGCCACGGTGGGGAGGGTCTGTGTCTGGTAGGTTAGGAAGGGCTGATTAGGTTAACCTGGGTCTAGGGGTAGAGGCAAATACTTGGAACAGAAAAGCTAATTAGTACAAAGCAAGCTGGGGAGGAGGGCTTGTAAACAATTATCCTCCGAGAAACGGGTTCTGTCCTTGGTTAGTGAATAGAGGGTAAGTTAAGTGATTTAGGCCATGTTCAAATGGAAGCTCCTTGGGTGTATTCAATCCTTGCTGTGTCCTTTCTTTTTTTTTTTTTTTTTTGAGTTGGAGTCTTTCTCTGTCACCTGAACTGGAGTGCAGTGGCACGCTCCTGGCCACTGCAGCCTCAAGCTGCTGGGCTCCGCGATCCTTCCGCCTCAGCCTTCCAAGTAGTTGGAACTACAGGCACGCGCTACCACGCCCGGCTAATTTTTTGGTCTATTGTAGAGATGCGGTCTCGACAAGTTGCCCAGGCGGGTCTCGAACCTGTGGGCTCAGGCAATTCACTCACCTCAGCCTCCCAAGGCACGGGATTATAGGCTGAGCTACCTTTCAAAACCTAATTTTAAGCCAGGCTCCGTGGCTCAGCCTGTATTCCCACCCTTTGGGAGGCTGAGGTGAGTGAATTGCCTGAGCCCACAGGTTCGAGACCCGCCTGGGCAACTTGGTGAGACCTCATCTCTACAATAAATAAAAAAAAAATTAGCCTGGCGTGGTAGCGCCTGTAGTTCCAGCTACTCGGAAGGCTGAGGCGGAAGGATCGCCGGAGCCCAGCAGGTCGAGGCTGCGGTGGTCGGGAGCGGCTGCTGCACTCCAGTCTGGGCGACAGAGTGAGACTGCAACTCAAAAAAAAAAAAAAAGAAACCTAATTTTGTAGATGGAGCCTCAGAGACTGGGCATGTTTCCCCACATCTCCCGGCCCAGCCCCGCAGAATTAAGGGATGAGAAGAGCAGGAGACCCCCCGGCCATCCTCACGAGGGACCCCGCCATAGAGCAGACCCCACCTCTCCCCAACAGCTGTAGTTTGGGTGAGGAAGGCAGCGAGCTCTTGTCCGAGTCTCCTGCACCCAGACGTCCGCATGGGCCCATGGAGTCGAGTCATCCAGGAGGGGATCCCGCCTGCAGCCATGCTTCTCCAGCCTCAGGGCTTGCACACCTCCCATGCCGGGAAGCTCACTACCTAACGAGCATGCTTGAGCCCCCGGCCCCCTCTGACGGCGTCTCCACCGCCACACGCTGCCATCGTCCGCCAGGAGGAAGGCTCTCAAGTGTGTAGGCTTGTGTTGGCCAGGCGCCCTGGGAGGACAAGCAGGCCTTCGGTGCTCCAAACAAGCACGTCTCCGGTAAGTCACAGCGACCTTTCTCCGCAGGGTCCACGCCAGGGGTGGGGGTGGGGATCTGGCTGTGGCCAGCCATCGGGGCTCGGGTTGGCCAGGGAGATGCGGTCTCTGGAGCAGATCCAGGAGTGGTTTGTGCCATGGACACTGCAGAAGGAGCCCTGGGGGCAGGCTGTCAGGCTGATTTAATTCGATATAATTTAGTGGTCCGCGCCCAGCAGGCAGACACGCTTCTTCCTGGCCCTTCTCAGCACCGAGAGCTCCATTTGGCCCTTTTTCCCAAAGTGATGGGTGACACTTCTAATGGAAATAGAATGTTGCCGACCTGCGGCCACCCGCCGGGTCTGTGGGAAGAAGCCACAGGGACCAGGCTCGTTATGGGGCCAGATGAGGGGTTGAAAACTGCCTCCCAGGAGCCCAGGGGTCCAGGGGCCTCACCCCGGGCGCCCTTCCTGGCTCCAGGGAATCCTGACTCCGGCTGGTTGCCCCCGGACCTTGGGGAAATTGCACAGAATTGCAATTGCACCTGTCGTCCCTTGCCGGGGCTGCAGCAACAGCGTACACAGACTGGGTGTGGCTCAGACATCCGACGGATTGTCCTGCGTCCCAGAGGCTGAGAGGCCGAGGTCGAGGCATTCCAGGGCTGGTCCCCCGAGGACCCACTCCTTGGCGTGCAGTCGCCGCCTACTCTGAGGCCTCCCAGGGTCACCCTGCATGCATGCCTGTGACCTCATCTCTCGTCTCATAAGAGCCCATCCTCTGGGGTAGGGCCACCCTCAGGAACAGAACAACACCCTCTGTGTCCCTAAGTCCCTCTGTGTCCCCAAGACATTCTGTATCCCCAAGACCTTCTGTCCCCAAGTCTCTCCCTCTGTGTCCCTAAGATCCTCCATGTCCCCAAGACCCTCTGAGTCCCAAGACCCTCCGTGTCCTCAAATCCCTTCATGTCCTCAAATCCCTCTGTGTCCCCAAGATGCTCCGTGTCCCCAAGACCCTCCGTGTCCTCAAGACCCTCTGTGTCCCAAATCCCTCCGTGTCTCCAAGATTCTCCATGTCCCAAAGACCCTCTGTGTCCCCAAATCCCTCCATGTCCCTAAGACCCTCTGTGTTCCCAAATCCCTCCATGTCCCCAAGATACTCCATGTCCCAAAGACCTTTTGTGTCTCCAAATGCTCCATGTCCCAAAGAACCTCCATGTCCTCAAGACCCTCTGTGTCCCCAAATTCCTCCGTGTTCCCAAGACCCTGTGTCCCCAAGACCCTCTGTCCCAAATCTCTCTGTGTCCCCAAGACGCTCCATGTCCCAAAGACCCTCTGTGTCCCCAAGACATCTCTGTGTCCCCAAGACATCTCTGTGTCCCCAAGGCCCTCTGTGTCCTCAAATCCTTCTGTGTCTCCAAGACCCTCTGTGACCCCAAGACCCTGTGTTTCCCAAATCCCTCCATGTCTCCAAGGTGCTCCATGTCCCCAAGACCCTCTGTGTCCCCAAGACCCTCCATGTCCCTGTGTCCCTCCACATCCCCGAGCACCTGGCCTCAGCTCCGAGGGCTCCAAGGGGCCTGTGTGCTGGAAGCTGCTCGGAGAGACTGAGATGAGATGGAGTGTCCCACGCGGGGGTGGCAGAGAGCCCTCACGCTCCCAAGAGGGGCCGGGAGGACGCTGGGTGAGCAGATGGCAGCTTGATGCGCCAGAGGGGTTGAACCCTCCATCTGGGCCCCCCAGGGCAAAGAGGTCCCCAGCTCTGCTGGGAGCATCTCAAAAATACAGCGAGGTTCACACACCCTAGGCCCGCGGGACCAGGGAGAGCCCCGCCAGCACCTCCTACGGGAGACCGGGCTTGGGTCTCGGTTGATTGAAAGTCAAGGCCAGGCTCAGTGGCTCAAGCCTGTCATCCCAGCACTTTGGGAGGCTGAGGTGAGGGGACTTCCTGAGCCCAGGGGTTCAAGTCCAGCCTGGGCAACCTGGCGAAACCTTGTCTCTACAATAAAAATAAAAAATAAAAAAATTAGCCGAATGTGATAGTGTACGCCTGTAGTTCTGGCTACTTGGAACTACTTCCAACTACTTGGGAGGCTGAGGTGGAAGGATCACCTGAGCCCGGCAGGTCGAGGCTGCGGTGGCCGTGAGCATGCCACTGCTACGGCAAACTGGGGGCGGGGGTGGGGTGTAGGTATCTTTTTACTAAAACGACCTCTGTTCCCCTGGGTCGATACCTAGTGTGTGGTGTGCCTGCACTGCAGAATTCTATCCAGCCATCAAAAAGGATGAAATCCGTCTTCTGCAGCAACTTGGACGGAATGGGAGAACATCATCCTCAGTGAAGTAACGCAGACGCGGAAGACGCCGCACGTGCTCACGCGTAAGTGGGAACGAGCTCAGGGTCTGCCAGGACAGAGAGGATGGGTCACAGACATCGGAAACTCAGAACGGGGAAAGCGGCGGGCAGGGGGAAGTCACCTGTCGGGTACAGTATGCGTTGGTGGGGATGGTGAGCACATAAGGCTCAGATTTCTTCACCTCTACAGAATACAATGCAGCCATGTCACCCAAACATAGACAGATGTATTTTTGCACTTTATTTTATTATAAAATGTAGGGTACACGTCGGGATTAGGTACAGAGGTAATGTCCGTGCAGTGAAGATTGAGCCTCCAGCTGGTCCGCAGGGCCCCTGGCTTGGGACGACGTCCTCCCCCTGCCCTTCCCCCCTCCCCTGGCGGGATGCCACCTCTGCCGATCCCTCCCTGGTGCTGTTGTGGTTCGTGTTCACGTCCCACTTATGAGTGAGAACATGTGGTATTCAGTTCTTTGTTTCCGTGATAGGTCGCTGAGAATGGTGGTCTCGCCGGGCTCGGTGGCTCAGCCTGTCATCCCGCGCCTTGGGAGGCTGAGGTGAGCGGATTGCCTGAGGGTTCGAGACCCACCTGGGCAACTTGGCGAGACCTCATCTCTACAATAAATCAAAAAATTAGCCGGGCATGGTACGCGCGCCTGTAGTTCCAGCTACTTGGAAGGCTGAGGCGGAAGGATTGCTGGAGCCCAGCAGGTCGAGGCTGCGGTGGCCAGGAGTGGCCACTGCACTCCAGTCTAGGTGACAGAGTGAGACTCCAACTCAAAAAAAAAAAGAATGGTGGTCTCTGGCTGGGCTCAGTGGCTCAGCACTTTGGGAGGCCAAGGGAAGTGAATTGCCGGAGCCCAGGGGTTCAAGACCCACCTGGACAACTTAGTGAGACCTTGTCTCTACAATAAATCAAAATAGCCAGGCATGGGAGTGCGTGCTTATAGTTCTGACTCCTTGGAAGGCTGAGGTGGAAGGATTGCCGGAACCCAGCAGGTCGAGGCTGCGGGGGTTGGGAGCGTGCCACTGCACCCCAGTCTGGGCAACAGAGTGAGACTCCAACTCAGAAAAAAAAGAATGGTGGTCTCCCATGAGCAGCCAGCAGATACAGGAAAAAATGCTCAGCCTCACTAGTCATCAAAGAACTGCAAATGAAAGCCACACTGAGATTGCCCCTAACTCCAGTCAGGATGGCCATCATCGAGAACTCAAAAAACAACTGATGCTGGCGAGGATGCGGGGAAAAGAGACCACGTCTCTGCTGTTGGTGGGAGTGTCAACTAGTACAGCCTCTGTGAAAAACAGTGTGGAGATTCCTAAAAGGCCTAAAAATCGACCTTCCATACGACCCTGCAATCCCCCTCCTGGGAATATTCCCGAGGAACTCAAATCACTCTGTTAGGGTTTGGACAGATGGACAGGGTGAGGGTAGAGAGGCACAGGGAGGTGTGCAGCACTGCCGGGTCGGCAAGCTGGAGGTGCACGCTGGCAACCCAGAGATCCGAGTAGACGCAAAGAATTGCGACACACAGAGGTGAGAACAGAAAAGATTTATTTAAGAAAAGCTCACCCCCCCACAGACAGGAAGTGGGCTACACTCTAGGTGAGTGTGGCATGGTAGCCCCCCAGAGTCCTGGCTTAAATCCTTCTCTTGGAGATGTTGCACGTGACTGCCATGACTGCTGTGACTTCCTTGTCGACCACCTGTGGAAGTCTTGGAGATCCTGTGACACAGAGACCCACTAATGTCCGCCCACATTATCATAGCCCCTGAGAAGGGCATGACAAGGATTCTAATGCTCGTGCACCTTCCCAAACGACATTCCTTAGGCCTAATGGAAGGTGCACCTCCCTTTATCTCCTAGGCGTTCCCAGAGGGTAGCTTCGGGGGATCCTTGGCTTCCCTGTAGATAGAGCCCAACTTACTGGAAGATTGAATCCCACCTGCTGTCCCTCTGAGCGGTTATAACTTTTGTAATTACAAGTTTCATGACTTTTACAGTCCTTGCCCAATGCATGATGTCTTGGGCCTTGGAAATTCCCTTTACCCTAGGCAAGCTTGATTGCCACTATGAGATACCTGACATCAGGAAGTCTATTTCTGAAAAGACAAAGTCGGCACGGTTAATTTTACTGAAAGTGTGAATTTCTCCAAAAGCATAGCTTCTACTTTCTCATCATTGTGTCAGGGTTCAGAACAAGATGAAAAATGGCTTCCCACTCTCGGTCTGTCCTTTCACACTCTATGAAAAAGATTCCTGCACACTTGTGTTTATTGCAGCACTGTTTACAAGAGCAAAAACAGAACCCACCGTGCTGCCCCAAAAAAGAGGACTGAATTTTTAAAATGTGGTACATATGCATGATGGAATATTACGCAGCCATAAAGAAGGACAAAATCATGAACTTCACAGCAACCTGGATTCTCCAGTTTCACCCAATGTGCTCAGAAGTCCATGACGTTGCCTTCTTTGTGGCTGCATACTATTCCACTGGGTCTACATACACCAAAAACCATGCGTACGTCCAGAAGCTATTGAAGTAAAAAAAGAAGAAAGTAAAACAAAAGCAGAAACATAAATAAATCATTGAATGCATCGATGAAATGTGACGTTCTTCAGGCTCCTGGACTCAGATGGAGAGCTGCAATAAACAGACATAGTGAGACGTCAAGACAAGAGAATGTCTTTCGGCTCCTCCTGTCCAGACCGTGTCTTCTGGAAGCTGATCCAGGCGCCGAAGCAAGCAGTGCTTTAGAGCAGGGGTCCCCAGACCCTCGGGCCACGGGCTGGTAACCCATCCATGGTCTGTTAAGAACCTGGCAGGACAGCAGAGCTGAGTGGCGGGGGAGTGGGAAAAGCTTCATTCGTGTTTACAGCCACTCCCTGTTGCCTGCACGGCCACCTGAGCACTGCCTTCTGTTAGATTCGAGGCGGCATTCGATGCTCGTAGGAACGTGAACCCTGCTGTGCACCGCACGTTCTGGGGATCTGGGCTGCGCGCTCCTTATGAGAGCCTGATGCCTGATGATCTGAGTTGGAGCCGAGGCGGTGATGTTGGCGTGTCGCCCACCGCCCCCAGAGGGGACTGTCTTATTGCAGGAAAGCAAGCTCTGGGTGGATAAAAGTACACAATAAATGAAATACGCTTGAATCATCCCAGACCATTCCCCGCCACCCCAGTCTGGAAATATTGTCTTCCACGAAACCGGTCCCTGAGGCCCAAAAGGTTAGGGACCGCAGCCTTAGAAGACTCAACAGAGCCGGGGGAGGCCAAGGTGAGGGGATTGCCTGGGCCCACAGGTTCGAGAACAGCCCGGGCAACTTGGCAAGACCTTGTCTCTACAATAAATCAAAAAATTAGCCAGGCATGGTGGTGCACGCCTGTAGTTCCGGCTCCTTGGAAAGTTGAGGCGGGAGGATCGCCGGAGCCCAGCAGGTCGAGGCTGGGGTGGCCATGAGCGTGCCACTGTACTCCAGCCTAGGCGGCGGAGTGAGATTCCAACTCAAAAAAAAAAAAAGAAAAATACTCAGCAGAACAATCCAAGCTTTGACTCCATCCTTGAACTTCCAGGGAATGACAGCTTTGGGCGGCCCCAACACCAGTCTGGAAACCTTCCCCTGCGGGTGGGTGGGGGTGAGTGGAAAGAGGAGCTCCTTACGAGCAGACACAAACGGGTCGCCCTGAATCAATCACCTAATTCTGCGGCCATCACCCAGGCTAGACACGTCCAGGCCGTGTGCCTTGGCTCATGTGAAAACCAATGAAAAGCCTCTGACTCCCGGTCAATGTCTCATTGGCCCTGCTGCTGTGGTGGGTCAGCGTGTTAGGCATGTCATTCCTGCCAGCGTAGTTGTGATTTGTTACAGCAGTCAGTGTGTAGACAGGAAGGGGAGAAGGGACCTCCACGGGGTGCCGGGACCAATGGCTCCCTAGACATTGTCAGCATGGAGGGCTGAAGCATGGCCCAGGTCACCAGCGGGTCCCACCGGACAGCCAAGTGCCAGCTGCCATGTCTTGGGCTTCCTGAACTCACACACGCCCTGCACCTGTCTAGTGTCACCTCTGGCTCTCAGGGTGACCCGTGAGCGGGGCGTCACACATATCAGGAGAATGGCTTAGGAATCACCCAGCCTGACTCACAGAGTGTCCTAGAACCAAGAGATGGTATAATATCTGCTTTGAAGATAGGGAAACTGAGGCAGAGAGTTTCGACGACTTTCCCCAGGTCAGCTGGAGAGTGACGGCACCCTAACTTCAAAGCCCACGCACTTGCGTGAAACCCTCGGCGAGGACCACACCCCTGTGCCCACCCACCTACCCATAATCAGTGTGTGAGACCCACTGCGTGCCGACTGCTTCTTAAGCCACTGCGAGACGACCTCATTAAGTCACTCTGCAAACGGGGGTCACCAGGCTGATTGCAGGGGAGGACGCCGAGGCCAAGAAAAGCTATGGGGCTAGCTGCTGTTGGGGAGAGGGGAGGTGGTGGCTTGAGGGATCCCAGACCCCCCAGTCCTGGCTCCGGGCACTATAGTCCTAGAGGGACCAGGCACACGCAAGACACTGGTGATACCTGATGGTTTTGTCTCTCCCTAGTTATTTCGCTTTGTGCTAACTCTTCATGGAATGAGAGAGGGGAGGGCTGGAGAAACACCTGGGAATGAGCGTACTTGGAACCAAGGTGGAAACAGAGGTCACGTGTTAGGGACATGGATATACAGGAGAGGCGTGGTGGCAGCTTCTGCTGAGCACCCGATATCCTTTAAGTAATGATATTATCAGGCCGGGCGCGGTGACTTCCCCTGGTAATTCCAGCATTTGGGGAGGCCAAGGCAAGAGGATCACTTGAGCCCAGGAGGTCGAGACCAGTCTGGGCAATACAGTGAGACCCAGTTCTTCAAAAAAGAATAAAAGTTAGCCAGGTGTGAGAGCACTCATCTGTAGCCTCAGCTATTCAGGAGGCTGAGGCGGAAGGATCACCTGAACCCAGGAGTTTGAGGCTACAGTGAGCTATGATAGCCTGGGTGACAGAGCAAAATGCTGTCTGTCTCTCTCTCTCTCTTTCTCTTTTGTTTTGAGTTGGGGTCTCACTCCGTCGCCCAGGCTGGCATACGGTGGCATGATCATGACAACCACAGCCTCGACTTTCTGGGCTCAGGTGTTCCCTCTGCCTCAGTCTCCCCAGTCGTTGGGACTACAGGCGCACACCACCATACCCAGCTAATTTTTAAATTTTTTTTTGTAGAGACGAGGTCTCGCTATGTGGCCCAGGCTGGTCTTGAACCCCTGGGTTCAAGCAATCTCTCTGCCTCAGTCTTCCCCTAAGGGCCAGGGTGACAGACACGAGCCGCCATTCCTGGCCAAGGCCCTGTCTCTTAAAAAAACAACAACAAGCCGGGCTCGGTGGCTCAGCCTGTAATCCTGCACCTTTGGGAGGCTGAGGTGAGTGGATTGCCTGAGCCCGCAGGTTCAAGACCCACCCGGGCAACGTGGCGAGACCTCATCTCCACAATAAATCAAAAAATTCACTGGGTGTGGGAGCGCGCACCTGTAGTCCCAGCTACTTGGAAGGCTGAGGAGGGAGGATTGCCAGAGCCCAGCAGGTCGAGGCTGCGGCAGCCGGGAGCAGCCACTGCACTCCAGTCTGGGCAACAGAGTGAGATTCCAACTCAAAACAACAACAACAACAACAACAAAAACAACAATATTACCCTTAGCATCCATCACATGTATGTTAACATACATCGAGGAGCATGCTTTGAATATTAATATTTATGGAGAACTTGTGTGTGCAGAGCCAGGCATGGGGTTGAGTCTGGGGAACATTTCTTCACGCAGTAATTGTTCCCAGGCTGATTAAGTAGCGGCCGATGGGGTGATCTTTCTCCCCGATGGCCAGAGCTGGGATTAAGTGTGAGGTGAGGGGAGGCCATGGTCAGAGGCACCAGGGGCTTCTTCCTCCTGGCACAGAAGCCCCCGCCTATCTCCCCCTCTCCTGACAGGGGAGGGCACAGGGCTCTGGCTCAAAGCCCAACTCACCACTCACTGTGTGATCTTGAACACGCTGGTCAAGGGGAACTGTGTTTGTGCCTCCCTTCCAGGGGAAAGGCCAGGGCAGGGTGCTGTGGTCCAGGAGGACCGCCAGCGGGGTGACCTGGGCCACCCTTCAGCCCTCTGTGTTGACTTCTGGGGAGTCTTTGGCCCTGGGACCCCACGGAAGGTTATTCTGCCTATTCTGTCTGTGTGCCCACTGCAAGTCTCAACTTTGCCGGCAGGCATTGCAAGTCTCACAGGCTGACTCATCACGGCAGCAGGGCTGGAAGCAAGGTGGTGGCCTCGAGGTCAGAGGCTGACGTGCTTGATGTGGGCGACAGCTTTTGGATTCGATGATCGACTTGGGGTGATAAGTTTGCTTCTGGGCATAGAGCGAATGTAGACACCCCATTGCACCATCTGAATGTGCACCATGCTGGCGATGGTTCCCATTGACTTTTCTGGAGACAGAAGCAGCGTCAAGCTTATTCTCCTGAAAGCAGAAGGGGATTGGAGCTTTGAAAACTGGTCTGTTTGTTTTCAGGCTTACTAGAAAAGAATACGGTGTAAGTTGTGTCAGCGCTGGAACTGGCCAGAAGTCTTGGTCCCCCCTTCTAGAACAGTCAGAGATCAGCTCACTGAAGGAAAGTAGTGGAGGTTTAGCTACTTTGATGAAGAGACAAGAAAAACTCATGGTCTGAAGAGATAAAGCCGCCATTGGGGCAGAACTCAAATATGACCCAGGCGTGAGCATGATCGGATGAAGACCTAAAATAAATATAATGAACATTAAAGGAACTAATGGAAAAAGTAGACAAATGCAAAAGCAGATGGTAATGTCAACAGAGATGGAACGAATGTCTAAGAGCCAAACAGAACAAAAGGCTAGAAATAAAAAATGCGGTCGGGCTTGGTGGCTCAGCCTGTCATCCCAGCATTTTGGGAGGCCGAGGCGACTGGATTGCCTGAGCCTACCGGTTCGAGACCTGCCTGGGTAACTTGACAAGACCTCATCTCTACAATAACTCAAAAATCAACCGGGCGTGGTAGCGCGCACCTGTCGTTCCGGTTACTTGGCAGGCTGAGGTAGAAGGATCCCCGGAGCCCAGCAGGGCGAGGCTGCGGTGGCCGGGAGCGGCCACTGCACTCCAGTCTGGGCGACAGAGTGAGACTCCGACTCAAAAACAACAACAGCAGCAACAACCAAAACACAGTCACGCAAGTGAAGAACGTCCCCAGCAGGCTCATCCAAAGACTCAACTCAGCTGGGAGAGAACCTGAACTGGCAGGCAGGGTCACAGACGCCTCTCAAAATGAAACCCAGAGAGAAAGAAGAGTTGAACAGAGAGCAGAACGTGCGAGAGCTGTGGGACCGTATCAAAGATGTGATGTGTGATTGGAATGTAGAAAAAGAAGATAGAGCCGGGCTCAGCGGCTCAGCCTGTCATCCCGCGCCTTGGGAGGCTGAGGTGAGTGGATTGCCTGAGCCCATGGGTTCGAGACCCGCCTGGGCAACTTGGCGAGACCTCATCTCTACAATAAATCAAAAATTAGCCGGGCGTGGTAGCATGCACCTGTAGTTCTACCTACTTGGAAGGCTGAGGCGGAAGGATCGCCGGAGCCCAGCAGGTCGAGGCTGCGGTGGCTGGGAGCAGCCACTGCACTCCAGTCTGGGCAACAGAGTGAGACTCCAACTCAAAAAAAAAGAAAAAGAAAAAATAAAAAGAAGAAAGAACAGAGGAGAGAGATATTTGAAGGAATTATGGGAAGAACTTTCCAGAATTAATGAGAGACACTAAGTACATGTGCAAAAATCAGAGAACATTGAACACACTAAATACCCCCCCACCCACACACACGCTAGGCATATCATATTAAAACTACAGAGACAAAGAAAAATTCCTGGAAGACGTCAAGAATAAAACATTTGATCTATCAGAGAGCAAGAATAAAAACCATAGTGGGTTTATCCACAGAACCCACACAAAAAGAGAGCAACATAAAATATTTTGTACTGAAATTAAAAAAACAAAACAACAACTCTGCATGTAGAAAAATTATTTTTTTTAAGTGAAAGAAATAAAGACTTTCTCAGAGGAAAAAAACATCCATGAGGGAATTTGTCAGCAGCTACCCTGTAATAAATATTTCCGCGTTCTTTTTTTTTTTTTTGAGTTGGAGTCTCACTCCGTTGCCCAGACTGGAGGGCAGTGGCCGCTCCCGGCCACCGCAGCCTCGACCTGCTGGGCTCGGGCGATCTTTCCGCCTCAGCCTTCCGAGTAGCTGGAACTACAGGAGCGCGCTACCACGCCCGGCTGATTTTTTGATTTATTGTGGAGATGAGGTCTCGCCAAGTTGCCCAGGAGGATCTCAAACCCTCAGGCTCAGGCAATCCACTCACCTCAGCCTCCCAAAGGCATGGCATTATAGGCTGAGCCACCGAGCCCAGCTGTTTCCGCATTCTTTAGGTAGAAAGAAGGTGGTGTCGGCAGCAACTTGGAAAGAAGAAATAAGTGAAAATAGGATAAAACATTTTATTTTTTTCTTATTCTTAATTGTTTTAAAAAAGGTCAGATGTAGCAGCTCATACCTGTAATCCCAACACTTTGGTAGGCCAAGGTAGAAAGATTACTTGAGCCCAGGAATTCAAGACCAGGCCTAGACAACAGAGAGAGATGTCATCTCAACAACAAAAAAAAATTTTTTTAATTAGCTGCACATGGCCGAACTCGATGGCTCAGCCTGTCAGCCCAGCACTTTGGGAGGCTGTGGTGAGTGGATTGCCTGAGCCCACAGGTTCGAGACCAGTCCGGGCAACCTGGCGAGACCTCATCTCTACAATAAATCGAAAACTAGCTGGGTGTGGTAGCACGCACCTGTAGTTCTGGCTACTTGGAAGGCTGAGGCGGAAAGATCGCCAGAGCCCAGCAGGTTGACGCTGGGGTGGCTGTGAGTGTGCCACAGCACTCCAGCTTGGGCGACAGAGTGAGACTACAACTCAAAAAAAAAAAAAATTAGCTGCATGTGATGGCATGTGCCTACAGTTCTAGCTACTTGGGAAACTGAGGCAGGAGGATCGTTTGAGCCTAGGAATTCAAGGCTGCTGTGAGTCATGCTCACAACACTGTACTCTAGCCTGGGTGACAGTGAGACTCCAACTCAAAAAATTGACCTAAAGGATAACTTTTTCCTTAAAGCAATGATAGTAACAATATATTGGACTATTACATAGTGGATTACAGCATGTGGATAAGTGCCATGAATAATAGTGATGGCCCAAGGGACAGGAGAGAGAGCAACAGAGAATCCTCTTTTATAAGGTAATTCTACTGCACACATAGCGAGACAGTGCATTGGAAGGAGAATATGGAATACTTAAAAATGCATGTTGTAAACTCTAGGGAAACCACTAGGAAAATGTACAAAATAAGTGTCATTTAGAAACCAGAAAGAAACTGGACACAGTGGCTCACACCTGCCATCCAAGCAATGTGGAAAATGGAAGCAAGAGATTGCCTGAATCCAGGGGTTTGAGACCAGCCTGGGCAACATGGGGAGATCTCATCTCTCTAATAAATCAAAAAAATTAAAAATTAACCAGGTGTGATGGTGTATGCCTGTAGTTCCAGCTACTTGGGAGGCTGAGGCGGAAGGCTTGTCAGAGCCCAGCAGGTCGAGGCCGTGGTGGCTGTGAGCGTTCCACTGCACTCCGGTCTGGGCAACAGAGTGAGACTCCAACTCAAAAAAAAAAGAACACAGGAAAGGTAGAAAGAGGAGAGGAGAAACAAAAAACAAATAGAAAAAAATGCAAACATGGCAGATATTAATAATTGCTTTACCCGGAGAGCTATTCTGGGTCATGTAAAGACTTAATATTATTTTTTTGTTGTTGTTGTTGTTGTTTTGAGTTGGAGTCTCACTCTGTCACCCAGACTGGAGTGCAGTGGCCGCTCCCGGTCACTGCAGCCTCGACCTGCTGGGCTCTGGCGATCCTTCCGCCTCAGCCTTCCGAGTAGCTGGAACTACAGGCGCACACGACCACGCCCAGCTGATTTTTTGATTTATTGTAGAGATGAGGTTATAGAGATGAGGTCTCACCAAGTTGCCCAGGTGGGTCTCGAACCTGCGGGCTCAGGCAATCCACTCACTTCAGCCTCCTAAAGGGCAGAAATATAGGCTGAGCCACCGAGCCCGGCTTAATATTGTTATACTGTCAGTTTTCCCCAACGAGATCTATGGATTCAGTGCAATGCAGTCAAAACCCTGGCAAACTGTTCTGTAGGTATGTATTTAAAAAAAAGAAGTTCTAAAATTTAAAGACGACGTACCTAAAGTAGCAAAAACAATAATTAAAAAAGAACAAAGTTAGAGCCGGCCTCGGTGGCTCAGCCTGTAATCCCACGCCTTGGGAGGCCAAGGTGAGTGGATGGCCTGAGTCCGCGGGTTCGAGACCCGCCTGGGCAACTTGGTGAGACCTCATCTCTACAATAAATCAAAAATCAGCTGGGCGTGGTAGCGCGCACCTGTAGTTCCGGCTACTCGGAAGGCTGAGGCGGAAGGATCGCCGGAGCCCCGCAGGTCGAGGTTGCGGTGGCCAGGAGTGCCCACTGCACTCCAGTCTGGGAGACAGAGTGAGACTCCAACTCAAAAAAAAAAAAGAGTGGACTGGGGCCGGGCACGGTGGCTCAGCCTGTCATCCCAGCACTTTGGGAGGCGGAGGCGAGAGGATTGCCTGAACCCCAGGGTTCGACAGCAGCCTGGGCAACTTGGCGAGACCTCGTCTCTACAGTAAATCACAAAAACTACCGGATGTGATGGTGTGCGTCTGTAGTTCCAGCGACTTGGAAGGCTGAGGCGGAAGGATCACCTCCAGCAGGTGAAGGCTGCAGTGCTCAAAAAAAAAAAAAAAAAAAGAGAGGGCTTGGTCAAGAGGACTGTGTGCTCATGAAGGAAAGAAGGACGTCATCAAGGAAGTGGGTTTGTCGTCGAAGAAATGGGTTCCTTATAAAAAGAGAGATTCAGCCTACTCACCTCTTTTTTTGAGTCATGGTCTCACTCTGTCTCCCAGCGTGGAGTGCAGTGGCACAGTCATGGTCACCGCAGCCTTGACCCCGGGACTCAAGTAATCCTTCTGCCTCAGCCTCTCAAGTAGCTGGGACTACAGTTGTGTACCACCACACCCAGCTCATTCTTTTTTTTTATTGAGTCAGAGTGTCCCTCTGTTGCCCAGGCTGAAGTGCAATGGCATGGTCATGGCCACTGCAGCCTCAACCTCCTGGGCTCAGGCCCGTTATTTCACCTCAGCCTCCCAAGTAGCTGGGACTATAGGTGGGCACCACCATGCCCAGTTCATTTTTTAAAAAATTGATTTGGAGTCTCACTCTGCCGCCCAGGCCAGAGTGTAGTGGCACACTCACAGCCACCACAGCCTCAGACTCCTGGGCTCAGGCGATCCTACTCAGCCTTCCAAGTAGCTAAAACTACAGGCATGTGCCACCACACTTGGCTAATTTTTTTTTTCTTTTTAATTTGAGTTGGAGTCTCACTTCATCGCCCAGGCTGGAGTGCCGTGGCACACTCACGGTCACCCCAGCATCGGCCCACTGGGTTCCAGCAATCCTTTCACCTCAGCCTTCCAGGTAGCTGAAATTATGGTGTGTGCTACCATGCTTGGCTAATTTTTTGATTTATTGTAGAGAAGAGGTCTCATCAAATTGCTCGGGCTGGTCTCAAACTTGTGGGCTCAGGCAATCCACTTGTCTCAGCCTTCCAAAGTGCTGGGATTGCAGGCTGAGCCACCAAGCCCGGCCCTTTGAAAAAAATTATTGTAGAGACGAGATCTTGCCATGTTGCTCAGGCTGAGGCAATCCTCTCTCCTCTGCCTTCCAAAGTGCTGGGATGACAAGCATGGATCACCATGCCCAGCAAACTTTTTTTTTGGTTGAGCTGGAGTTTTATTCTGTCACCCAGACTGGAGTGCAGTGGCCATTACCGGCCACCGCAGCCTCGACCTGCCGGGCTCCGGCGATCCTTCTGCCTCAGCCTTCCGAGTAGCCGGAATTACAGGCACGCGCTACCACGCCCGGCTGATTTTTGATTTATTGTAGAGATGAGGTCTTGCCAAGTTGCCCAGGCGGGTCTCGAACCCACGGGCTCAGGCAGTCCACTCACCTCAGCCTCCCAAAGGTGCGGGATTATAGGCTGAGCCACCAAGCCCGGTTGCAAACATATTTTTTAAAACTGTAGACACAAGGTCTTGCCAAGTTGCCCAGGCTGGTCTTGAACCCCTGGGCTCAGGCAATCCTCTCACCTCAGCCTCCCAAAATGCCGGAATTGCAGGGGTGAGCCACCGCACCCGCCTCAGCCTCCTTTCCTCTCTCTCGCCCATGTGATGCCTTCCAGCATGTTATGAGGCAGCCAGAAGGCCCTCGCCAGATGCTGGCACCTTGATCTTGGACTTTCCAGGCTCCAGAACCATGAGGAAACACGTTTCTGTTCTTTGCAAATTACCCAGTCTCAGGTGTTCTGTTATAGGGGCAAGAACAGACAAGACCCCCCCCGGAACCTGTGAATGTGACCTTATTTGGGGAAAGGGTCTTTGCAGGTGACATCAAGTTATGAACCTTGAGATGAGACCATCCTGGATCACCTTTGTGGACGCCAAACCCAGTGACCAGTGTCCTTCAAGAGATAGAAGATGGCCGGACTCGGTGGCTCAGCCTGTCATCCCAGCACTTCAGGAAGCCGAGGCGAGTGGATTGCCTGAGCGTGCGGGTTCGAGACCAGCCCTGGCAACTTGGCAAGACCTCGTCTCTGCAATAAATCAAAAAAATGCAGGCGTGGTAGCATGCGCCTGTTGTTCCGGTTGCTTGGAAGGCTGAGGCAGAAGGATCGCCAGAGCCCAGCAGGGCGAGGCTGCGGTGGCCGGGAGTGTGCCACTGCACTCCAGCCTGGTCGACGGAGTGAGACCCCAACTCAAAAAAAAAAAAAGAGATAGAAGACAAAGGAGCACAGGGGCAGAGGAGATGACTATGTGAAGGCAGAGGCCAAGCCTGGAGTGATGCCTCCACAAGCCAAGGAACACCTTTGACTGCCAGCTATCACCAAGATCTGGAGAACCAACCCTTGGCGGCGCTGCCGGCCTCCAGACCTATGAGAGAACACATTTCCATTGTTCTAGGTCTCACAGTCGGTGGCATAAAACCCCCAAAGCAAATGCAACGTCTGAGCCTTTTGATCTCAGACCTCAAAAAGGGAAGCTGCCCGGGGTACCATGAATTTCAAAACATCCACAAGAACTTTTGATCTGGGATTCCAGGGCCTGAATCACACAGCCTTTCGAAGAAAGCACCTTCCTGGTGGTGAGAACTCAGCAGCTGGAGGAAACTGGGGTCTCCTGGCATCCCGAGGAGGGCGATCAATGTTCACAGCCAGCCGGCACCGGACTTCCCAAGAAGACCCTCCTGTGGAAACAGGCTGTTCGTAGGATGAAAGCGTTTTATGGCCTGCCCTTCCCCCATCAGTGCTCACAGTGGTGAGCTAATGAAGATGTATCCATGCTTTTCCAGACACGCACGGTCATTCCCGATTTGTGTGTGTATGTTTTGGGGTTTTCACAAAGCACTTCCACGCTGCCCAGCAGGCAGAGCAGGAACCTGACATCCCCACTCCTCAGACAGCTGGAACTTGGAACGGAAGTCCAGTGGGGATGGCATCGCTGGTCTTGACAGGAGGTTGGAGCAGTGACTGTGCCCACGCTCCTGGCACTGTTCTCCGACAGCCTTGGGGACCCCCATGAGCACAGATTTCTGGTAGGTGCACATGCATGGGAACTAAGCTAGACACAGAGAGTGCAGGGTTAGTGTGTTGCATCCACAGGCAAGTAAGCGTGGTGCAGCCCTGGAGGCCACGGCTTCCACGTAAGCTGAGCTTGCTTCCAATGCAGAAAGAAGACCAGGGCCTCCGAAGGACAGGAATCACCAAGGAATCTGTACTGGTCACCTCAGGCCACTGTCACAAAATGCCACTCACTAGAGAGCTCAAAAAGAAATTATTTTCAGCCGGGCTCGGTGGCTCAGACTGTCATCCCGCACTTTGGGAGGCTGAGGTGAGTGGATGGGCTGAGCCCGCGGGTTCGAGACCCGCCTGGGCAACTTGGTGAGACCTCATCTCTACAATAAATCAAAAAGTCAGCTGGGCGTGGTAGCGCATGCCTATAATTTCAGCTACTCGGAAGGCTGAGGCGGAAGGATTGCCGGAGCCCAGCAGGTTGAGGCTGCGGTGGCCGTGAGCGGCCACTGCACTCCAGTCTGGGTGACAGAGTGAGACTCCAACTCAAAAAAAAAAAAAAGAAATTATTTTCTCTCCATCCTGGAGGCTGGAAGCCTGAGGTGGAGGTGTCGCAGGGCTGGTCCCTCTGAGGCGTCCCTCCTGGGCGTCCAGACGCTGCCTCCTCTGTGTCCTCACAGGGTCAGCCCTCTGTGTGTGTCTGTGTCTTCATCTCCTCTTCTTCTAAAGCAGGGGTCCCCAAGCCCTGGGCCGGGACCGGTACCAGTATTTGGCCTATTGGAGGTGAGTCTGTCAGATCAGTGGCGGCATTTGATTCTCATAGGAGTGTGAACCCTATTGTGAACTGTGCATGCAAGTGGTCTAGGTTGCATGCTCCTTAGGAGAATCTAATAGCTGATGCCCACCCTCTCCAGGTCCGTGGAGAAATTGCGTTCCCCAAAACCAGTCCCTGATGCCAAAAAGGTTGGGGGCCGCTGTTATAAACGTCTCCGTCCAGCCGGGCGTGGTGGCGTGCACCTGTGGTTCCAGCTATTTGGAAGGCTGGGGCAGAAGGATCGCCAGAGCCCAGCAGATCAAGGCTGCGGTGGCCAGAACCCTGCCACTGCCCTCCAGCCTGGGTGACAGAGTGAGACTCCAACTTAAAAATAATAACAATAAAGGACTCAGTCCTATGGAATTAGGGTCTGCCCTGGAGTCCCCATCTTAATTTAATTGCCCCTTAATTTATTTATTTATTTATTTATTTTGAGTTGGAGTCTCACTCTGTCGCCCAGACTGGAGGGCAGTGGCCGCTCACGGCCACCGCAGCCTCAACCTGCTGGGCTCCGGCGATCCTTCCGCCTCAGCCTTCTGAGTAGCTGGAACTACAGGCACGCGCTACCACGCCTGGCTTATTTTTGGATTGATCATAGAGACGAGGTCTCACCAAGTTGCCCAGACAGGTCTTGAACACGTGGGCTCAGGCAATCCACTCACCTCGGCCTCCCAAAGCGTGGGTTTACAGGCTGAGCCACCAAGCCTGGCCTATCATTCTGTTAAATACATGGCTTCCCTGTAGGAGCCAGCCATTTTGGCAGTCATTATGACACAACAGGAAAATCCTTCCTTACCCATCAGGAAGCCAAGGGCCGAGAGTTCAGAATGTGTGTGTATTGAAGGGTCAGATAAAAACAGTTGGCTTAGTTTGTCTTATAAGAGCAAAGTTTAAATGTAGGCGTGAGCTACCAAATTCAAACTGTGTAATTTCTGCAATTCTGCCCACGAGTTCGGTGGTCTTATAGTGTTCTTAAAAACAACATCCCAGCCGGACTTGGTGGCTCAGCCTGTCATCCCAGCACTTTGGGAGGCTGAGGTGAAAGGATTGCCTGAGCTCAGGGGAGACCAGCCCGAGCAACGTGGCGGGAACTCGTCTCTACAATAAATAAAAAATAAGCCAGGTGTGCTGGCACGTGCCTGTCATTCCGGCTGCTTGGAAGGCTGAGGCAGAAGGATCGCTGGAGCCCAGCAGGTCGATGCTTGGGTGGCCGTGAGCGTGCCACTGCACTCCAGCCTGGGCGATGGAGTGAGACTCGAAGTCAAAAAAAACCCCCAAAAACCCCCAACATCCCACAACACAAAGGTAAAGGGGAAGATTCCTGCTAATGACAAATTTAAAACTTTTACTCAGAACAACGTTAATGGCAGTTTGAGAAAATACTCTGACAAGGCAGAAACCCAGGAGACAGGAACAAACTTCATCTTTGAGTGTCTTTGATGGCACTTTGTTTTTGCTTGTTGAACAAGGTCTCTGTGTTTGTATTTGAACTGGGCACAATTACCCAGTAAATTCCATAGTCGGCCTTGCTGGGGGGCAAAAGGGACCCCTCTCAACAACTGGACCAACACTCAAGTGCCCCCTGACTGGATTGACATTCCCCTGACCAATTGCTGCAGCGGAGAGGGGATGCCTGTGTGCTGATTGGCTTAGATCTTGGTCACACGCCCTGCACTAACCTGTGATTACGGGGGTGATCCTCATCAAAGCCCACTCAGAGTTGGTAACAAAATCAATCTCTCTCCATCCTAGGTCTGGTCCACAGAAGGGTGGTTCCCCCCCAAAAAATCCGGTCATTGTTAGGAAGAAGGAAGATGAGAGTGGATTTGGGGGGACAGCCCGTGTATGTGGGCTCTGTGTGGTTTTCTGAGACCCAGGACTGAGAATCCAAGAATCTTGGCCTTCGGATCTTGCATTCGAGAATCTTCCACCCTATAATTAATTATACATCTAATTCTTTGTTTAATCTCCACTTCCTCAGATTCTGATCTCAGTGAGGGCAGGGCCATGCTTGCCTGGACCAAGGTGGTGTCCACAGCCAGGGGGTGGGGCTGGATATGAATGACGGAGGTGAAGAGTCCGTCCGTCATGGAATGAATGTCGGAGGTGAAGATGCTCCCTGGAGGTCACATCCAGGTCTCCTGACAAGCACCCTCCCCTCATGGGTCAAAGTTCAGGAATGACCTTCAAAGTGCATGTCTTCAGAAGGAGGTAAAAGACCCCAACACCGACTGTCTGCTTAATCACACTCTGTGTTCAGGGGCGTCCAGGACTCGCCGTAATGGATGTGGTGGCACGGAGCATCACCCAACTAGAAGGCTTTACTACCCCCTGCTTTTTCCTTCTAGATGATTCTACCCGCCAGGCTTATTCTCATTCCAAATAAAATGCTGGCCCTTGATGGTAGCGTCTATTTCCCGACTTGGTGTGGGATGGGAGGCCCACACACACACACACAAACACGGGCTGGATTATAATTTTCTCCAGCAGATTTTTTTTAAAAAATTTTAATTTTAAAGATGTGGCCGGGCTCGGTGACTCAGCCTGTCATCCCAGCACTTTGGGAGGCCGAGGTGAGTGGATTGCCTGAGCCCATGGGTTCGAGATGAGAGCTCATCTCTACAATAAAATAAAAAATAGCCAGGCGTGGTGGCGCACATCTGTAGTTCCGGCTACTGGGAAGCCTGAGGCAGAAGGATCGCCGGAGCCCAGCAGGTTGAGGCTGCGGTGGCTATGAGCGTTTGTGTCACTGCACTCCAGCCTGGGCAACAGAATGAGACTCCAACTCAAAAAAAAAAAAAGATGTGGGTACAATTCAGGGTTAGGTATACAAATGTCCATTATGCAGAAACCCTTGTTGATGAGGTATGGGCAGTTGTTTTGAAGTTGACTTGGCCTCAGAAAGCTCCCCCAGAGCCACTGCTGGAAAAGAGGCCGACATATTGGATCCATGCTGAATAGTCAAGCACTCCGATGGTGCTGTGTCAGGAATTAGTCGATAATGATGAAAAATGACTCGTTTGCCAGATAATGGGCCCGTGCAAAGGGGGAAGGGAAGGGGCTGAGGCCCAGCAAAGTGCTCATTAATCAGGGTGAGGTGGGGGACAGGGGACCAGGGTTCCCTGCCGGGATTACCATCTGCAGTGCAGGGAGGGGAGGGATGGGTCTGCCCCCATGCTGTCCCCACCTCTGCCTCCGTTCTGCTCCCAGAATCCTCTGGGTCACCTCAAGGAGCTTTCTTTCAGCGAACACCTGCTCCTGGCCGAGAGGAGCTGGGGGAGGGGAGCCCCGCGCACTCCCTAGCCCCCGACTCCTGGGCGGGCTGCTTCAGGAATGTTCCTGTGGGCTTCATGACCCGGACCCTGGAGGGGAAGGGTCGGGGCTGACTCTGTTCCCCAGGGCCCAGCACGGAGCCCTGGAGATGGGTGCCCAGGCAATCACTGACCACAGGGTGGGAGATGGCTTCTGCTTGCTCTGCAGCCAGGGCAGACGGCCAGGAGCTTGGTTGGGTTGAACGAAACGTCAAGATGACTTCAATGGTGGGGTGTGTTTCCACCTCCAGGAACACAGACTCATGGGGCCATCACTAAGCTGTGGAAGGTGCCGGTGGGGCTGGAGGGTGGGTGCAGAGAGGGCTCTAAGCGGAGAGGATGGGGGGCACCCTGAAGGTGCTGCCTGTCAGTTCACCCTGTCCCACAGACAGAGCCCAAGTCTCAGGGACCAGGTCATCCCACACTATACAGATGGGAAGACTGAGGCAAAGAGACCAGTTCACCCCACGCCCCGCACAGAGAGACTCAGGCTCAGAGACCTGGTCACCGCACCCCACACACGGAGACACTCAGGCTGAGAGACTCGGTCCCCTCACCCCACGGACAGTTAAATACTCATACTTGTCCAAGGTGTTCGGCCGGGATTCCTGTCCAACGGCTTCTCCCTCAGAGACTGCACTGGCCAGCCTAGCAAAATGACCGCCCTCCAGGCCCTAATCCTTCACAAGAAGTTTATAGATTATGTGACTTTTTTTTTTTTTTGGAGTTGGAGTCTCACTCTGTCGCCCAGACTGGAGGGCAGTGGCCGCTCCCGGCCACCGCAGCCTCGACCTGCTGGGCTCCGGCGATCCTTCCGCCTCAGCCTTCCGAGTAGCTGGAACTACAGGCGTGCGCTACCACGCCCGGCTAGTTTTTTGATTTCTTGTAGAGATGAGGTCTCGCCAAGTTGCCCAGGCGGGTCTTGAACCCACGGGCTCAGGGCAATCCACTCACCTCAGCCTCCCAAGGCGTGGGATTACAGGCGTGATTCTTTTTTTGAGTCGTGGTCTCACTATGTTGCCCAAGCTGGAGTGCATTGGTCAGACCAGTGCTCACCACAACCTCCAACTTCTGGGCTCAAGAGATCCTCCTGTCTCACCCTCCCAACCAGTCAGGACTACAGGTGAGTGCCTCCATGCCTGGCTAACCTTTTTTTCTGAGACACAGTATCTAGCTACGTTGTCCAGGCAGATCTCAAACTCCTGGGCTCAAGAGATCCTCTTGCCTTGGCCTCCCAAAGTGCTGGGATTACAGACGTGATCCACCATGCCCAACTAGAGTGTGTGATTTTTAAGTTAACAGATTTCTAGCCCACAGCCCCAACCAAGGTCCCAGCCAGCAGCCAGCACTGCCCGCCAGACCAAGGAGGGAGGGAGCCTTCGACACGTGATCTCACACAGCCACCATGTGCAGGTGCATGGCGGGCCCCGGACGTGTTCCCCACCCCCAATCAAACAGGAAAGAGAAACATAAGTGATCGCTTGAGATTGAAACCAGCCTGGGCAACATAGCAAGATCTCATCTCTACAAAAAAGAAAGAAAAAAAAGCCGGGTTCAGTGGCTCAGCCTGTAATCCCGCGCCTTGGGAGGCAGAGGTGAGTGGATGGCCTGAGCCCGCGGGTTCGAGACCTGCCTGGGCAACTTGGCGAGACCTCATCTCTACAATAAATCAAAAAATCAGCCGGGCGTGGTAGCGCACGCCTGTAGTTCCAGCTACTCAGAAGGCTGAGGCGGAAGGATCGCCGGAGCCCAGCAGGTCGAGGCTGCAGTGGCCAGGAGCGGCCACTGCACTCCAGTCTGAGCGACAGGGTGAGACTCCAACTCAAAAAAAAAAGAAAAAAGAAAAAAAATTATCTGTGCAGGGTGGCACGCACCTGTAGTCCCAGTTACTTGGGAGGCTGAGACAGGAGGATCGCCTGAACCCAGGAGTTCAAGGCTGCAGTGAGCCATGACAGTGCCACTGTGCTCCAGCTTGGGCGACAGAGTGAGACCCCGACTCAAACAAACCAAAAAATGGTTGGCTAAAATACTTGCATGCTTTCCTTCTGGGAAACCACAAATGGAGCAGTTCATACCAGCAGGGTCTCCAGATGAGGGGTTTTCAAGAACACATGAGGGAAGAGAGGATGCTGGAGGCAGGCAGTTCGCCCTGACACCCCTCCCTAACCCAGAGGTCAGACCTGGCTCTCCTGCAGCTAAGCTGCCCGGGAGCTTCCCAGCTGGGGCCCCTGCCGGGGTCACACGGTCATCTTAAGCTGTGCGCCAACCCGGCTACCTTCCAGGTGGAGGACACCACCCAGGCCCAGTTCTCCAGGGCGCAGAGGCTCTTCCGTGATTGTCAGCCCCCAGACTCCACCCCGGCCCTGTGACCTCAGACAGCCTCCCTCCCCTCCCTTGCCCACCCTGGTCACAGGAGAGCCCTGGGAACACTGCCAGGCGCTCCTGCCGCCGTGGGTCAAGTCGGCGGCGGATGGAGTCCCTTGGAATGGCCGAGGACATTCCCTAGGAAAGCGCACCTGGGCTCCGAGGCTTCCCCTCGGGGAAGACCCCCGTGTCGAGGCGTCCTAAACCCCTGCCCACCTTCCGCCTCCCCGCCTGCATTTTCTCTAAGACCTTCGTTGAGTCTGCACTGTGGGTACCTGGGTCTTTCATCTTCCGGGTGGCAGCTGCGCCTGGCTCTCCTGGGGTTGGAAAGGGTCCCTGCCCCCCCCCCCCCGGGTGGTGAGACTTCAGACGTCGCCAGGGTTTCGCCGAGGTGGTTTGGAAAGCCAGGGGGAGTCGGAGGCTGTTTTTCTGCCTCTCTCTTTCGGGTCCCTAGAAGCCCGGGCTTATGCAACATGTTCTTTATGGCTGGAAAAAAGACAAGCCCTCATCGATCACCGGGTCTGAGTGGCAGGGCCAGCCAGGCTGTGAAACAGAACATTCGTAATGTTTCTTTGTCTGCCCTGTGGGGTTCTCTTTCTCCGTTGTAATCAATCGCGCACACACACACACATGTCGGCCCCTGGGTCTGTTCTCTCGAAATGCTCTTGGTTTGCGTCAGTCGGGGCTAATTCGTATTGGACATCATCGCAGCCTGTTCAAAGGTCCCGGGGCTGCCAGGGCACATGGCCACCCCCTGGGTGTGGGGGGACGGGCAACAGAATGTGTTGGTTCCACGGTTCTGGAGGCCAGGAGGCCAAAGCCAAGGTGTCAGCAGGGTGGGCCCTCTACAGGCTCTGACGGGGGACCCCTCCTCGTCTCTTCCTGTGGACGTATCACCCGTCTCCACCTCCTTCCAGGTGGTCTCTTCTCTCCGTGTCTCCCGCCTTCTCTCCTCTCCTGAGGACACTTGTCCCCGCGTGTAAGGCCCACGCTCATTCAGAATTATCTCACCCTCAATTTCATGACATCTGCAATGACTCTTTTTCCAGGCCGGGCACGATGGCTCACACCTGTGATCCCAGCACTTTGGGAAGCAGAGGCGAGAGGGTTGCCTGAGTCCAGGGGTTCAAAAAATTAGTCAAGTGTGAGGGCGCGCGCCTGTAGTTCCAGCTACTCAGGAGGCTGAGGCTGAAGGATCACCGGAGCCCAGCAGGTTGAGGCTGTGGTGGCCAGGAGCATGCCACTTCCCTCCAGCCTGGGTGACAGAGTGAGACTCCTACCCAAAGAAAACAAAAACCAAAAGACTTAACTACCAACAGCCTACTGCTGGCCGGAAGCCTTAGGGATTGCTTAGCAGTCAACCAACACGTATTTTGTATGTTACACGCATCTCATACTGTGTTCTTACAGAAGAGTAAGGTAGGGAAAAAAAGTTTAGCAAGAAACCCCTCCTGCACGATCAATGTCTATATACCTAACCCTGAAATGTACCCCACATCTTTATTTAAAAAAATAAAAGAAACCCCTAAGGAAGAAGCCACATATTTCCTATTCATTAAGCGGAAGTGGATCGGCTCACAGATCTTACATCTGCATTGTCTTCCTGCGGTGGCGCACAGTGAGACTCAACACCTGTTAAGGCCAAGAGATTTAATGGGTCGCACGCGGTGCGACAGGACCTGAGGGTCAGGCTGGAGCGCTGAAGCAAGGGCGCGGCGGCTTTTACAGGGGCTTAGGGCGACCTGTCAGTCGTTTACAGGTCGGCTGGCACAGCTCCGTCCAGGTTGGTGGATTTTTCGCGGGCGTGGGAAAAGGTGAACCGGACTGTGGAAGAAGAACCCGGAAGGTGCCGTTTTAGGCGCCCCCTTTGTTTGCCGGGTCGCCATTTTAGGTGGGGGCTGGGTTTCGGCCCCTTTCCAGGACAAGGGAGGGGATATGGTTTGCCAGCGCCTGGCGGTGGCCCTGGCCGTGGCCCTTCAGGAGGGGTGGGTCTTGCTGTCCCGGGAGGGGGCGGGGTGGAGGGGGTGGGTAGAGACAAAAGAAAACCCAAGTGCAACTAGCCTTACGTGGTTTGAGCCCCTGTCGTCCAGGGATCAGCTTACTTGGCTTCTCCACAACCCTGCTCCTTCCAGGAACTGTCAACACAACCTGTCATTTCTACAGCCTCCTGGCCTCAAAGCCGGATGGGACGCCCTCGGGCCTGCCCCCGGCATTCTAGAATGTTCCACGGCGGTGCCCGAGGCTCCATTCTCAAACACTCCTGTGTGCCAAGTCTTTCTCCCAGACCCCCTCCCTGGGGCTGCCCCGTCCAGGTGCCTTCCTGCCCGAGTGTGGACCCCCTCCTCGTGCCTGAGATGAGCTGGCCCCACCTGCTCATTTTATCCAGGGTCCATTTGTTTGTTTGCTTGTTTGTTTTGAGTGGAGTCTCACTCTGTCGCCCAGACTGGAGTGCAGTGGCCACTCCCGGCCACCACAGCCTCGACCTGCTGGGCTCCAGCGATCCTTCCGCCTCAGCCTTCCAAGTAGCCGGAACTACAGGCGCGCGCTACCACGCCCGGCTAATTTTTTATTTCTTGTAGAGACAAGGTCTCGCCAAGTTGCCCAGGCGGGTCTCGAACCCGCAGGCTCAGGCAATCCACTCACTTCAGCCTCCCAAAGTGCGGGATTACAGGCTGAGCCACCGAGCCCGGTCTCCAGGGTCCATTTGAATGTCACTTCCACAGGCGGGACTTTCCGAGGACAGGCAACACCTGCCCCTTTCTTCCCTCCCCCCGTATGGCTTGAAACCACAGAAGCCAGGTGTCCCTTTGGGTTGGAATCAAGGGGTCATCGGGGCTGGATTCTCCTGGAGGCTCTGGGAGGGAGGCTGTCACCCTGCCTTGTCCAGTGTCTGGAGGCCGCCCGGGTGCCTTGGCTCCTGGCGCCATCCTCTGTGGACAAGCCAGCAACGTAACATCCCCAGTCTCTCGCTGGCTCTGTTTTTTGTTGGTTTGTGTGTTTGTTTTTGAGTCAGGGTCTCGCTCTGTCACCCAGACTGGAGTGCAGTGGCACTATGCAGCCTCAACCTCCTGGCCTCCAGTGATCCTCCCACTTTGGCCTCCCAGGTAGCTGGGATGACAGGCGGGCGCCACCACACCTGGCTAATTTTTCTATTTTTTTTTTTTTTTTTTTTTTGTAGAAGTGAGGTCTCGCTATGTTGCCCAGATTGCCCTTGAACTCCTGGACTCAAGCGATCCTCCCGCCTCAGCCTCCCAAAGTGCTGGGATTACAGGTGTGAGCCCCCACTGCCTGCCTGGAACATTTTTGTGTGTCCTGATTTTTATTTACTGAATCTGGCGGCCCTTTGCCACAGAAAAGGCCACGGGCATTTACGCTGTCCTGAAATGATCTGTTTCGAGGTTTGTCGGGCCCGTGAGACTGGCCTTCTTGAGGCAGGGACTAGTCTCCTTCCTCTGCATCCAGGCAGAGGGCATCGTCAGGCTGGACAGGCTCTCAGCACCGCGTGCGCGTGGCAGGTGGTCGAGTCTGTGGACAGTGGCCCGCGTGGTGCTCTCCTTGCTGCCTGGTATGTTCTCGTTCCCAGGGTCGTAAGCCCGGTAGCCATTGCATCTCCAAGCCCAGCACACTCATCTTGGCGCCTCCCAACGTCGAGGCCGGGGTGGCCTCCTTCCTGCCCTTTGTGGCATTCGTGTCCAGAAAAATGGCTCCCATCCTCACAACATGAGGGAGGTCATGGGCTGAGAGTGTTGCCTCCTGACGTGTGGATAAATCTTCAGTCTCGAGTCTGCCTGGGGGTTCATGCACTGAGAATAGCAGCCTCCCACCAGTGTCCTGGATGCTGGCCACCATCTTTCTCTGGCCACTTCTATTTTTCGGATAGAGCTGTAAGCCTATCCAACACCCACTCCGTGGTCAGCACAGCGGCACCTTCCATTGTGGACAAACAAGGAGCTTTTAAAGTAGTTTGAGGTGGCTGGGCTGGGTGGCTCAGCCTGTCATCCCAGCACTTTGGGAAGCCGAGGTGAGTGGAATGCCTGAGTCCGCGGGTTCAAGACCCGCCCGGGCAACTTGGCGAGATCTCATCTCTACAATAAATCAAAAATTATCCGGGCATGGTAGTGTGAGTCTGTAGTTCCGGCTACTTGGAAGACTCAGGCGGAAGGATCGCCGGAGCCCAGCAGGTTGAGGCTACGGTGGCCGGGAGTGGCTACTGCACTCCACTCTGGGCGACAGAGTGGAACTCCAACTCAAAAAAATAAAAAATAAAAAGTAGCCGGGCTCGGTGGCTCAGCCTGTAATCCCGCGCCTTTGGGAGGCCGAGGTGAGTGGATTGCCTGAGCCCGTGGGTTTGAGACCCGCCTGGGCAGCGAGACCTCATCTCTACAATAAATCAAAAAATCAGCCGGGCGTGGTAGCGCGCGCCTGTAATTCCGGCTACTCGGAAGGCTGAGGCGGAAGGATAGCTGGAGCCCAGCAGGCGAGGCTGCGGTGGCCGGGAGTGGCCACTGCACTCCAGTCTGGGCGACCGAGTGAGGCTCCAACTCAAAAAAATAAAAAAATAAAAAAATTTTTAAAAAGTAGCCAGGCTCGGTGGCTCAGCCTGTAATCCCGCAATTTGGGAGGCCGAGGTGAGTGAATTGCCTGAACCTGCAGGTTCGAGACCCGCCTGGGCAGCTTGGCGAGACCTCATCTCTACAATAAATCAAAAAAATTAGCCAGGCGTGGTAGCGTGCACCTGTAGTTCCAGCTACTTGGAAGGCTGAGGCAGAAGGATGGCCAGAGCCCAGCAGGTCGAGGCTGCGGTGGCCGGGAGCGGCCACTACACTCCAGTCTGGGCGACAGGGTGAGACTCCAACTCAAAAAAAAAAAGTAGTTTGAAGTTTCACACCCCAAAGACAGCACTCACATTTTGTAAGGAGGCGTGTACATCAGGAGCGGGAATCAAACCTACTGAGCAGAAAGAGGGGTCGACGGAGACAACGGGTGGGGGACAAGGGCCATGGACTAGGTTCAGGGTAAGACGAGAGCCCTGAGCCCCAGGCCCCCACAATAGAGGAGAAACAGAGTCAGCCATGTGTTGGGATAGCCAGGAGGGACAGGCAGGATTCAAGATCTGGGGGGTGAGGCCAAGCACGGTGCCTCATGCCTGTAATCCCAGCACCTTGGGAGACCAAGGCAGGAGGACTGCTTGAGGCCAGGAGTTCGAGACCAGCCTGGACACTACACAGTGAGACTGCATCTCTACAATGTTTTTTTTTTTGAGTTGGAGTCTCACTCTGTCACTCAGACTGGAGTGCAGTGGCTGCCCCTAGACGCTGCAGCCTCGCCCTGCTGGGCTCCAGCGATCGTTCCGCCTCACCTTCCGAGTAGCTAGAACTACAGGCACACGCTACCACGCCCGGCTAATTTTTTGATTGATTGTAGAGGTGAGGTGTCACCGAGTTGCCCAGGTGGGTCTCGAACCCCCAGGCTCAGGCAATCCACTCACCTCAGCCTTCCAAGGCACGGGATTACAGGCTGAGCCACCAAGCCCAGCTCAATTTTTTTTTAATTAACCAGACACGGTGGCTTGTGCCTGTGGTTTAGGCAACTGGAGAAGCTGAGGGGGGAGGGTCGCTTGAGCCCAGGAGGTGGAGGCAACAGTGAGCCACGATTCCACCACTGCACTCCAACCTGGCTGACAGAGCGAGACTCTCTCTTTAAAAAAAAAAATCCCAGCGCCTTGGGAGGCTGAGGTGAGTGGATTGCCTGAGCCTGCGGGTTCGAGACCTGCCTGGGCAACTTGGCGAGACCTCATCTCTACAATAAATCAAAAATTAGCCGGGCGTGGTAGCACGCGCCTATAGTTCCGGCTACTCGGAAGGCTGAGGCGGAAGGATCGCCGGAGCACAGCGGGTCGAGGCTGCGGGGGCCGGGAGCGGCCACTGCACTCCAGTCTGGGCGACAGGGTGAGACTCCAACTCAAATAAAATAAAATAAAATAAAATAGATATCCGGGAGTAGACCCAACCTAGGCTGAGCTTCCCCTGCCCCAGGCACCCTGGAAGATACCTTTTTTCAAGATCAAGTTTGTCTCAATTTTTGTGAATTATGGTCATAACCCCGTGGGGGTCCTGACGTCACCGGCCCAGAACACGTGAGGGCACAGCAGATGTCTTCTGGCTCCGTCTGCCTGAACCCCACTCCCCCTCTTCTAGAAAGAGTGCCCCGGTTCTTCCTAAAGGATCAGGCCACCCACCCCCCACGCTCGTGGTTCCAGCGCGCCGGCCAGCAGAAGCAGCAAGTGTCCCCGGCCGGGTCTGACCAACCTCCTAGGGTGACCGGGTCAAGACGGGCAGGTGGCTGCGCCCATTGGGGGGTCACGTGTGTGCGTGGGTACCTCGTTCCAGGACCCCGTCAGACGTTTTGGCAACGCTCCACTGTCCCCTGCTGAGTCTGTCCGGAGGCAGGGAAAGTGCCACGTCCCCACCAAGGCAATCATCGTCCTCACCAGCTGCTTCTTCCATCCGGACCCTTCCCAGGTTAGAGGCGGCCAGCCACGTTCAGAAGGCCATCCTGCGTGCTTCGGCCTACAGAGGTCAGACAACGTCCCACCAAATATCTGGGCACCCCGTGTCCCGTTCAGGTGACACTGACGTTCGCCATCCCGTGGGCTGAGACCACTGACCGCGGGGTTGGAGAGACATGCACCCTGCTGGCCACCCGCCCGAGTGCCCGTGCTCGGCACCCACGGTCCTCCCCGCCCTCCCCACCCTCCAGCTCTGCTTTCCAAGCTCGACACTTTCCTGTGACAACCTCTCTGCCCGGTGGGGGCTTTCGCATGGACGCTGTTGGCATCTGGAACAATCCTGTCCTCTGTCTTACTGTTTCCTGGTCAAGGAGCTGGATTAGGAAGGACAGCCTCTCTCTTCCTCATTCTGCCTTCCCGGAACCCACCCGACCAGCCCGGCCTGTTCTGAACCCAGGCGGCTGGCACCCCGACAGGTGCAGGGGCCCTGGAAGCCCAGGGAGGCTCGGGCGAGCTCATGCCTCCCCCCCTCCGCAAGCGACCGATCCTTCCTCAGTCGCACCCTCTGGCTGTTGGATGTTCGATCCCCAAAAATCGCTGAAGAGGCCAGGCTTGGTGGCTCAACCTGTCACTCCAGCACCTTGGGAGACCGAGGCAGGTGGATTGCCTGAGCCTGCAGGTTCGCGACCAGCCCGGGCGACTTGGTGAGCTATCGTCTCAAAAATAAATCCAAAGACTAGCCGAGTGTGGTCGCAGGCGCCTGTAGTTCCGGCTACTTGGGAGGCTGAGGCGGAAGGATCACTGGAGCCCAGCAGGTCAAGGCTGCGCTGGCCCTGAGCGTGCCGCTGTGCTCCAGCCTGGGTGACGGAGTGAGACTCTGACCCTAAAAAAAAAAAAAAAAAAAAAATTCACTGAC
Organism: Cephalopachus bancanus; assembly: GCA_027257055.1. Taxonomy (NCBI): domain Eukaryota; kingdom Metazoa; phylum Chordata; class Mammalia; order Primates; family Tarsiidae; genus Cephalopachus; species Cephalopachus bancanus. Next base: position 426,183 of record JAPVLO010000296.1, read on the forward strand.
GAAAGCCAGTTTGGGCCAACCTCTAGGGAGCACATTTATCTTACACACGTCGACAGTGCCAGGCACTGAACCTGGTTTTGAGGGCTCAGAACTGACCGAGGCCAGGCTGGGCACGGTGGCTCATGCCTGTCATCCCACCACTTTGGGAGGCCAAGGCAGGAGGATGGCTTGAGTCCAGGAGTTCGAGAATAGCCTGGGCAACATAGCGAGACCCCGTCTCTACAAAAAATAAGAAAAATTAGCCAGGTGTGGCGACCCACGCCTGTAAGACCAGCTACTCAGGAGACTGAGGCGGGAGGGTCACCTGACCCAGGAGGTCGAGACTGCGGTGAGCTGTGATCGTGCCGCTGCCCTCCAGCCTGGGGGTCAGAGGGAGACCCCGACTCAAAAAAAAAGGAACGAAAAATGGCCAAGATCGGGTTCCTCTCACGTCCAGCTTGGGGAGACCCTGCCAGACAAGGTCAGCGCCCAAAGGTGATGCCATGGCGGGAGGCAAGAGGGAGACGGCAGCCTGTGGGATGGGGGTGCGGCCAGTCTCAGGAAAGTCAAGGCCCCCGTCCTGGAGGGGGGTCAGGGGCTGTCCCCACAGAGCCTGAGGACGCCCCAGGGCTAGAATTACAGGGGGGTGGGGGGAATGGGAGCAGCCCTCTTGGCAGAGAAAGCGCTGTGCCAAGGCCGGGGGCCCTGGAGCAAGTTTGGGTGCCCTGAAGCACATGCCACGGGGTGTCGAGAGCTGGAGGCGACCCCCGCCGCCCATCTGAGGCCTGTGGGTGGGACTCCTTCTGCAGAGAGCGACGGGTCCTGGGGAGGTGCAGGACACCAGCGGGGTGAGGCCGCCTCCCCGCCCGAAGGGCCCGAGAAGCGCCCGGGTCCCAGAGCACCGCAGGCCGGGGGGTCCCGGGACCCTCGACCCCCCTCGCAGTCCGGCTGCCACCTCTGAGGTGAGCCAGGGCACTGCAGCCGCCCCGCGGGGAAACCAGCTGAGCGAGGGAGGCCGGTGCTGTGCGAGCTTCTCCCTGCACGTGCTTCTCCGCCCCACGTGTGCTGCTTCTCCCTGCATGTCTTCTCTCCCTGAGCATGCTTCTCCTCCCTCCATGAGCTTCTCCTTCCTGTGTTGCTCCTCCATATGTATGCTTCTTCTCCCTGAGCATGCTTCTCCTGCGGGCTTCTCCTCCCCACAGATGCTTCTTCTTCCCCGCGTGTGCCTCTCCTTCCTATGTGTGCGTCTTCTCCCTGTGTCTCTCCTCCCTGTGTGTGCTTCTCCCCCATGCGTGCTTCTCATCCTTAAGCGTGGTTCTTCTCCCTGAGTGTGCTTCTCCTCTCTGCATGTGCTTCTCCTCCATGAGCGTGCTTCTCCTCCCTACATGAGCTTCTCCTTCCTGTGTGTGCTTCTCCTTCCTGCATGTGTTTCTCCTCCATATGTATGCTTCTTCTCCCTGAGCATGCTTCTCCTCCTGCGGGCTTCTCCTCCCCAAAGATGCTTCTCCTTCCCATGTGTGCTTCTTCCCCCTGTGTGTGTCTCTCCTCTCTGTGTGTCTCTCCTCTCTGTGTGTGATTCTCCTTCCTGTGCATGCTTCTCATCCTATGTGTGCTTCTGCTCCCTGAGCGTGCTTCTCCTCCTTGCATGTGCTTCTCCTTCCTATGTGTGCTTCTTCTCCCTGTGTGTGTCTCTCCTGTGTGTGCCTCTCCTCCCATGCGTGCTTCTCATCCTTAATTGTGCTTCTTCTCCCTGAGCATGCTTCTCCTCTCTGTACGTGCTTCTCCTCCCCATGTGTGCTTCTCCTCCCTGCATGAGCTTCTCCTCCCCTGTGCGTGCTTCTCATCCTTATGTGTGCTTCTCCTCCCTGACCGTGCTTCTCCTCTCTGCATGTGCTTCTCCTCCCTGAGCGTGCTTCTCCTCCCAGCTTCACCCACCCGTCTCCTAGCAAGCCCTGGGACCTGCGGCACCCGAAGCCGCTTCAGTGGTGGCGTGGCGAGGGGAGCCCCGCCTGAATTCCAGGGGCCCCAGACCCACGCGTTGGACAAAGGGGTTGTGTTCTGCCTGCCAGACTCTCTCTCTCCTTCCCACCTGCGGCCCAGGAGACGGAGGCACCTGCCCGGCTTGAGGGGAGATGGCATGGGGGGGCGTCTGGCGGGGGGGAGGCTGTGGTTGCTGGGTCTCGGCCGCCTTGCCGGAGGGTGGCCCGCAGTCTCCTCAGGGTGGCCCCGCAGGTGCAGAGCGAGGCTGGTGTGGGGGGGGAGGGGGCACTGGAGGAAGAGCTCTGGGCTGAAACCCAGAGAAGGATGACCTTGACAATGATAATGATGATGATGAGGGTGTATGAATTTCAAGTAGATCCTTTCGGCCTTGTGTTTCCTGCTGGGATCAGGCTGAAAGCCAGGCCCCCAAGTCACCCAAGGTCCCTGTAAGCCACAGGTAAAGTGACCCCCATTATCTGCCGAATGCTTCTGCTCCATGGGCCTAGGCATCGCCCAACACTTAGAGGCTATTTTTACTCAGTCCTGAGGTGTCTCTAAAGACTTTGGCCCAGTTTTACTGCATTTTATTGTATTTTTTTTTTTTTGAGTTGGAGTCTCACTCTGTCGCCCAGACTGTAGTTCCAGCTACTCGGAAGGCTGAGGCGGAAGGATCGCCGGAGCCCAGCAGGTCGAGGCTGCGGTGGCCGGGAGCGGCCACTGCACTCCAGTCTGGGTGACAGAGTGAGACTCCAACTCAAAAACACAAAAAAGATAAAAAATTAGCCGGGTGTGGTAGCGCGCTCCTATAGTTCCAGCTACTTGGAAGGCTGAGGCGGAAAGATTGCTGGAGCCCAGCAGGTCCAGGCTGCAGTGGCCGGGAGTGGCCACTGTACTCCAGTCTGGGTGACAGAGTGAGACTCCAACTAAAAAAAAAATACAATAAAAGCCGGGCTCGGTGGCTCAGTCTGTAATCCCAGCGCTTTGGGAGGCTGAGGTGAGTGGATGGCCTGAGCCCACAGGTTCAAGACCCAGCTGGGCAACTTGGCGAGATCTCATCTCTACAATAAATCAAAAATTAGCCGGGCGTGGTAGCGCGCGCCTGCAGTTACGGCTACTTGGAAGGCTGAGGCGGAAGGATCGCCAGAGCCCAGCTGGTCGAGGCTGAGGTGGCCGGGAGTGGCCACTGCACTCCAGTCTGGGCGACAGATGAGACTCCAACTCAAAAAAAGAAAAAAAAAATTTCAGTGACAGCTTAAATTATTTTATTCTTTTGAGATGGGTCCTCTCGGCATCCATTTTTGGTTTTGTGTTGTGGTTGTTGTTTTGTTTTGTTTGTGTTGGGGTCTCATTCTATCACCCAGGCTGGAGGGCAGGGGCGCAATCACGGCTCACTGCAGCCTCAACCTCCTGGGCGATCCTTCCTCCTCAGCCTCCCGGGTCGCTGGGACTACAGGCGCCACGACGCCTGGCTCAGTTTTTGATATTTTGTGGAGACGAGGTCTCACTCTGTTGCCCAGGCTGGTCTTAAACTCTTGGACTCAAGCCATCCTCCCACCTCGGCCTCCCAAAGTGCTGGGATGACAGGCGTGCGTCACTGTGCCCGGCCTACAACTTTATTGATGTATAATTGACCTTTACCAAACGGCCCATATTGACAGTGTACAGTTTAATAAGTGTTGACCTATGCATACACAAGGTGTTTCATCCTCCACACTATTGGCATTTGGGCTGGCCCTCGCAGACTCCAGCTGGACCCCCATACCTGTCACAGCCAAAACCCCACTTCTGGATACCTGGGCCTCTCTCGGCCCCAGGATGGGTCACACTCCATACAGAGAGCAGCCAGTTTCTTTCATTCTTTTCGAGTCTCACTCTGTCACCCAGACTGGAGTGCAGTGGCCGCTCCCGGCCACTGCAGCCTCGACCTGCTGGGCTCCGGCGATCCTTCCGCCTCAGCCTTCCAAGTAGCCAGAACTACAGGTGCGCTACCATGCCTGGCTAATTTTTTGATTTATTGTAGAGATGAGGTCTCACCACCTTGCCCAGGCGGGTCTCGAACCCGGGGCTCAGGCCGTCCACTCACCTCAGCCTCCCAAAGTGCAAGATTACAGGCTGAGCCACCGAGCCTGGTTAGCCAGTTTCAATGATTTAATTCTTTCAAGCCAGGAGAGATGCCCTCTCCCAGAAAAAGGACCCAATTCTCGGAAAGCTCCCTTGCCCACACCAGTTCTCATGAGGCAGCTTCGTATGTGGATTGGCTTGGTGTCAAATTCTGTTTAATGTTTCCCCCTGGGTTGCACCCAGGAATACCATATTTGGGTCGTGGAAATGAGTCTGTAATGAACTTCCAGACAAACCTAACGTGTCCACCTACTTGCTCTCCGTTCCCGTGGCCTCAGAGCCTACCTGGGGATTCCAATAAAAGGGGCGAATGTCGAATCCACAGGGTGAGTTTGGAAGAGCCAGAGGGCTGGCCAGACTCTATGAAACTTTTTCCTTTCTTAAAATCCATTAATAAACACATTAAACGCGATCTCATGACATCATGTATAATCCTGAAATCGTGCATTGAACACGATTTCTTTTCCAAAGCTAAATAGAAACATTTCGACGAGGTAAGCAAAATAAATAAGAGTACAAAGATTTTTTTCTTATGTTTAGAATTCTGGGGATTAAATTTTAATCCTTCATTTTAATGAGAAACAGATTAGCTCTGTGAAATACATGAAGAATTTGTCCTTGGGAGAATATTATTTCAGGTCGGTTTTTTGTTGTTGTTTTTTTTTAACTCAGAGACTGGTTAAACTTGTTTTCTGGCTAGTGGGTGAATTGGAGTTACTTGAAAATATGGCAACAGAAGAATCTTTCTAGAACGAAAACACAAAGCGACTATTATCTCTGAGAAGTGAGAATGGGGTTAGAGGGGAAGGAAGAACTTTCTCATTGGATATCTGTCATATAATGTTTGAATTTTTTTAATCGCTGTGTCGTAAGGTAATCATTGTAAAATAACGCACGACACAATTTGTGAAGAATCACTCAGAATTCTGAACATTAAGAGGCAAATAGCGAGCCGGGCTCGGTGGCTCAGCCTGTAATCCCATGCCTTTGGGAGGCTGAGGTAAGTGGATTGCCTGAGCCGCGAGTTCGAGACCCACCTGGGCAGGCGAAACCTCATCTCTACAATAAATCAAAAAATGAGCCGGGCGTGATAGTGCACACCTGTAGTTCCAGCTATGTGGAAGGCTGAGGCGGAAGGATCGCCGGAGCCCAGCAGGTCGAGGCTGCAGTGGCTGCGAGCAGCCGCTGCCCTCCAGTCTGGGCGACAGAGTGAGACTCCAACTCAAAAAAACAAAACAAAACAAAAAAAAGAGGCGAGGCAAATAGTGTTAACCTTTCGGTATGTATGTTCACAGATGAATATTCTGGGGGGAAGGGGCGTCGGAGTCTCACTCTGTTTCCCAGGCTGGGTGCAGTGGCACAATCGCAGCTCACAGCAGCCTCGACCTCCTGGGCTCAGGCGATCCTTCCACCTCAGCCTCCCGAGTAGCTGGGACTCCAGGTGGGATGAGCTGTGAGTGGAATGGAGAGTGTCCCTTCCAGGTGGAGGCATTTAAGGCTGGTGGGTGGTTCGGGTGGCTCTGTCGTCCTTTGCCGTGACAATATTGGAAGCACATGAAGGAACAGCTGTCCACGGTGGTGAGTGGAAAAAGGCCAGGGCAACCCCTTCGGGTCCCCTCCCACTGTGGGAGCTTTTCTATCCTCTCAGTAAATCCTGCTTTCTCACTTTAAAAAAAAAAGAAAAATAAACCATGTGGGTGAGAAATAAGCGACGGAGTGTAAGCCACCTGGAATAGGGGATGTTTGTTATCACAGCACAACGCGATCTATGCTGACTGATACACATTCCTTCTGGCTGCCTCCAGCGCGCCCCTCTCCTCTCCAAAAAGTCAATCTCCAGCTTTTTGCAACATCCTCCACTCCGTGACCAGCCTCACACCCTGTCGGTGGCCCAGACATCCTCCTTTGCTGATGAAGGACGGGGTCTCTATTGTAAGAAGCACGGCAGAAACCCCCGAGGATGCCGCCACCCCCGAACTTGGTTGGCGTCCCATGGGCCATCTGACCCAGCAGGCTGGTCGCTTTGTGCTGCTAATGTGTTCCATCTTTTTTTTTTTTTGAGTTGGAATCTCACTCCGTTGCCCGGGCTGGAGTGCAGTGGCACGCTCGCGGCCACTCCAGTGTCGACGGCGATCCTTCCACCTCAGCCTTCCAAGTAGACGGAACCACAAGCGCATGCTACCATGCCCAAATATTTTTTATTTATTGTAGAGATGAGGTCTCACCAAGTTCCCCGAGCTGGTCTTGAACCTGTAGGCACAGGCAATCCACTCACCTCGGCCTCCCAAAGGGCTGGGATGACAGACTGAGCCACGGAGCCTGTTTTTTCTTTTCTTTTTTTTTTTTGAGACAGGGTCTCCCTCTGTCGCCCAGGCTGGAAGTGCGGGCGACATGGTCATGGCTCCTGGCAGCCTTCACATCCTGACCTCAGGGATCCTTCCACTTCAGCCTCCCCAGTAGCTGAGACCAGAGGCACATGCCACCAAGTCTGGCCAATATTAAATCTTTTTTTTTTTTTTTTTGTAGAGACAAGGTCTCACGTTGCCCAGGCTGGTCTTGAACTCCTGGGCTCCCGTGATCCTCCTGCCTCGGCTTCCCAAAGTACTGGGATTCTACGCTCGAGCCAGCGTGCCCAGCCCCATGAATGCATTTTGAGCTTGCGTCTCCAGCTGCATATTGGAATCTGTGTCAGGATGCCCGGACCTTAACGGGCGCTGTTGGACCTGACAGTCAGGCCACCGCCGTCCAACGAGCGCCCAGCCGCCCTTGGCTGATCGGCTTGGCAGGCTGTCTTACAGCCATTTCAGCAGTTATTAATCCCAAGACGCAGCAAGGTCATGTTCAAATTGAGGCGACCAGCGTGCTGAAATGGTCTTGGGAGGCAAGTCAGAGTTTGAGTGGAGACGTATTCAAGCCTGACCTCACGTTGCCATGCCTGGATGAACACACGTCTCCCTCTGCGCCCGCTGGAGAGAGGGAGTAGCCATTCTCTCCCGAGCTTTCATGAGACTTATTTATTTTTGAGTCAGGGTCTCATTCTGCCACCCAGCCTGGAGTACAGTGGCACGATCACAGCTCACTACAACCTCAGGCTCCTGGGCTCAGGCGGTCCTCTTGCCTCGGTCTCCTGAGTAGCTGGGACTACAGGTGTGCACCACCACGCCTGGCTAATTTTAAAAGTTTTTTTGTAAGCCGGGCTCGGTGGCTCAGCCTATAATCCCGTGCCTTTGGGAGGCTGAGGTGAGTGGAATGCCTGAGCCCGGGGGTTTGAGACCCGCCTGGGCAAGTTGGCGAGCCCTCATCTCTACAATAAATAACAAAAAAATTAGCCAGGCGTGGTAGCGCGTGCCTGTAGTTCCAGCTACTTGGAAGGCTGAGGTGGAAGGATCAACTGAGCCCAGCAGGTCGAGGTTGCGGTGGCCAGGAGCGGCCACTGCACTCCAGTCTGGGCAACTGAGAGAGACTCCAACTCAAAAAAAAATTTTTGTTTGTAGAGACAAGATCTGGCTATGTTGTCCAGGCTGGTCTCGAACTCCTGGGCTCAAGCGATCCCCTCGCCTTGGTCTCCCAAAGTGCTGGGATTCCAAGAGTAAACCACCACACCCAGCTTGGTGAGAAGATTCTGAAGGCAGACAAAGCCTCTCCATCTAGCGGCTTTCATTTTCTAGCTGTGACTTCAATTTAATTCGCTGTTTTCAAGAACACATGTGGCAGCAAAACTTCTCACACCCTGCAGAAGACTATGAATCTACCCAAGCTCTCATTAAAAATAAAACAGCCGAACACGGTGGCGCAAGCCTGTAATCCCAGCACTTTGGAAGGCGGAGGTGAAAGGGCTGCCTGAGCCCAGGGGTTCGAGACCAGCCCGGGCAACTTGGCAAGACATCGTCTCTACAACAAAAATCAAAATATTAGCCGGGCATGGTGGCGCACACTTGTAGTTCTGGCTACTCGGAAGGCTGAGGCGGAAGGATCGCCGGCGCCCAGCAGGTCGAGGCTGCAGTGGCCGGGAGCATGGCACTGCGCTCTAGTCTGGGCGACAGAGTGAGACTTCAACTCAAAAAGATAAAAATAAGCCAGACTCGGTGGCTCAGTCTGTAATCCCAGCACTTTGGGAGGCTGAGGTGAGTGGATTGCCTGAGCCTGTGGGTTCGAGACTCGCCTGGGCAACTTGGTGAGACATCATCTCTCCAATAAATAAATAAAAATTCGCCGGGTGTGGTAGCGCGCACCTGTAATTCCGGCTACTCGGAAGGCTGAGGCGGAAGGACAGCTGGAGCCCAGCAGGTAGAGGCTGCAGTGGCCGGGAGTAGTCACTGCACTCCAGTCTGGGCGACAGAGTGAGACTCCAACTCAAAAAAAAAAAAAGATAAAAATAAAACAAATATTCAGGCATGGGAGTAGTCTGTAGTCGTTATTAAAATTATTTATTGCATATTCCACACCATCTTTTCAGCTTTGCTCTATCTCTATGGCGGTCTAAGCTCTCTTATCCTTTGTGACCTTTGCAGCTGCAACATAGGGTCCCTGTTGACCTGAGAGCTCTCTGTCTGTGGCTATTGGCGTGGAAAGGCACTTAGGAGATACCCAGAGAGAAGCCGGGACAAGTGGTTCCGTGAAAGGCCCTGATTATAATTCTTTGTAATGTACTATCCACGATGCAGCTATTACTGGGCCAATGAACCTTTTCTTTGTTTTTTGAGTTGGAGTCTCACTCTGTCACCCAGACTGGAGTGCAGTGGCCACTCCCGGCCACCACAGCCTCGACCTGCTGGGCTGTGGCGATCCTTCCGCCTCAGCCTTCTAGAAGCTGGAATTATAGGTGCGTGCTACCATGCCCGGTTAATTTTTTGATTTATTGTAGAGATGAGGTCTCGCCAAGTTGCCCAGGCGGGTCTCGAACCCACGAGCTCAGGCAATCCTCTCACCTCAGCCTCCCAAAGTGCTGGGATTACAGGCTGAGCCACCGAGCCCGGCTTGTAACTATTCTTAATAATAAATACATAATGTCTTAGTTCATTTGCATTGCTAGGAAGGAGCGTCTGAGGCTGGATAATTTATAGAGAAAAAGAAGTGTATTTGGCTCACGTTTCTACAGGCTGTAACACAGAAGGGAGAATTGGACAGTGGTGTGCAAACAACTCAAGCCTGAAGACACTGGGAGTCAGAACTGCCCAGTTGCCCACCTGGGCGCTCTCCACTCTGCCCGGCCCTCTAGTCCCTAGAGAGAGGGTGGAATCTGGGTCTGGGGCTCCCCGGAATTGGTCTCCCATCTTAGGACCCCCAAACCTGGCTCTGACCCCAGCCCCAGCCAGGGAGAGGGGGTTGAGTAGGGGTGGCACCCTGTTTTCTTAAAGTACAGCAAATCCCGATCTAAACCCTGTTTTTGAGTACTGAATACACTGCTTTCTAAAGAGAAGAGAGTTAAATCTCGTTGAACAAAAAGATTCCATTATTATGTGTTGCACTGGGCCTGGGGTGGATTCTTGCAAGAATTAGCCCGCTTCCGGAGAGGCTGACGGCAGGAGAGGTTTTCAGCCTCTCACCCAAAAATGTCAAATCATTCACCATTTGCCATTTTTTTCTCTTGACGTTTATATCACCTGCTCCGTCCAGAATTAATTGCCTTAACTCTGACCCCGGGAAGCGCAGAGGAAGGCTTTCTGAAAAGTGGGAAACTTACCAAGTGACTCTGTGTACTTCCCAGATGGTGGCAAAGACCAGATTCATTGCTTTATCGATCATTTGCTTAAAAAAAAAAATCTCCTGTCGCCTGCAGAGACGTAAATGCACAGATGTGGATTCCTCTAACAAAAGCCAGCCTCGCACATTTGGACACGTCCAGCTGCAATGCTTCCTAAGACGTTCCTCCCATGGTGCATCACCACTGAGGACCACAAGCTAACCTTTCTCTTTTCTCTCTTGCCAAGTTCCTAACTCAGGGCCTCGGGGAGGTGGTTTTTATTCATCCTCTATCATGTGGCTTCCTTTCCAGCCTGTATCGGCAAGGCATCACATCATAGATTAAGAAGGAAATAAACAGTATTTTATGACCCGGCAAACCCATCTCTTGGGGGCATTTGCATTTGTATGGAATCTCCTCCCTGGGGTCCCCAGAGGGGCTGGACGTTTGTCAACTGTTCCCTTTCAGGGCGCCACCTACGAGCCTTCAACTACATAACAAGAAGCTTCTTCTCAACTCAGCAATGGCGTTTCTTTTACCGATTTCAAAATTCTGTAGACACTAGAGCAAATCTTTGACCCACGACCTGCAAGCTGGGAGATGCCCCACCTCCCCGGGGCAGAACCAGTGTAAACCTTGCATGTATTGATGCATGGGTTTTTGTAATTTCTGTCCTCCTAAGCGGTATGTCACCAAGCTGCAGTTCAACCACTTTGGACACATGCTTTCAGGGCTTTTTGAGATGGTGCCATGGGCCTAGGCCACTCATGATTGGCTCAAAATAAGCCTTTTTTTTTTTTTTTTTTAGCATAGTCTATTGTTCAGGCTGGAGAGCAGTGGCCACACTCACGGCCACTGCAACCTCAACCTGCTGGGCTCAGGCAATCCTTCCACCTCAGCCTTCCAAGTAGCCAGAACTACAGGCATGCACTACCACGCCTGGCTAATTTTTTGATTTATTGTAGAGACGAGGTCTCACCAAGTTGCCAGGCTGGTCTCAAACCCCTGGACTCAGCAATTCTCTCGCCTTGACCTTCCAAAGTGCTGGGATGACAGGCTTGAGACACTTGGCCTAGCCAAGCCTTCTTCTCCTTTTTTTTTTTTTTTTTTTTTTTGAGTTGGAGTCTCACTCTGTCGCCCAGACTGGAGTGCCATGGTCGCTCCCGGCCACCTCAGCCTCAACTTGCTGAGCTCTGGCGATCCTTCTGCCTCAGCCTTCCAAGTAGTTGGTATTACAGGCGTGCGCTACCATGCCCGGCTAATTTTTTTTTTTTTTTTGAGTTGGAGTCTCACTCTTTCGCCCAGACTGGAGTGCAGTGGCCGCTCCCGGCCACCGCAGCCTCGACCTGCTGGGCTCCGGCGATCCTTCCGCCTCAGCCTTCCGAGTAGCCGGAATTACAGGCGCTTGCTACCACGCCCGGCTAATTTTTTGATTTTATTATAGAGATGAGGTCCCGCCTGCCCAGGCGGGTCTCGAACCCGCGGGCTCAGGCAACCCACTCACCTCAGCCTCCCAAAGGCGCGGGATTACAGGCTGAGCCACCGAGCCCGGCTTATTTTTTTGATTTATTGTAGAGCTGAGGTCTCGCCAAGTTGCCCAGGCGGGTCTCGAACACATGGGCTCAGGCAATTCACTCACCTCGGCCTCCCAAGGCGCGGGATTACAAGCTGAGCCACTGAGCCCGGCCTGCCAAGCCTTCTTAAATGTTTTGCAGAGTTTGGTATTTTTTTGTCAACAAGACAGTGTGTATAGGTTGTTAGTAAGAATCTGTCCATCTTGGGCACCACACTGTGCTGTCCCATGCACAGTTGTCTCCTTTGCCGCCTCCTCCTTCTTTTTTTTTGTAGAGATGAGGTCTCACTATGTTGCCCAGGCTGGTCTTAAACTCCTGGGCTCAAGTGATCCTCCCACCGTGGCCTCCAAGATTGCTAGAATTACAGGCATGAGCCACCACTGCCAGCCAGCATGTTTTCTTTCTACGGGAAGAATACAGCCTGCCCCTCCTTTCTGGGTTTGACTCTGGGCTCCACGGGCCAAGTGTGTGTGTCACTCGCCCTGTGTCCTCCACAACGCCTGGGACACTGTGGTCCGTAGGAGAAGCCCAGCCATGTTTCTTATGCTAAATCGATTTGTAAACCTGGACCTGATCTCCGATGTTTATGGACTCCACTTTGCAAATAGGAAGGGCGAGCTGGGTTCAGGAAACACCATGCCAAGTCAACTGAGGCCCCTCCGCCAAGGAATTTGCAGCCCAGGTGAGGAGGAACAATTCTGGGGACCACTCTTACCCGGGCAGAACAAGAACAGAGACAGGAGCAGGACTGGATGTTTCTTTGGTTTTGTTGTTGTGTTTGTTGAGATAGGGTCTCTCTCTGTCATCCCTGCTGGAGTGCAGTGGCGTGATCACAGCTCATCACAGCCTCGACCTCCTGGGCTCAGGCGATCCTTCCACCTCGGCCTCCTGAATAGCTGGGACTACAGGCATGCGCCACCACGCCCAGCTAATTTTTTTACTTATCGTAGAGATGAAGTCCTGCTATGTTTCCTAGGCTGATCGTGAACTCCCAGGCTCAGGCAAGCCTCTCGACTCAGCCCCCCAAAATGCTGGGATGACAGGCATGAGCCACTGTGCCTGGCCACGCACTGGAAGTTTCTCCGAGGGGAGATGTGTGAGCTGGTCTCGAGAGAGGCCGAGGAAGGAGAGGGTGAGAAGGCAGGGACCTCCATGGGGCTGTCTGTCTACCTGGAAGAGGGGTTGCGACCTGAGGTCGCAGGGATGGAAGCCAGTCGAAGACAAAGCAGGGTGTGGTTTGGGGCTGGGCCAAGCCCGCTGGGACTGGGGAGGGGGACGGGAGGCAGAGTCTGGAGGACGTTCAAAGTTAGCAACAAGCCGGGCTCAGTGGCTCGGCCTGTAATCCTGTGCTTTGGGAGGCTGAGGTGAGTGGATTGCCTGAGCTCGCGGGTTTGAGACCTGCCTGGGCAGCTTGGCGAGATCTCATCTCTACAATAAAAGTCAAAAAATCAGCCGGGCTTGGTGGCTCAGCCTGTAATTCCGAGCCTTTGGGAGGCTGAGGTGAGTGGATTGCCTGAGCCCGCGGGTTCGAGGCCCGCCTGAGCAACTTGGTGAGACCTCAGCTCTACAATAAAAATTAAAAAATCAGCCAGGCGTGGTAGCGCACGCCTGTAGTTCCAGCTACTCGGAAGGCTGAGGTGGAAAGATCGCCATAGCCCAACAGGTCAAGGCTGCAGTGGCCGGGAGAGGCCACTGCACTCCAGTCTGGGCGACAGAGTGAGACGCCAACTCAAAACAAACAAACAAACAAAAAAAACTAAGTTAGCAACAGGCAGAGGAGGGGCCAGGTCCAGCGGGACAGAGGGAAAGACAGGCTGGCCCCAAGACAGGCCAGGGAGGTGGACTCAGCCAGACCTGGAGATGGGTGAGACCTGGGCGAAGAACAGGAATTCAGATGCCTTGGGCCCCCAGCCTAGGGCATCTCGTGGCAGGGAGCGTGGGGGAGGAATGAGTCATGTGGAAAGGAGTGTCAAGCCCCCTTTCGGAGATGCCGAGTTTGAGGTCCCTGTGAGCTGGCCGGACATGGACGTCCACGAGGGACTCCCAGGAGAGGCTGCAGCTCCCCATGGGGCTGGGTGAGGTCACCCAGGAATATGGGGCTGTGTGGGAGGGGAGAAGGCAGGGAACAAGCTGGGGGGACTCCGTGTTTCAGAGTGGCCCACAGTGGGGTGCTCAAAGGAGGGGTCAGGAAGGCGGGAAAGGCACCCGTGTCAGAAGCTACTGGAGTGGGGGAGTGTGCATGCACGCTTGAGAGTACAGGGACATCAGTCGGACACACGTGATGGAAACGTCACCACACGGGACGTTTCTCTTGGTTGATCAAACATGTACTTATTGTGTGAGCATGTGCAGCGGTGTGCAGCAACAGCAAAGAAATTTCTGGACCCCAATGTATCACACATTTCTCGGGCACCTTTTTTTTTTTTTTTTTGAGTTGGAGTCTCATTCTGTCGCCCAGACTGGAGTGCCGTGGCCGCTCCCAGCCACTGCAGCCTCCACCTGCTGGGCTCCGGCGATCCTTCCACTTAAGCCTTCCAAGTAGCTGGAACTACAGGCATGCGCTACCACACTGGGCTAATTTTTTGATTTATTGTAGAGATGAGGGCTCACCAAGTCGCCCAGGCGGGTCTCGAACTCACAGGCCCAGGCAATTCACTCACCTCAGCCTCCTAAGGCGCGGGATTACAGGCAGAGCCACCGAGCTTGGCTTCTCGGGCAGCTTTAAGACTGAGCAGATCACGGTAACATCTGGGTGGAGGAAGCCCCGCAGTCCAGTTCTCTACCTGCACACGCGGTGGCTCACGCCTGGACTCCCAGCATCTTGGAAGGCTGAGGAGGGAGGATCGCTTGAGCCGAGTTCAAGACCAGTGTGGGCAACATAGCCAGATGCTGTCTCTACAAAAAATTTTAAAAGCTCAGCCAGAGGCAGTGGTAGGAATCTGTAGTCCCAGCTACTTAGGAGGCTGAGGTGGGAGGATCACTTGAGCCCAAGAGGTCGAAGCTGCAGCAGTGAGCCAGGATCGTGCCACTGCACGCATCGCGCGTGCGCACGCACGCACACACAACACACACACAACACACGCGCACACACACACACACACAAAAGCAATCACAAAAGAAAGTCTGTGCATGCTTTGCTTTTTCATGGCATCAGAGTATACATGGGGCTTTGGATTGCACTTTTGTCCATTTGGGGATTGGGGTCCTCGTTTTTGTGAACATAGATTTAGATCTATTTCTCCTTTTTTTTTGAGTTGGAGTCTCACTCTGTCACCCAGACTGGAGTGCAGTGGCCGCTCCCAGCCACCGCAGCCTCGACCTGCTGGGCTCCGGCGATCCTTCCGCCTCAGCCTTCCGAGTAGCTGGAACTACAGGCGCGCACTACCACGCCCGGCTGATTTTTTGATTTATGGTAGAGATGAGGTCTCGCCAAGTTGCCCAGGTGGGTCTCGAAGCCGCGGGTTCAGGCAATCCACTCACCTCGGCCTCCCAAAGCGCAGGATGACAGGCTGAGTCACCGAGCCCGGCTCTAATTGACATTTTTTTTTTTTTTTTTGAGTTGGAGTCTCACTCTGTCACCCAGACTGGAGTGCAATGGCCGCTCCCGGCCACCGCAGCCTCGACCTGCTGGGCTCCAGCGATCCTTCCACCTCAGCCTTTCGAGTAGCTGGAATTACAGGCATGCACTACCATGCCCAGCTGACTTTTTTAATTTTATTGTAGAGATGATGTCTCGCCAAGTTGCCCAGGCGGGTCTCGAACCCGCGAACTCAGGCAATCCACTCACCTCAGCCTCCCAAAGCACGGGATGACAGTCTGAGCCGCCGAGCCCGGCTTCAAATGACTTTTAAATAAACTTTTCTTTCTTAACCTTTTTCTGTGTCGCAATTCTTTGCACCTACTCGAATCTCTGGGTTCCCAGCATGCACCCCCGGCTTGCCAGCTCTGCAGTGCTGCGCCCCTCTCTGCTGAGCCTCCCTGCGGGTCAACCCGTTTCCACCTCTCCACCCTCACCCTGTTGGGATCCTAACAGTATCTGTTTCTGCTCTTCTGTTTGGGAAAAAGGAAACAAAGTTTTGACCTTATTGCGTCGACTCAGGTTATTAGTGAATCAAGATATTTTTGATATGCTTGTCAATTGTTGTGTTTGCTCAGAATAGATTCATTTGTGTTTTTTGTTTTGTTTTGTTTTGTTTTTTTTGAGTTGGAGTCTCACTCTGTCACCCAGACTGGAGTGCAGTGGCTGCTCCCGGCCCCCGCAGCCTCGACCTGCTGGGCTCCGGCGATCCTTCCGCCTCAGCCTTCCGAGTAGCTGGAACTGCAGGCGAGCGCTACCACGCCCGGCTCATTTTTTTATTTATTATAGAGATGAGGTCTTGCCTGCCCAGGCGGGTCTCGAACCCGCGGGCTCAGGCAATCCACTCACCTCAGCCTCCCAAAGGCCATTTGTATTTTTTTAATGGCTTGTTAAGTTTTGTTTTCATCGTTTGTTTTCCAATGTGCAGTGAAAGTCTCCCTTTTTGTTTTTCGAGTCTTGACAAATGCGTGGTCTTGTCACCACCACATTGTCAAGATAAAAAGCAGTTCCAGCTGGGCACGGTGGCTCACGCCTGTCAACCCAGCACTTTGGGAGGTGGAGGTGAGAGGATTGCCTGAGCCCAGGGGTTTGAGGCCAGCCTGAGCACCATGGTGAGAGATCTCGTCTCTACCATAAATCAAAAACTTAGCCGAGCGTGGTGGCACATGCCTGTAGTCCCAGCTACTTGGAAGACTGAGGAGGGAGGATCGCCTGAGCCCAGCAGGTCGAGGCTGTGGTGGCCACGAACGTGCCCCTGCCTGGGCGACAGAGTGAGACTCTGACTCACTCCCCAGACTCCCCTTTCCTGCTTCTTGGCAGCCTCTGCCCACCCTAGGCCCTGGCACCTACAGACCTAGTCTCCCTTCCAAAATCTGTGCCTGTCCCATCTCGCGCATGGACCATGCAGTGTGTAACCTGATGAGCCGGCCTTCTCCCTGCGAGCCCTGCGTATGTGAACTTCAGTGTTGCTCCTTTTGTTGTGGAAGCCCACCAGGGAGCTGTGTGAACCCGACAAGCAGAGAGCCAGACACGGGTGCATCAGCGCTCAGGAGCAGAGGAAGGCAGGCTTGACTTGGACAGAGCGTGAGGGCGTGAGAGCCATGCTCTCAGATCCCACCTGCTTTTGAACGTGTCCGAGGGCTTTCATGGATGAGGCAGGTGTGCTGGAGGTGAGCCTTGCCGCCTGTGTCCCCCGGGTAGATTAAAGGTCTGGACGCATCACGGAGGGCTGCAGGACCCAAGGATGACCGGATGGGCTCTGGGGACCCCAAGGGTCATTGTTCTTGGAGAGAAAAACAGGCTCATTCATCTTTGGGGCGGCCCCAGGGGATATGAAAATAGTTGTCAGTGACCAGCCTCTGCTGAAATAATAACCTGCGGGCAACCATGTGTGGAAGGGAGAAAAGTTACGGTTTTATGATACAGGCTAAGTTACACTTCTCCATGGCGGTTCAGATGGGTCCCTTCCAAGCTGGGACAACTATGAATCAATCCAGCATTCAGACAAGCTTTCGTGTGAACACAAGCCTTTCTTTTCTCTTGGGTAATTACCTAGATTGGACACATTCAGGACACGCTTAATTTCGTAAAGCATTACAAGGTTGTTTTCTTTCCTTTTTTAAATTAAGAAAGGTAGATTTGTCCAGGCTCGGTGGCTCAGCCTGTAATCCCATGCCTTGAGAGGCCGAGGCAAGTGAACTGCCTGAGCCTGCGGGTTCGAGACCGGCCTGGGCAACTTGGCGAGACCTTGTCTCTACAATCAATCAAAAATTAGCTGGGCCGTTGTAAATATCTGTCTGGGGATGGGGAGACACCTCTTATCAACAAGGGTACCAGAACGAAGCATATTTGTATACCTAATCCTTAACTGTACCCCACAATATCATAATAAAAAATATTGATTAAAAAAAAATTAGCTGGGTGTGGTAGTGTGTGCCTGTAGTTCCAGCTACTTGGAAGGCCGAGGCTGAAGGATTGTCGGAGCCCAGCAGGTCGAGGCTGCGGTGGCCGGGGAGCGGCCACTGCACTCCGGTCTGGGTGACAGTGAGACTCCAACTCCCCCCCAAAAAAAGATAGATTTCTTTTGTGTTTATTTTTATTTTTTTAAAGGGGAGAGGGAGGAAGACAGAGAGAAAGAGAGAGAGACAGCGTTTTATTTTTAGTAGGAGTCTTACCCTGTTGCTCAGGCTGGAGTGCAGTGGCATGCTTATGACCACCGCAGCCTGGTGACCTGCTGGGCTCAGGTGATCCTTCCGCCTCAGCCCTCCACGTAGCCAGAACTACAGGTGCGGGCCATCATTTCCAGCTAATTTTTTGATTTATGGTGGAGACAAGGTCTCGCCAAGTTTCCCAGGTTGGTCTTGAACCTGTGGGCTCAGGCAATCCTCTCACTTGGGCCTCCCAAAATGCTGGGATTACAGGTGTGAGCCACCGCACCCTGCCTGAAAGGTACATTTATTTATTTATTTTTTGAGTTGGAGTCTCACTCTGTCACCCAGACTGGAGTGCAGTGGCCACCCCCGGCCACCGCAGCCTTGACCTGCTGGGCTCCGGCGATCCTTCCACCTCAGCCTTCCAAGTAGCTGGAACTACTGGTGTGTGGTACCATGCCCGGCTAATTTTTTGTTTTTGATTTATTGTAGAGATGAGGTCTCGCCAAGTTGCCCAGGCTGGTCTTGAATCCCTGGGCTCAGGCAATCCTCTCACCTTGGCCTCCCAAAGTGCTTGGATGATAGGCTTGAGCCACCATGCTCGGCTGCTGTTTGTTTTCTGACTGCTGAGTTTTTTGAGAGTACTTGTTTTGAGTATTCTAGACACAAATCAGATGTGTGATTTGGAAGTATTTTCTCCCAGTCTGTGGCATGCCTTTTCATTTCCTTTACAGTATGTCTTTCGAGAGAAAAAGTTTTTGTTTTTTGAGTTGGAGTCTCACTCTGTTGCCCAGACTGGGGTGCGGTGGCTGCTCCTGGCCACCGCAGCCTCGACCCGCTGGGCTCCGGCGATTCTTCCACCTCAGTCGTTCAAGTAGCCGGAACTACAGGCGCGTGCTACCACACCCGGCTAATTTTTGATTTATTGTAGAGATGAGGTCTCGCCAAGTTGCCAGGGCGGATCTCGAACCTGTGGTCTCAGGCAATCCTCTCGCCTTGGTTTCCCAAAGTACTGGGATTACAGGGTGAGCCACGGAGCCCGGCCAGGAAATGTTTTAACCTTTGATGAGGCCCGTTGTATCAATGTTTTTCTCTTTTTTCGTCATGTTATCATAACTAAGAGCTCTCGCCTACGCCAGGGACCACAGCAATCTCTCCTAGGTCTTCTCTGAAAAGTTTGAGCAAGCCGGGCTCCGTGGCTCAGCCTGTAATCCTGTGCTTTTGGGAGGCTGAGGTGAGTGGATTGCCTGAGCCCGCAGGTTAGAGACCCGCTTGGGCAACTTGGCGAGACCTCATCTCTACAATAAATCAAAAAATTAGCGGGGCGTGGTAGCACGTGGTAGCGGAGCGTGGTAGCTCCAGCTACTTGGAAGGCTGAGGCGGAAGGATCGCCGGAGCCCAGCAGGTCGAGGCTGCGGTGTCCGGGAGCGGCCACCGCACTCCAGTCTGGGGAACAGACTGAGACTCCAACTCAAAAAAAACCAAAAAAAGTTTGAGCACGATGGCTCATGTCTGAAATCTCAGCACTTTGGAAGGCCAAGGTGGGAGGATCACTTGAGGCTAGGAGTTTGAGACCAGCCTGGGCCAGACAGGGAGACCTTCCTGCTACAAGATAATAATAATAATATTAATAAATAATAATTAGCCGAGTGTAGTGGTATGTGCCTGTAATCTTAGCAACTTGGGAGTCTGAGGTGGGACGATCCCTTGAACCCAGGAGGTCGAGGCTGCCGTGAGCTATGATCATGCCATTATACTGCAACCTGGGTGACGGAGAGAGACCCTGCATAAAATTAAATTAAATTAAATTTAATTAAAATAATAAAATAGTAGCTTTGAATATGTTTGCCAACCTCTCTCCTGTCCTTCATTTTGCTTGATTTCATTGTTTTGGTTGTCAAATAAGAGGTCCTAACTCACATGCAACCAGACTCATCTTTTTCTGGAAACTAGCTGATGAGTTTAGAAAAACCTTTCTGCCTTCTCCCCACCATCCCCCACCAAGAAATCAGGATAACCACCTGTGACTTTTCTCGAACATTTTATTATGTTGCCTCTAATGCTTGAATCTTTAATGCATCTAACTTTTTTTTTTTCAGTTGGAGTCTCACTCTGTCGCCTAGACTGGAGTGCAGTGGCCGCTCCCAGCCATGGCAGCCTCGACCTGCTGGGCTCTGGCCATCCTTCCGCCTCAGCCTTCCAAGTAGCTGGAACTACAGGCACGCGCTACCACACCCGTGCTAATTTTTTGATTTATTGTGGAGATGAGGTCTCACCAAGTTGCCCAGGTGGGTCTTGAACCTGGGGGCTCAGGCAATCCACTCACCTCGGCCACCCAAAGCATGGGATTATAGGCTGAGCCACCGACCCTGGCCTAATTTTCTTATTTGATTGCATTGGCAAGCACTTTAGAGAAGTGACCAGTACTGAGAATGTTAGCAAGCTCACATTTCTTGTTCATGAGTTGAATGAGAGCAATACTTTGTTTCACAGTGAACATAATGCTTGTTGGTTTTGGTGTGATATGCAAAACTGAATAATATTAAAATAGTCTCGAGTGGTTTCTTTTTTTTTTTGAGTTGGAGTGTCACTCTGTCACCCAGATTGGAGTGCAGTGGCCACTCCCGGTCCCTCCAGCCTCGACCCGCTGGACTCCGGCGATCCTTCCGCCTCAGCCTTCCAAGTAGCTGGAACTACAGGCGCGTGCTACCACGCCCAGTTCATTTTGATTTATTGTAGAGATGAGGTCTCACCAAGTTGCCCAGGCGGGTCCTAAACCCGCGGTCTCAGGCAATCCATTCACCTCAGCCTCCCAAAGTGCTGGGATTACAGGCTGAGCCACCGAGCCCGGCCGGTTTCTTTCTTTCTGTCTTTTTTCTTTTTTTGAGTTGGAGTCTCACTCCGTCGCCCAGACTGGAGTGCAGTGGCTGCTTCCGGCCACCGCAGCCTCGACCTGCTGGGCTCCAGTGAGCCTTCCGCCTCAGCCTTCCAAGTAGCTGGAACTACAGATGCGCGCTATCACGCCTGGCGCATTTTTGATTTATTGTAGAGATGAGGTCTCGCCAAGTTGCCCAGGTGGGTCTCGAACCCGCGGGCTCAGGAAATCCACTCACCTTGGCCCCCCAAAGCGCTGGGATTACAGGCTGAGCCACTGAGCCTGGCCGGTTTCTTTCTTTTTAACCAAGAAATGTTGATGGATCAAACATATTTCCTGGCTGGGTGCAGGGGCTCATGCCTATAATCCCAGTATTTTTGGGAGACCGAAGTGGGAGGATTGCTCGAGCCCAGGAGTTCAAGACCAACCTGGGCAATATCGGAAGACCTCATCTCTACAAAAAAATTCAAGACTCAGTTGGGCGTGGTGAAACACATTAGCAGTCCAGATACTCAGGAGGCTGAGGTGGAAGGATTACCTGAGTCTGGGAGGCCGAGGCTGCAGTGAGCCGTGATTGTGCCACTACCCTCCAGCCTGGACGGCACAGCCAGACCCTGCCTGACTCAAAAAAAAAGATACTATCCAGTCTTGGCTGTGAGCTCCTAAGGCATTCCTTGGAAGCTGCAGAATGCACCCTGGCAGGATTGCAGGCCTGCACCGTGGAGACCAGACACTTCCCTCTCCCAGCCTCCCTGCTCTGCTTCCTTAGTGGTTGGGAGTGGCTCCTGGGGGCATTAACTCCCGAATTCTAGGCACACAGGCCCGGAAGGAGGCAGAACCACTGGAGGTGGGCCTTCCTCCCCCAGGCCCTTCGTCAGAGGCTTCCCCTCCAGCCCGCTGCCCCATCCAGACCTCCAGTCTGGCAGCAAGAGCTTCCGACCCCCCCCCCCGTGATCATCTCAGACTCCAGGAGGAGCAAACTCCCTCCACTTGCTGGGTTTACTGTCCTGATGCTTGTTCAAAGGCCCAGGAGGCCTTTTGAACAAATCCATGGAAAATAAACTCGTGGAAAACGAAAGGAGAAGAGAAGTGCACGTTCTAATCCAGAGGCGAGACGCAGAGGGCTCCTCTGCGCGGCAGTCACGGGAATCTGTGAAATCTGGGGATACTTGCAGCACCAGGCTTATGACACTGAACCAGAAGTCGTGAAATTATGGAGAAACGAGTGAATTGTCCAGTGTCTGCTGTGTGAAAGAACCTCCTGCTGCTGTGAAAAACGAGCAGAAAAAAATGGAGAAGGCATGGAAGACTCCAGCAGGGCCCAGGGAGTGGGGCAGACTTGCTGGCCAGAGCACCCACTTCTACCTGTGCACACCTGCTTTCTCCTATGCACATCCGCTTTCACCTGTGCCTTCACCTGTGCACATCTGTGCATACTTGCCATTATCTGTGCACACCTATCTTTACCTGTGTATACTTGCCATTATCTGTGCACACCTGGCTTCACCTGGCTTCACCTGAGCAGGCCTATCTACGCGGCTCTGTCCTTGAGCAAGCCCCCCTCTCCCCTGCGGACTGCAGCTTCTCACTGTGAGACCAGGGAGCGGGTGAGGTTACTCCGTCTAAGAATCCTGCTCTGGAGAAGTGCTGTCCTCCAGCGACACAGCTTCCCTGCGGGAGACAGGCATGGACAGCTGTCGGAGGCCGTGAGCCTCTGGGTGAATCTAAGCCACAAAATATTTATAATGTTGTCCCCAGGACACACACGGCGGTTGTGTCTCACGTCCCTGACGGTATGGTGTCCCAGTTTCCAGTTCGCTATAAAATAGCTCCTCTTTCCAGAAAGTCCTGGAGAGATCGCTGTGCCGTGTGCTGTCCAGAAAGGTGACTGACGGCTTCATGTTCCAGGTTTGACAAGAAGAAAGACAAGAGGATCAGATGGAAAAGGCTTTCTCTCTCTCTGCGAGCTCATTCAGCGTCGCAGCTCACAGAAACAAACCTGGCAAGTCCTGACACCAAGAAGAAGGACAGATGATGGATGTCTCCCTTCCCTAAACTGAAACTAAAATGCAGTACTCAGTGATGTGTACAGCCACGGCTCCACCGGAAATAATCCTGCAAGATGGCCGGCGTGGTGGCTCACACCTGTCATCCCAGTACTTTGGGAGGCCGAGGCGGGAGGATGGCTTGAGTCCAGGTGTTCGAGACCAGCCTGGGCCACGTAGTGAGACCCCCGTCTCTTTAAAGTCACTGCTGAAGTATTTTCTGATCCCGAACCTTTCCATAAGAGGTTTTATTTTATTTGCTTTGATTATTATTTTTAATAATAGTGTGAAACCATGATACCGTGTACCGAATCCAGTCGGGGTCACGGCCGTATCCATCACCCCGATCATTACCTTGTGTTGGGGCCATTGGGGTTTTTTTCCAAGACTTGGAGAATGTTGCTGAATCTGAGTACAAGGTTGAACTGGATATCTCTAAAAGACACAGAGAAACTGGGACGGAGCAGGACACTGTCCTTAAAATGCCAAATGATGGGGTTCTCACAGAGCACCCTTGTTGGGCCACAAACAGATCAGGGGGACTGGAGCGGGTGGCCCGAGGGGTGCCCCCTTGAGTGGGCAGGTTGGCAGGGGCATGGGTCCCTAGGGAAGAATTTCTTGTAGGTAGCAGAATGGGACAGCAGAAATGTGTTCACCTTCCATGGGGACAACAGAAATGTGTTCACCACTGAATTCTGACCGGCTGACTCTCTTGCTGTGGGCAGTGATCGTTCTAGAAATCTGGAAAAGAGTGTTTTTTGGGGAGGGGTGTGGGAATCTGGTCAGGAGAGGGTTGTATCTTGGGAATGGGTCTTCCAGTCAGGTTTGCAGGGCAGACACACTGCTTTAAATTAGATGACGAGCTTTCTTTGGGTGGGAGGTTCGGTCGGAAGTTGTGGAAGGTAGAGGCTCCACCCCCATCCCCTGCAACCCTCAAGGGTCTGCCCTTGGCCAAAGCACATCAGAACGTTCTGGTCATCCCCTTCCCCAGGACTCCCCAGCTTCCATGTCAAAGACATTCTGCCTGCAAGATCCTGCCTGGTTCCTTTCTTCCTGTTTTAGGGATTACTATTATTTGACTGACTGCCTCTATTATTATTCTTTCAACAAATACTTTATCAAGCTTCATACTTAAGAAAGCGGAGGAAAGAAGTTTGCATATGACAGCTGCCCTCAGGGAGTTCCAGTATTTACTTCATGTGTGTCCTGAAATATTCAGGCTCCAAACACGATTTTTTTTTTAACCTAAGTGCTTTTAAAGACTTCTTTGAAATGTGGGACAATTATGCAAGCAGGGGAAAAAAAAACTATCTAGAGCAAATATTTAACTTTGCCTTTGGTATGTTGAAGCCACCAGTCCATGCAAACCTTTCAGGCATGTCCCATAATAAGAGTGATTTAAAAATGTATGTTTTGCTTCACGGTGGGGGCGCAGGTTGGGGTTTGCATCACGTGAGACTCCAGGGTCCTGGAGGCAGTTTGGACTCAGGTGTTTGTTCCCAGAACCCGTCCTCCGCCCTTCCCCGATCTCTGCAAACTTTAGATCCTGGTGGCAAATCCCTTTCCGGAATACTGGCAAACCCAGAACGCAGAGATCTCCACAGCGACTCAGAGACACACGGCGTGTACTGGGTGAGATTATAAGGAGAAAAGTTAATAGCCAGTGGCCCGCACATCTGATCGATTGGTGGGGCGGGGGAGGGAACGACAGGGCTCGTGGTCGGACCCAGAGGCCCAGGACAGGTCTTTGCGGGCTCGGGCAGCCCTGCCCATCCCGGGGTCCTGGACGGTAACAGGCTTCTTGGGCGTCTCCGGAGGGGCCTTTTTGCCTCCGGGATTCGGCTTGTCTTCTCCCCACCCTCCTCCTCACTGTTTTCTTGGCTTGGGGCGCACGTTTTGCAGGCTGGGCGGAAGGCGCCCCGACCCACCGGCCCGGGGAAGCAGGCGCCGCGAGGGACCCAGGGACAAAGTTTGCAAACGTCTGGCCGTGCCCGCGGCCCCTGGATTTCCGAATCCTATTAAAACGCTCGGGTCGGAGCCAGCTGCGTTCGGGAGAATCGCGCGGAACGAAGCCGGCTTTGCCAAACTCAGGGACTCTCCGGTCCGCCGGGTTGCGCCGCGGAAAAGGGGCGGGGCGGGGCGGGGCGGGGCGGGGCCGGAGGCGGCCCCGCGCGCCCCGCGGTCGCCCGGGGTTGCCACAACAGACCCCGCAGGCCGCGCCGGAGTCGCCACGCGGGCCGGAGCGGGCCGGGGCAGGTGGGCCGGGGGCGCAGGCCGGGCGGGGGGCGGGGGGCGGGGGGCGGGGGGCGGGGCTCCGGGACCCGGGCGCGTCGGGTCTTCGGGGCAGCGAGGGAGCCCCGCCCCCACCTTCGCCCGTGGCGCCCGCGGCCCGCGCCGGGCGGGGCCGGACCGCCCCCCGCCGCAGCCCGGGAGGGGGCGGGGCCGGGCGCGCCCCCGCCCCCCTCCCCTCCCTTCCTCCCCTCCCCTCCCTCCCCTCCCCTCCCCTCCCCTCCCCCGACACCTGAGCTGCGGCGGCGGCTCCCGCGCTCGGGCAGGGCTGAGCGCGGCGCCGCCCAGGGTCTCGCGGCCCGGCCAGGCGCGCGCGGTGCCGGCGCTCCCGGGGGGCTCGGGCCCGCCCCCGACTCGCCGAGCAGGTGAGGCGGCGGCGGGGGGCGCGTGCGGGGCGGGGCGGGGCGGGGGGCTGCGGGCTCCCGACCCTGCTCTCCGGCGGCGTTTCGCGAGCGTCCGCGTTCCGCGAGCGCCGACTGCCGGGTCCGCGTGGTCCCGAGTCCGGGGCGGGGCCGCGGAGGGTCTGCGCGCGGCCGGGCGGGGGGCGAGTCTCCGCAGAGTGCCCCCACGGCCTGCTTGCGGGGCAGGGCCGGCCTGGGAGGCGGGGGGCGGCGCAGGGTCGCAGCCTTCGTCCCCTGCGGGGCGGGCGCTCCCGGCGCCGCCCGCCGCGTCCCTGGGCCGCGCAGGTGGCGCGGGGTCTCCTCGCCCGGGGTCGCCGGCCGCCCGCCGCGGAGCCGGCGCGGGCCGCCAGGGGCGCGCGGGGGCGGGGACCGCGTGGCGGGCGGCCGGTCCCCGGGGACCCGGGCGGCCGCCGGCCCCGCGCCCAGAGCCCGGGCCCTGCGCGCGCGGCCGCCGCGCTGCTCCGGGCAGCCGCGGCCGGCGGGCGGGGCGCGCGGACCCCGGGGTGCCCGGCCCCGGCCGCCGCGCGCACCTGCTGGGGCGAGCCGGCCGCCGCCGCCCTGAATTATGCAGGAGCCTGGCGCCCGCGCGCTGCGGGCGTCGAGTTTCCCCGGCAACTTTCGCCCGGGCGCGCCTCCTCCTCGGCGGCCCCGGCGCCCGGCGCGGGCAGCGCGCCCGCGACGCCCCCGCGCACTCGCCGCCCCGGCCGCGGCGAGCAGGTGGGACCCCCGCGGCGGCGGGGGGGCCCGGGGTCTCGCCGCCCGGGTTCGGAGGCTGCGGCGTCCGTGGTGGTCCTGCTGCCGGGTTCGGAGAGTAGGGCGCCCGCGCTGGACCTCGCCGCCCGGGACCGGAGGGTGCGGGGCCCGCGCTGGACCTCGCCGCCCGGGTTCGGAGAGAAGGGAGCCCACCGCGGACCTCGCCGCCCGAATTCGGAGAGTAGGCGCCCACTGTGGACCTCGCCGCCCAGGGTCGGAGGGTGGAGGGGCCGCGTTGGACCTCGCCGCCCGGGTTCGGAGGATGCAGGGCCCGCGAACCTCGCCGCCTGCGTTCGGAGGGTCAGGAGCCACAGCGGACCTGCCGCCTGGTTTCGGCGGCTGGGTGCAGGGCTCGCGGTGGACCTCGCCGCCCGGGTTCGGAGGGAGCGGGGCCCGCGGTGGTCTCCCCGCCCGAGTTCGGAGAGAAGGGAGCCCACCGTGGACCTCGCAGCCCGCGTTCGGAGAGGAGGGCACCCACTGTGAACCTAGCCTCCCGGAAAGGGCGGGGAACCGCGGTGGGTCTCGCCTCTCCGGTTCGGAGGGTTCGGGGCCCGCGTTGGACCTCGCCGCCCGGGTTCGGAGAGGAGGGAGCCCACCGTGGACCTCGCTGTCCGGATTCGGAGAGTCCGGAGCCCACAGTGGGCCTCGTCGCCCGGGTTGGGGGGCGTGGGTGCAGGGCCTGCGGCGGACCTCGCAGCCCGAGTTCGGATGGCTCGGTGTGGCTCGCTCGGATGGCCGCGGCACCCTTCCCGGGTGGGCCAGCGGGCGAGGTTCACGTTCCCGCCGGGTTGGGGGCGCCGGAGGGGGAATTGAGTGCTGGTGCTCGTGGGTGTCAGTGCTGAGCTTTTAAGGGGGCCCTGGGCAGCTGGTGGGCGTCCAGGCCGAAGCACCGGGCCCCCCGGGGGTCGGCAGCCGAGCACAGTCCTGGGAGTCCTCCGAGGCCACCCGAAAATAAAGTGGCTTCTGCGCTGGGGAAGTTCGAGGTGGAAAATTGGTTAGTTTTGTGACCTCTTTTTCGTTTGAAACTCAAGTTTGAACGTTAATGAGGCCAGTTAGCTAATTAAGCCTGGCGGTGCAGAGAGGTAATTTCCCCGATGGGGGCCAGCGTCTGATGTCGACTTGGGCTTTGACCCGGGACTTTACCCACCCAGTGGGAGGTTCTGCGCCCTAAAAGGAGCTGGATGGACATCAGCCTTGACCTAGGGCCTCTTCCTTTCGAATCAGATAATAATTAGTGGATGCCGACTGCATGCAGGCACAGAGCCTGGGCCCCGCTGGTTTCAGAGCACCCTCCCTTTCCCCCTCCAGGCAACTACTTTTGGAGACCTGAGTTGGAGTGAGGGGAGGGGACTTGGGGGCCTTCTGGGTTAGTTAAGGGGGGGAGTGTGAGCCCAGGGGGTTGCTGTGAGGAGGGTGTTGATAGGTGACCGCTGTGGGCGTTTATCTTGGAAGTCACAGTGTCCTTAAAGGGGGCGGTGGGAGGGAGACCCTTGTCTTGATGGGAATTGGATTGTCATCATCAGTGGTGTCTGGATGCTGGAACTCCTGGCAAGCGGTATTCTAAAGCCAGTGGGTTCCTTTATTAAGTGGGAAATTCCTTGTTTTCCAAGGGGGAAGAATACCTCCTTGGAAAGAGTGGGAAGCTTGGTGCCTCCTCGGGCCCCTAAGGAAGGATGCTGGAATTCATATATGAAAATAACTCTGTGAATAAGTGATTTTGCTTGTCAAGGCCATCCCCGTGGGCTCTGCGGACAGCTGCTTTTAACAAATTAGATCCCATGGGTGGGGTGTGGGGGGCGCAGGGGGGAACTTTCTGCCTGCTGTCTCCAGATATGGTTTGTTTTGGAAAGCTCTGTTCATATTTGGGTAAGTTTCAAGGAGGTTTCTATTCATTCATTTCTTTATTCGAGTGCTTAGTCCTTCCACTGGCACCTAGAGGTCACCTGTGCAGGTGACTTGGTCCCTGCCTAGGGTAAAGGTGGGGTATCACACCTGTGAGGAATGCAGCCCAGAGAAAGGGGAAGGAATTCCCAGACAGCATTGCATTTCATATTTCATCAGGGATGAGGAGAAAGATGGGAGAGAAATCGTGAAACACCGAAAAAACGTACCAGGAGTTGACTGGGAGACTGGAAGACGCTTCTGGAAATGGAATTTTCTAGGAATACAGTGTTTTAGCATACTTGCTTTTGTCTCCCACTATGGACGCGACCCCAGAGGTTAGAGTTCTGGTATCCCGAGTGGTGGGGACTTGTCTAAAGCAGGGCTCAGTTGGGGCCTTGTGGGGCTTGAGGGTGTGTCTCCTGCCTGGAAGGGTCCTGGAACCACGTTTTGCTATGGCTCCTGGCTGAGCAGGTTTGCCCGGAATCCTGGCCTCCTGCCTGGCCTTTTGCCGTGGAAACTCACGTGGAGCCTCTGCCGGGAGGCTGAAGTACCTGGGAGGCTGCAGTACCTGGCGCCCCAGGGACCCTCCTTAGGGCCAAGGGGAGGGTGTGGCTGGGCAGACCAGGTCAAAATGGACGTGGGCCCAGGTGTCCTGTAACTGGGATTGGGTGCCCAGGGAGGAGCACGTGGGGGCTTCCCTGGTCCACATGACCTCCTGGAGATCTCCTGACCCTCTGTCTTCACTGACCTGCGAGACTGTGGAGGGGAAGGAAAAGGGGCACGCCAAACCCGCCTTCCTTTCCTTCTTCAGGGCGCAACCCTTTACCTGGGCAGCCGGGATGATGAATTACTTGCTGAAAGAATGTAAATAAGCCGGGCTCGGTGGCTCAGCCTATCATCCCGGGCTTTGGGAGGCTGAGGTGAGTGGATTGCCTGAGCCCGTGGGTTCGAGACCCGCCTGGGCAACTTGGCGAGACCTCATCTCTACAATAAAAAAAAAAAAAAAAATTAGCCGGGCGTGGTAGCGTGCGCCTGTATTTCCAGCTCCTTGGAAGGCTGAGGCAAGGCTGAGGTGGAAGGATCACTGGAGCCCAGCAGGTTGAGGCTGCGGTGGCTGGGAGCGTGCCACTGCACTCCAGTCTAGGCGACGGAGTGAGATGCCAACTCAAAAAAAAAAAAAAAAAAAAAAAAAGACAGAGCTCAGCTGGGAACCTTCCTGGCCTATGCATGCCAGGCCTGGGCTCCCTGCAGGTTGCTGGTGCCCAGAACTTTCAGGCCAATGAGGGGAAGAGAAATAACAAGGCTTATGACAGTGGTGGCCATTGGGTGCTGCAGGACACAGAGAGAGTTCCCAACCCCGTGCAGATAGATGGTGGGGATCTCAAAACCCCTGGATGGGACCAGGCACCATGGCTCATGCCTGTGATCCCAACACTTTGGTAGACTCAGGCGGGAGTATCGCTTGAGCCCAGGAATTTGAGACCAGCCAAGCCAGGGCAACATGGCAAGTCTTCATCTCTACAAAAATAATAATAAAAAAAATCAGCTAGGCATAGTGGCACGTGCCTGTAGTCCCAGCTATCCAGGAGGCCAAGGTGGGATAATTGTTTGAGCCCAGGAGTTGGAGACCAGCCTGGGCAACCTTGCTGGACCTCATCTCTCCAAAAAATAAAGAAATTAGCTGGCTGTGGGGGTGCGTGCCTGTAGTCCAAGCTACTCAGGAGGCGGAGGTGGGAGGATCTCCTGAGCCCAGGAGGTCAGGACTGTGGTGAGCCATAATTGTGCCACGGCACTCCAGCCTGGGCGACAGAGTGAGACTCCGACTGGAACAAATAAACCCTGGAAGAAGTCTGGGTTTGATGGCATTTCCCTGGGACTCAATGTGGGTCCCTGGTAGAATGATCCTGTCCTGGTTGCGAGGGTGGGGACAGAGCCATCCAGGAGTCGCAGTAATGACGTCAGCTGCTATGGCAGTGGTCGGGGTCTCCTCGTGTCCCTCCTTAACTCACAGATCTCCAAGGAGACAGCCACAGTGGGTTCTTAGTTCTCTTGCCCAGATCAGGAGCCCAAAGCTCAGAGGAGTGAAGCCATTTGGCTTGGGCCACAAAGCCAGGGAGTTAGGGGCGCAGGGATTGCACCCCAGGCAGCCTGGGGTAGGGGCTACCCCAGCCCTGAAACCTACACTGTCCCGCTAAACACATGTCACCCAGCTGGAAAGGCAACCCAGCTGGAAAGGCAACCACGTGGTGGCTAGAACGTGTGCCGTCTTGCCACTTTCTGATCAGATTTCTAGGTGTGATCTGTGTTTTGTCGCGGCTGTGTTGGAAGCAGATTCGAGTGTGGCGAAGGGACGGTCATTTTGTGGGCGCTGACGTTCCCCTCCCCTTGAGGGGCTTCCTGACATACAGGGCTGGGGACCCAGAGGGCTGCCAGGGCTCAGGACAGCGTCCTGGTGACTCTGGGTGGATATGCTCGGGCGAGGGCCGGTTGACTGGGAGGCTAAGCTCTTTTTTTTGCTTTTTTTGAGTTGGAGTCTCACTCCTCCGCCCAGGCTGGAGTGCAGTGGTGTGCTCACGGCCACCGCAACCTCGATGTGCTGGTGATTCTTCTGTCTCAGCCTTCCAAGCAGCTGGAACCCCAGGCATGTGCCACCACAACGGGCCCAATTTTTTTTTTGAGTTGGAGTCTCACTCTGTCACCCAGACTGGAGTGCAGGGGCCGCTCCCGGCCACCGCAGCCTCGACCTGCTGGGCTCCGGCGATCCTTCCGCCTCACCCTTCCGAGTGGCTGGAATTACAGGCATGCGCTACCATGCCCGGCTGGTTTTTTTTTTTGATTTATTGTAGAGATGAGGTCTCTCTGCCCAGGCGGGTCTCGAACCCGCAGGCTCAGGCAATTTACTCACCTCAGCCTCCCAAAGGCGCGGGATTACAGGCTGAGCCACCGAACCCAGCTAACTGGCCAAATTTTTGATTGATTGTAGAGATGAGGCTTCGCCAAGTTGCCCAGGCTGGTCTCGAACTCCCAGGCTCAGGCAATCAATCCTTTCTCGCCTCTGCTTCCCGAAGTGCCGGAATGACAGGCGTGAGTCACCATGCCTGGCTGTGGTTAAGCTCTTGAAAGCCTGTGGGCCACCAAGAATGTGTGGGAAGCTTGGGGACAACTTTTGGGCAGTGGCAGTGACAGCAGTGACCCCCAGGACTTCCCCCTTGGTTGTCAGTGTCAGCCGGCGGCAGGAAGTAACTGCACAGAGCAGGATGGCACAGAGTTTGAAAGTCATGTCCGGGTGGAATTAGCCCACTAATGGTAGGTCCGGGGGCACAGAGAGGCCCGTGGCCCATCTCCCAGAAATTCTGATTTCTGGCAAAAAAAAAAAAAAAAAAAAAAATGCCCTGAAGCCTTCCAGAGGGATTCTGCCCTCAGGAGTCCTGGGAGCAAACCTTGACAAACCCTCACACTCACGTGTTGAGTCAGAAAAGCAGTTGGAGAAAGTTGCTTAAAAAGGCCTCACCCCCATCCTTGCCTGGGTCAGCTATGAAGGAGTAATCTCCGCCTATCTGCTTTTTTGTTTTTTTGAGTTGGAATCTCACTCTGTCACTCAGGCTGGAGTGCAGTGGCACGCTCCCGGCCACCGGCCACCGCAGCCTCGACCTGCTGGACTCCGGCGATCCTTCTGCCTCAGCCTTCCAAGGAGCCGGAACTATAGGCATGCGCTGTCACGCCTGACTGATTTTTGATTTATTGTAGAGACGAGGTCTCACCAAGTTGCCCAGTCTGGTCTCGAACCTGTGGGCTCAGGCTGTCCTCTTGCCTCTGCCTCCCAAAGTGCTGGGATGACAGGCTGAGCCACTAGAGCCCGGCCTGTGTTGTTTTTTTTAAAAACATAACCTGTTTGTCCCTCTTACACCTTTCCTGCGACATTTTCTTATGAAAAATTCACATATCCAGCAAAGCCGAGAGAATTGAGCAGCGAACCCCTTTCTGCCCATTTACAGAGTCTGCCATTAATCATTCTCCAGGCTTCTCCCGCGTTTTAAAGTCAACATCTAAAATCTTTTTCTCCCTGGGTTTAAATATTTGCAGAGGGTCCAGGAGGAAGTCACTGTTGCCCAAGCCTTGAGTTCCCATCCGCTGCATAAGCCACCATGATTCCAAACCCACCTTTCTTTTTTCTTTCTTTTTTTGTTTTTTGAGTTGCAGTCTCACTCTGTCGCCCAGACTGGAGTGCAGTGGCTGCTCCCGGCCACCGCAGCCTCGACGTGCTGGGCTCCAGTGATCCTTCCGCCTCAGCCTTCCGAGTAGCTGGAACTACAGGCGCGCGCCACCACGTCTGGCTGATTTTTTGATTTATTGTAGAGATGAGGTCTCCCAAGTTGCCCGGGGAGGGGTCTCAAACCCGCAGGCTCAGGCAATCCACTTACCTCGGCCTCCCAAAGTATGGGATTGCAGGCTGAGCCACCGAGCCCGGCTGTTCCTTTCTTTTCTTGAATTTGTGTGACTGCTTTCCCCAAAGAATTTTATCCTAAAGTAATAGACTTGTGTGCTCACGGGCCTTTTATTAATCAGCCTGGCACATTTCTATGCGAGAAAAATGTACATCAGTCGACTTTCAGAACATTTCCTGTGACCTCGAGTTGCTAAGTACTTAAAAAAAAATTGCTTCTGAATTGAAAAGGTGATAGAATCATTGCTGGGCACAGTTGATCACAAACTATAAATACAGTACCTTTTTTTTTTTTAGCGTGGAAGAAGGGAAGAGTTACTGGAGGTGCCCTTGTGTCTTTGCTGTTTTAATTAAAGCCACAGTTGAACTGTTCCCTTTGTTCAGTATCTGGAAGGTCCCATCACCTGGGGCTGCACCCCCCAGTCCCCTGGTTCCGGGGCAGGAATGTCTTTCTTATGTAAAAGGAGTGTCTGGGCTTTTGGGGAGGGAGATGGGGAAAATCCCCATCTCAGGGCCTTTCTCCTTGGAGCAATTTCAGGAAAGACTTTGCATCCCTTTAGACCAGGAATGTCCAATCTGTTGGCTTCCCTGGGCCACATTGAGCAAAGAGGAGTTGTCTTGGGCTGCACATAAATTATATAATCTAGTTAGTGTGCATGTATGTATATGTAAAAAAAAAAAAAAGAAAAAAATTGTTTGTCTCTGTTGCTCAGGCTGGAGCGCAGGGGCACGCTCACGGCCACCTTGGCCTCGACCTACTGGGCTCAGGCGATCCTTCCACCTCAGCCTTCCAAATAGCTGGAACCACAGGCACGCACCTCCACGCCCGGCTAACTTTTTGATTTATTGTGGAGACGAAGTCTTGCCATGTTGCCCAGGCTGGTCTCGAACCTGGGCTCAGGCAATCCTCTCTCCTCGGCCTCCCAGAGTGCTGGAATGACAGGCGTGAGCCACTGCCCCTGGCAAGACGTCTTTTATTTATTTTTTATCATAAAGTTTAGAAAAACGAGAGCAATATAAAACCAGTGGGAAATTTGACCTTGTTTTTGTGAGACGAATCCACCGATGCCTGAGTCCACGGAAGTGGTCGCAGTTGTTAGTTCCCAAGGTGCTCGTCAGAAACGTTTGTTCAATTTGTCCTCTGTGTGCTTCGTAACTGAAAACAACGACTCACCAAGGTATGTGCTGCCAGAAAGCGATGTCAGGAATAAGCCGTGATGGTGAACTTCAAAATGGAATGACACACAGGGTCACAGAGAACATAAACGCTAAAAACACATGACATTAAAAATGCTGTGGGGACACAAGACTGGCTGTCCCGGGTCGCTTGTGGCCTGCCAGCCGTGGGTTGGATGTGCCTGCATTAGACCAAGCTGGGTCCAGTTGGACCGGGTCCGTGTACCCCAATCTGAATCCTTCTGCAGGGGAGAAGACCGGAATTTGCAAGAATCCACCCGCACTCAAGGTGCCACCTGAGGACACATGTCATGACCACACTCAGGGGAAGGTCATGACATGACGTCACCGGCATGCTTCACAGGTGCCAGGCTTCAAGCCTCTTTACCACCCTGTAGGCTCAGGGGTGTCCTGCCCTGGACCCTCCTCACTTGGGGGTTTCTAGCCTAGGAGTCCCCATCTCCTTCCTAGGAGAATCCGGAGAGGCACCTAAAATCCTCGGCCAGGAGGCTGGACAGCTGGGGGCCTGACAGCTGACCCGCCTGGGCCCGGGTGGGGTGGGTGCCCGCCTTCCTGAGCAGAGCTCCCTTGGATGTTGCCAGGCCTGGGGCCAGTCCGGAGTGCAATGAGCTCAGGATTGTCCTGACCGGCCTAGGAGGTGGGTATGAGCCTCTGAGCCTCGACTGTCCTGGAAATCCACCTTGCATCCCTTCCCTGGGGGGAGGAGGCTTGTTGGAGTGGAGGGGGACCTCTGTGACCTCCTTTGTGCCCCTGAGAGTGCCAGGCTCAGCCACTCCTGTTCGGGTGTTCCCTGCCACCCCCTGGGCAGAGGCCTGGCTGACAGGCACCTTTGCCCTTCTGGCCGCGATGGGTCTGACCTGCCTCTTCGCCAGGCCCACAGGTCCCCAGGGGAGGGACCTGCCTGGCTCCTCCCTGCATCTCGGGGTCCCCAGGAGGTACCTGGTGCAGTGGGCTCCAGGGGATACTTGTCATCTGTGCACCCTGATGGGTTCTGACTGTGGACATTCCCGCCCTCCAGGAAGCCCATTCGGCCACCACCTGTTCCTTGGTGGCTTCTCTCTGAGGCTATCAGGTTTTGGACCAGCTCTGTGGCTGCACTCGGGCCAGGCAGCTCAACGCCACACGCCTTTGGGCTGATGGTGTCCTGCTGGACCCCCAAAGACCCCACAAGGGAAGGGACTGCGGCCAAGAGGCCGAGGAAGTGACCCAGAGGCCATGGATGTGCCGCAGGCTTTATTCAGGAATTTAGGCACAGGGAGGGCCAGCCAGGAGCAACTGGCTGGGTGGGAGAGCACCTCGCCCCATGTGGAAGGCACACGGGTCACATGGCGTGTCACGGAGGGCGGAGGCGGGGCTAGGCGTGAAGAGGGTGGGGTTTCATGCGCTTTACACATGTCGCATGTGCACAGAACGGCTGCAAGTTGGGAATCACAGTATTATATGAGCATTATGATGAATATGGTAATGAACATTATAATGAACATGATTATAATGAGCGTTACGAGTAGGATAACATGAGTACAGTAATGAGCATTATGAGTATTATAATGAGCGTTATGGTTATTGTAATGAGCATGATCATGAGTATGATAATGAGTCTGTTGAGTATGATAATGAGTATGATAATGAGCTAAAGGTGAACTGAAACCATCTTAAGGTCAAGGGTCTTGATCCAGACGGAAATCTGGTCTGAACCCCGGGCCCAACTGCCTCAAGGAAGGGTGAGCAGAACATTCACCGTGCCTGGCGGCAAGATGTGGTTGGCAGGCAGGGGACCCCTCGCCCACGGCCTCAGCATGCCCTGTGTCCCCATGCTGGAGCCCGAGGGGAAGGGACGTCCCTGGCTGGCCACCCCCAGGATACCTCCTGGCGCCAGCCCCCGGCTTGGGCCTTATCTAGGGTGTGCGTGTGTGGTCACCGAGTATGCGTAGCAACCCGGATGGGTTCTCGGAGGCGGCACGTGGTCCCTAGTACCCGTGTCTGCCAGACTGGCGCTCCTAGGATGTACTCAGGCGGGTGTGGGGGTGCGGCCATGGTTAAGCAGTGTTTTCTGTAGCACACGCTGCAGTCCAGATCACTCTGGGAGTGGACTTCCTGCAGAAGGCTTGTGTGTTGGACGTAATTCCGCAGTCATGCTACCTTCTTGGTTCCAGAGTTCCGTGGCTAACCTGCTTCCCAGGGTGTCTATATTCAAGAAGCCTTTGGAGTCGGTCATTGCTGCTGGGCGCTGAGGAACAGACAGTGTCCTGTGGCCACCTGCTTTGGGCTTGCTTTGATTCTGCAGGGAATGTCTGGGCCATGTGAAAGTGACACACACTTGGCGAGGTTTTGGGCAGAGCCGCCTAGGGGCTGTCTTGTCTATTCTGAGTCTGCCCCTTTCTGACAAGGTTCTTTGGGTTGTAGGAGACGGACACCCACTCGGGCTGGGTCAGGGACGGGAGGAGGCATGGACTTTGGGACTGCCAGGGGTGGCTCTGGACCCCAAGGCCCATCACTGTGTGCTCAGCTGTGTCAAAGCTCACAGCGGAGGTGGTGGTGGTGTTGAGACCTCCTTCCTGCAGACACAGGCAGCCGTGTTGCAGTGGGCCTTCTGGGAGATGGCTGGCCAGGTCAGGGGTGGCTGGGACCAGGGTGTCACGGGCTACCATCCGCCCGCAATCCCCACTCCTGCAGAGGCGGGGTCCCCTTGGATCAAGTGGGCTCTCAAAGTTGTCTCTTTCCTCATCCTCAGTGGAATCTCAGCGACTTTATATTGTGAAAATATCACTGGTGATGAGTGCAGACCCTGGAAAGGGGGCCTGAGTATCGTCGCCCCCATATTCCAGGTGCGTAAACAGGATGGAGGATGTCGGCTGAACTTGCTGAAGGCTGCGTGGCCATCCGGGACCCCTGCCTGGCCACTGCCCACCCCATGGTACAGAGGAGTCTTGGGGTGACGTGGCAGTGGCATCCCTGCCCCAGATCCTCTCTCAGGGGCTGGGCTCAGGCCATCCTCACACCTCAGCCTCCCAAGGAGCTGGGACTACAGGTGCACGCCACCACACCCAGCTAATTTCTTGGTTTATTGTAGAGACGAAGACACTGCATCTGGCTCAAAAAATATGTAATGATGAATACATTTAAAAATAACGGTAGGCCAGGCTTGGTGGCTCAGCCTGTCACCCCAGCACTTTGGAGGACAAGGCGAGTGGATTGCCTGAGCCTGAGGGTTTGAGACCAGCCCGGGCAACTTGGTGAGACCTCATGTCTACAATAAATCAAAAATTAGCTGGATGTGATAGCGCGCGCCTGTAGTTCCGGCTACTTGGAAGGCTGAGGTGGAAGGATCTCCAGAGCCCGGCAGGTTGATGCTGGGGTGGCTGTGAGTGTGCCACTGCATTCCAGCCTGGGCAACAGAGTGAGACCCTGACTCAAAAAAAAATGACAGACCCTTTACATGCTAATGTAAATAACACATTTATTTATTTGTTTTGTTTTGTTTTTTACAAACAACCACTGTGTTCCAAAACGAGAGAAACACTTGGAGACGAGTCCTGTTGCTTGGCATTTGTGTACAATCTCTTTGCGGTCTGGCTTGGCAGAAGACAGCTGGATTCTCGCACGTGTGTGTGCTCCTGCCGGCCGTCTCGTAAGATTGCATCATCCCAAGTTCCCACAGTGCACGTGGGAGAGGATCTTTGTGTCATGAGGGAAATCAGCCTTCCCAGGTTGGCAGGATGGGTCTTGGGGAACCCTCGGGGTTTCTGGGGAACTGCCTGCCATCCCCGCGCAGGGGTCTGGTTTTGAACGCCGGCTTTGTCGCGTGGTCGGGTGGATGCGTCTGGCCACGCAGGCCCCTTTTCGTGGCGTTCAGGATGGGACGGTCACCGAGTGGTCCCCACCCCGAGGGCGGGCCCTCTGGCAGCAGAGTCTGGGACGGTGGAAGCCCACCACGGGCGCCCTTCCCTCCCGGCTGTCGCGTCTTGGAGACGCCGGTGGTGCAGCCTGGCCAGTTTGTGGAGTGAGGCGAGGCACGCAGGGGTCGATACAAGCGTCGACACACGGAGAGGGCTTTGTGGGGGTCTGGCTGCCAGAGGAAGGCTGACGGGCAGCTCGGGGGCGAGCGGGATGGAGGGGGCGACCCTTGGGCAGTCACGATGACGGAGGCCTTTTTTTTTTAAGTCGTCGTCTCATTCCGTTACCCAGACTGGAGGGCAGTGGTGCGCTCCTGGCCAGCCCAGCCTCGACCTGCTGGGCTCCGGGGATCCTTCCGCCTCAGCCTTCCAGGTAGCCGAAACGACAGGCACGCGCTACCATGCCCGGTTATTTCTTCATTTTATTGTAGAGATGAGGTCTTGCCAGGTTGCCCGGGCTGGTCTCAAACCCGTGGGATCAGGCAATCCACTCGCCTCGGCCTCCCGAAGTGCTGGGATGACAGGCTGAGCCACTGAGCCCCACCCATGGGGGCTTTGACATGAGCATCTGTGCCCTGTCCAGGTATCCGGGTGCAGCCTAGACCTCGCAGGCAGGCCTGTCCCTTGTCCCCTTGTCCCCGGGGAA
This sequence comes from Cephalopachus bancanus, assembly GCA_027257055.1. Taxonomy (NCBI): domain Eukaryota; kingdom Metazoa; phylum Chordata; class Mammalia; order Primates; family Tarsiidae; genus Cephalopachus; species Cephalopachus bancanus. The sequence continues at coordinate 464,175 of JAPVLO010000296.1, forward strand.
GAGTGGAAGAGAGCTGGGTGGGGAGGGCTGCTGGGGAGAGTGCCTGGGGAGACCCGGTTCTCTGGGAGCCAGGGTGGGACTGGATGGGTCCCTCCTTTTTGGGGGATGCCTTTTTCACCCTCCCCGTCCCTTTGCTGACACCCTTGGGACTGGGACCCAGGGCTGGCAGGAGGCGGCGGAGGGGCTGGCCCCAGGGGGAGTCCCTTCCTCGGCACCCTCCTGTCACCTTGCTCTGTTTCCTCCACGGGCTACACCCAGAACTTGAAACTGGGTGCGCTTGTGTTGGTTTGATGGACACCTGGTAGCCGCCTCCCTCCACATGAGGAAGGCACAGGTAGGCAGGGACCTTGTCCATCCTGTTCATCAGGACGTGCCCAGCGCCTGGAACAGTGCCCCGTGTGCACACACCAGGAGGCACCGATGAACATTACTGTGCCAGGCTCTGCCCTTGACGCTTAAAAAAAAAATCTATGTCTGTAACAGTTTGACTGAGCTACCGTTTATATGCCATACATATCCCCAGGCCAGGTGTGGTGGCTCACGCCTGCCATCCCAGTGCTTTGGGAAGCTGAGGCAGAAATGCTTGCGACCAGAAGCTCAAGACCAGCCTGGGAAACATAGCAAGACCCCGTCTCTACCAAAAAAAAAAAAGTACAATTCAGTGGTTTTATTTTTTATTTTTTTGAGTTAGAGTCTCACTCCTTTGCCCAAGCTGGAGTGCAGTGGCATGCACGCTCACGGCCACCCCAGCGTCGACCTGCTGGGCTCCGGGGATCCTTCTGCCTCAGCCTTCCAAGTAGCCGGATCTACAGGTGCACGCTACCATGCCTGGCTATTTTTTCATTTTATTGTAGAGACGAGGTCTCACCAGGTTGCCCGGGCTGGTCTTGAACCCACAGGCTCAGGCAATCTACTCGCCTCGGCCTCCCAAAGTGCTGGGCTTACAGGCTGAGCCACCGAGCCCGGCCAATTCAGGGGTTAAATATATTCACAGAGTTGTGCAGCCATCCCTGCACTTAATTTGAGAACATCTTCACCTCCCGCAAAAGAAAGCACGTACCCATCATCACGCGCCTCCCATCTGCCTCTCCCGCCCCTGGCAACCACTAATCAATTACTTTCTGTCTCTATGGATTTGTCCGTGCTGGTCATTTCATAGAAATGGAGTCATTCACCATGTCGACTTTTGCGACTGGCTGCTTTCACTTAAACGTCATGGTTTCAAGGTTCTTCCATGCTGGAACCTGCGTCAACCACTCATTTCTTTCACATTTTGTGTGTCCGTTCATGAGCAGATGAACACATGGGTTTTCCCCATGGTTTGGCTATTACAAATCGTGCTGCTGTGAACTCTCTTTGCAGCTGAGGATCTGCGTGAACGTGTGTTTTCATTTCTCCTGGGTGTTCACCCTGGAGTGGAATTGTCGGATCGTACGTTAACTCTAAGACGAATGTCTTCCAAGGTGGGTGAACCACTCGACACTCCCGCCCACATGGTGCGAGGCTTCCAGTTTCTCCACACCATCTCCCACCCTCCCCTCATGGAGCAGTCTTTTCCTCTCGAGGTTGATGGTCCTTCTCGTGGGGGTGAAGTGGTATCTTCTCGTTGTGTTTTTGATTCGTGTTTCTCATGGCAAAAGACCTCAGGCATCTTTGCAGGTGCTGACTGGAAATTTGTACATCTTCCCGGAAGACATGTCTGGTGATTTGTCTTTTGATTAAGATGGAAGAGTTCTTTATAGATGCTAGATACAAGTTCCCTACCAGATACACAGCTCTCGTTCTGTGGTGGGTGGTTTTTTTTTTGAGTTGGAGTCTCACTCTGTCACCCAGGCTGGAGGGCAGTGACAGGCTCCCAGCCACTGCAGTCTCGACCTGCTGGGCTCCGGTGACCCTTCCGTCTCAGCCTTCCAAGTAGCTGGAACTACAGGTGCATGCCACCACACCCGGCTGGTTTTTGTGATTTATTGTAGAGATAAGGTCTCGCCAAGTTGCCCAGGCGGGTCTCGAACCCACGGGCTCAGGCAATCCACTCACCTCAGCATCCCAGAGCGGGGGATTATAGGCTGAGCCACCGAGCCCGGCTTGTTGTGTATACTTTTGGTGTCAGATCTAAGAATTTACCTAACTCAGGGTTGTTGACTGCTGTGTTCTCTTACAAGCTTTTTTTGTTGTTAGACCTCACGCTTAGGTCTGTGATCCGTTTTGAACTACCTTTTATCTTTGGTTGATGGGAGGGACTTGACATCATTCTCTTGCGTGTGGGTTTCTACTTCTCCAATTCTACTTTCCTGGTGAATTGTCTCTGGGCCCTTGTTGAAAGCCATTTAACCAGAGAAACGTCGGCTCATTTCCAGACTTTCAGTTCTGTCCCTTTGACCTGTAGGTCAGCTCTTATGCCAGGACCATGTTGTGTTGCTTTGCAGAAAGTTTTGAAATGGGGAAGCGTGAGTCCTCCAACTTTGTTCTTTTTTCCTGTGTTGTTTTGGCAGCTCTGGGTCCCTTGGACTTCTGGTTGAATTTCAGGATCAGCCCGTCAATTTCTACATAGAAGCCATGTGGGATTTTGATGGGGATTGTTCTGAATCAGTCCATCATTCTGGAGAGTGTTCTCTTCCTAACGGTATTGCGTCCCTGAACCGTGAGCATGAGATGATTTTCCGTTTAGTTAGGTCCTTTGGTTTCTTTCACTGATGCTTTCTAGTTTTCAGATCTGAGATTTTGGACCTCTTTTGTTAAATTTATTCCTAAGAATTTAATTTTAATGCTATTGTAAATATTTTCTTCATCTTATTTTAAAATTGTTTATTGCTAGCATATCAGTATAAGTAATCCCATACTTATAATTAATAATATAAGATAATTAATAATTCATATGTAATTTGTGTGTTGATTCTAGTTTTATTCCTGCGTGGTTGGAGAAATTTTTTTTTTTTTGAGTTGAAGTCTCACACTGTCACCCAGACTGGAGTACAGTGGCCGCTCCTGGCCACCGCAGCCTCGACCTGCTGGGCTCCAGCGATCCTTCCACCTCAGCCTTCCAAGGAGTTGGAACTACAGGCATGTGCTACCACGCCCAGCTAATTTTTTGATTCATAGTAGAGACGAGGTCTTGCCAAGTTGCTCGGGCTGGTCTTGAACCTGCGGGCTCAGGCCATCCACTTGCTTCGGCCTCCCAAAGTGCTGGGATGACAGGCTGAGCCACCGAGCCCGGCCCACTTTTTTTTTTTAATGGTTCTGTAAGAAACAAGAGGGAGTACTTCTTTCTGTGATTTCAGGGCTTTTTACCTTTTAGTGAGGCTCGTTTTATGGCGTGGCATGTGGTCTCTCCTGCAGCCATACTGAACCTGTTTATGGGTTCTAATGATCCTTTGTGGACCCTTTAGGATTTTCTACATACGGGATGGTGTCATTTGCTGTGGATATTATTCTCTGTCTTCCTTTCTGATCCAGGTGTTTTTTATTTCATCATCTTGCCTGATTACCCTGGCCAGAGCCTCTAGGGCAACGTTGAACAGATGTGGTGAGAGTTCACCCCTGCTTCCTTCCGATCTTAGGGAGGGGGCACTCAGCCCTTCACTATGGTGTGGGATGCCAGCTGCGGGCTTTTGGGGAGGTGCTCTGCCGGGGGTGAGGAAGGTCACCTGTGTTCCCGCTTTGTGGAATATTTTTATCACGAAGGAGTGTCGAGTTTCGTCAGCTGTGTTTTCTGCCTCTGTCAAGATTGTCTTTTGGCCTTTATTCTATTAATATGGTGTATTCTATTGATTGATTTATGAATGTTAGACTAACCTTTCATTCTTGGGATAAATCCCATTTGGTCGTGGTTTATAATCCTTTTTCTAGGTTCCTGGATTCCGTTTGCTGGTTTTTGCTGAGGCTTTTTGCGTCTGTGTTCGTGAGAGCTATCGGTCTGTATTTTTCTGGTGAAGTGGGTTTTGGTGTCAGGGTAACATTGGCCTCATGCAATGATGGGAAAATATTCTGTTCTGTTTTCTTGAAGAACGTGTGCAGAATTGGCATTCATGCTTATAGTGTTTGGTAGAATTCACCGATGAAGGCTTCTGAGCCACAGCTTTTCTTTGTGGGAAGTTTACATTTTTTTTTTAGCTGGGCTCGGTGGCTCAGCCTGTAATCTCGCACCTTGGGAGGCTGAGCTAAGTGGATTGCCTGAGCCTGTAGGTTCGAGACCCGCCTGGGCAACTTGGCAAGACCTCATATCTACAATAAATCAAAAAATTAGCCGGGTGTGGTAGCGTGCGTCTGTAGTTCCAACTACTTGGAAGGCTGAGGCAGAAGGATTGCCGGAGCCCAGCGGGTCGAGGCTGCAGTGGCCGGGAGCGGCCACTGTATTCTAGTCTGGGCGACAGAGTGAGATTCCAACTCAAAAAAAATTTTTTTTTTTTGAGTTGGATTCTCACTCTGACACCCGAGCTGGAGTGTAGTGGCATGCTCACGGCCAACCCAGCGTCAACCTGCTAGGCTCAGGGGATCCTTCTGCCTCAGCCTCCCAAGTAGCTGGAACCACAGGTGCACACCACCATGTCTGGCTAATTTTTTGGTTTATTGTGGAGACAAGATCTCGCCAAGTTGCCCAGGCTGGTTTTGAACACCTGGGCTCAGGCAGTCCTCCTACTTCCACCTCCCAAAGTGCTGGGATGACAGGTGCGAGCCACCCTGCCTGGCCAGAGGTTTTGTAAGTATTACTTTGATCTCTACATGTCATAGGTCCACTGATATTTTTTGTCTCTTGAGTCAAGTTTGTTAGTTTATGTCTCACCAGTGATGTGTCAATTTCATGTTAGTTTCTCTAATTTGTTGCTATGCAGTTGTTTCTAGTATTCACTAGACATAGACCTTGGATCCAAGATCCTTTTAGGTACTTAGTCATGTCCCTTCTTTCACTCCTGAGTTTGGTCATTTAAGTCTTCCCTTTTTTTAATTTTTTTTGAGTTGGAGTCTCACTCGGCTGCCCAGACTGGAGTGCAGTGGCCGCTCCGGCCGCCACAGCCTCAGCCTGCTGGGCTCTGATGATCCTTCCGCCTCAGCCTTCCAAGTAGCTAGAACTACAGGCGTGTGCTATCACGCCCGACTCATTTTGATTTATTGTAGAGATGAGGTCTCGCCAAGTTGCCCAGGTGGGTCTCGAACCCGCGGGCTCAGGCAGTCCACTTACCTCGGCCTCCCAAAGTGCTGGGATGACAGGCTGAGCCACCGAGCCCGGCTCCTTTTTCTTTTCTCTTTACTTGATTTGTCTAGCTAAAGCTTGTCAATTTCATCGTTTTTTTCATATCACCAACTTTTGGCTTCACTGATTTTTCTGTATTGTTTTTCTAGTCCAGATTTTTGCCGTTAACTTCGACCCTAACACGGCTCATTTCCTTCCTGCCTTCTTAGTTTTATGTATTTTATTACAGAGATGCGGGGTGCCCGTGAGAATGAACTCCATAAGCAGGCGGCATGCAGGGGAAGTTTGGGCCTCCCGCTGGCCCTCACTGCCCCGGGGAGTGGACCTGGCACCCTTGGTGTTGTCACGTGTTCCTGCCCTCCTTCCCTCCCTTCCCTGGCAGTGCCCGGCGACTGCCAACCCCACCCTGGCGTTCCTGTGACTGGTGTTCAGGGCTCGCTTGTGAGAGTAAGGACATGCAGCCTTCGGATCCTGCTTTCTGTGACTGATCACTTTGTGGTCTCCAGCTCCATCCAGGTAGCTGCAGAGTCCACGGTTTTGTCCGAATGCCTGATTCGTTTTTATTTGCTGTTTATTTTTCTACTTTCATCTGGTCTTGGTTCCTGACCTGATCTTTTTCTTTGTTTTGATGTGGGCCTTTGCAGAGACAGATTTTCTTTTCGGCGCGGCTTTAGTTGTGTGCCCTATGTTTTGATAGGTTTTGTCTTCGTTTTCACTCCGAGGTGTTTTCCCATCTCCCTGTGGTTTATTCTCTGACCTGAGGGCTGTTCAGAGATGTGTCGTTTCGTTTCCATATGTTTGCACACTTCTAGCGTTTCTCTCTGTCCTTGATTTCTCATGTCGTTCCTTTGTGGCTGAAGAACGTTCCTTGTATGATTTCAGTCTTTTTTTTTTACATTGAATGAGGCTTGTTCCAGGGCTTGGCGTGTGGCCTCTCCTGGAGAATGTTCCAGGTGCCCTTGAGAAGAATGCGTACTTGGCCGTCTGGGGTTGGAGTTTCCTGGAGGTGTCTGTTAGATTGCTTTAGACTCCTGGGACACATGGGTGAACCAGACAGACAGGTATTCCTGCCCTGGTAGGGCTGACATCAGGGGCAGATAAATAATAATTAACAGAGACCATAAAGGCACAGTGATATGGCACAGAGGATCGGAGAGCTTGGTGGGGGCCTGGGAGCCAAGAGGCTGCAGTTTGGTTTTGTTTCTGTTTCTCTTCCTCTGTCGCCCAGGCTGAGGGGCAGTGGCACGATCACGGCTCAGTGCAGCCCGGACCTCCTGGGCTCATTGAGCCTTCTGTTTCAGTTACCTGAGTTGCTGGGAGTACAGGTGTGCGCCACCACACCTAGCTAATTTTTTGATTTTTTTTTTTTTTTTTGTAGAGGCGAGGTTTCGCCTTGTTGCCCAGGCTGGTCTCAAACTCCTAGCCTCAGCTGATCCTCCCTCCTTGGCCTCCCAAAGTGCTAGGATGACAGGCGTGAGCCATCGTGCCCGGCTGGGCTGCAGTTTCAGTAGGGTGGTCAGGGTGAGCCACATGGAGCACGTGGCGCTCAAGCAAAGACTCAAGGAAATGAAGAAAGCGGGACATGATAAATGAGGGATTTAGTGGAAATTGGTGTGAAAAGCATTTTTTTCACTTAACATTTAAAAAGTTGTGGTAAGATAACCCATGACATTAAAGGTTACCCTTTTAATTAATTCGTTAATTATTTTTGAGTCAGGGTCTCACTCTGTCACCCAGGATGGAGTGCAGTGGTGTGATCATAGCTCACCCAGCCTCAACCTCCTGGGCTCTGGCCATCCTCCTGCCTCAGCCTCCCAAGTAACTGGGACTACAGGTGTGTGTCACCATGCCCGGCTAATGTTCTGATTTATTGTAGAGTCATGGTCTTACTTTGTTGCCCAGGCTGGTCTTGAACCCCTGGGCTCAGGCAGTCCTTCTCACCTCAGCCTCCCAAAGTGCTAGAATGACAGGCGTGAGCCACTTTGCCTGGCAAGGTTACCCTTTTAACCATGGTTTGGTGCACAATTTGGGGAAATTAGGTGTGTTCCCATGTCATGCAGCCATCACCATCCTCTGTCTCCAGAACTTTCTCATCTTCCCGGAGAGATTCGGTCACCACAAAACGCTTCTCCCTTTTCCCCAGCCCTCGGCACCCACTGTCTTAATGTCTCTGTGGATCTGACAACTCTAGAGACCTCGTCTGAGTGGGATCATGCAGCACTGGTCTTTCTGAGTGCCTTGCTTCCCTCAGAATAATGTCCTCAAGAATCTCCTTTCTGAACCAACCGTGATGCCCATTGAAAGAGGACTGGATAAACAAAAAATATGGTTCGATGGCTCAGCCTGACATCCGAGCACTTTGGGAGGCAGAGGCAAGTGGACTGCCTGAGCCCATGGGTTCGAGACCTGCCTGGGCAACTTGGAGAGACCTCATCTCTATGATAAAAAAAAAAAAAAATTAGCCAGGTGTGGTAGCACATGCCTGTAGGTCGGGCTACTTGGAAGTTGGAAGGATTGCCGGAGCCCAGTGGGTTGACATCGGGATGGCCGTGAGCATGCCACGGCACTCCAGCCTGGGCGAAGGAGTGAGACTCCAACTCCAAAAAAAAAAAGAAAAGAAAGTAAGAAAATGTGGTACATATACACGATGGAATATTGCACAGCCATAAAGAGGGTCAAAATCGTGAACTTCACAGCAACCTGGATGGACTTGGAGCCTTTAATACTGAATGATCTTTCACAGAAACAAGTATCACTTGTTCTCACTCATAAGTGGACCTTGATCAATTATCGTAATGCTAAAAGAAAAGATTGGCAGTAGTGGGAAACTGCCAGGGGGCAGGGGAGGGTGTGGGATTGGCAGTAGCAGAAATCTGCTGGGGGAGGAAGGGGCACACCTCATCAACAAGAGTACCTGCATGATGAGCATCTGAATACCTAACCTTGAAGGGTACCCCACATCTTTAAAATAAAATTTAAAAAAAAAATCTCCTTTCTGTTTAGAGCTGTGTAGTATTCTCCCGTGTAGATGGACCCCATTTTGTTCATCTGCTCCTCCGTGGATGAGCACGTGGGCAGCTTCTGCCTTTTGGCCATGGGAATGGCGCTGCTGTGAACGTGGGCGTGCAGATATCTCCAGTTGCTCCTTTCTTGTTCCTTTTGGAGTCGGCGTCTGGCTCTGTCGCCCAGGCTGGAGGGCAGTGGCAGGATCACGGCTCACGGCAGCCTTGACCTCCTGGACCCAGGCGAGCCTACCACTTCAGCCTCCTGAGTCACTGGGAGACCCGGCTAGATTTTTTTTTTTTGTAGAGATGAGGTCTCACTATGTTACCTAGACTGGCGTCGATTCCCCCGGGCCTAAGCAATCCTCCCATCTTGGCCTCCCAGCATGCTGGGGTGATAGGCATGAGCCCCCTGTGTCCGGCCAGCAGGCAGTGCCCCGCTCCAGCCAATCGGGTCCTAAAGCTGACATCTTCTCTCATTCCTCGCTTATCCCAGGTGATTTGCTTGTGGAAAAAAGCCCCAGCTTTTCTCTTTGTTTTTTTTTTTTTTTGAGTTGGAGTCCCACTCCGTCGCCCAGGCTGGAGTGCAGTAGCACGCTCCCGGCCACCGCAGCCTCCACCTGTAGGGCTCAGGCAATCCTTCCGCCTCAGCCTTCCGAGTAGCTGGAACTACAGGCGCGCGCTACCATGCTTGGCTAGTTTTTGATTTATTGTAGAGACACGTCTCGCCAAGTTGCCCAGGCTGGTCTCGAACCCACGGGCTCAGGCAGTCCACTTGCCTCAGCCTTCCAAAGTGCTGGGATGACAGGCTGAGACACCAAGCCTCTTTTTATTTTTATGGTGAATTGCATAGCTAGTTCATGATATATGACAATGTAATAATTATAGAAATAAAGTGCACGATAAATGTGATGTGCTTGAGTCTTCTGGAAACCATTCACCCCTCCCCTGTCTGTGGAATGAGTTTTTTTTTTTTTTTTTTTTGCGTGGAGTCTCACTCCATTGCTCATGCTTGAGTACAGTGGCATGCTCATGGCCACCACAGCCTCGACCTGCTGGGCTCCGGCGATCCTTCCGCCTTAGCCTTCCAAGTAGCCGGAACTACAGGCATGCGCCACCATGCCTGGCTAATTTTTGATTTATTGTAGAGACGAGGTCTCACCTAGTTGCCCGGGCGGGTCTCGAACCCGCGGGCTCAGGCCATCCACTCACCTCGGCCTCCCAAAGTGCTGGGATGACAGGCTGAGCCACCGAGCCTGGCCCCACCTTTTTTCTAAGGACCAAGCAGAGGTGACCCCAAAATAGAATTGTGGGGAAGTCTTCCCCTCGCCCTGTGTCCTCCAGTGACGCCAGGCACTGCTCCCTGGGAGCCTTACAGGCTTCTCACCTTTGTGGGTCCAGTCTGGGCCTAGGACTGCACCGGAGAGGGCACGGGCCAGAAAAAGTGGCAGGGAGAGAGTGTCTCCTGTGGCACGTAGCTCATTGACTCACTAGCCCAGGCACGTGCAGCCCAAGGGCTGTGGGCGGCCCAGGACAACCAGGCCTGCGGCCCCACAAAAGCTTTTAACGCCATGGGTTTTCAGTGTTTATTTTCTTCGTGACCCTGGGCGTAGCTCCATGTTTGAGGTTCACCATCATGCCTTATTCCCGACATCTCTTTCTGGGAGCACGTCCGTGTGTGAGCAGCCGTTTTCTGCGAGGAAGCACACAGAGAGCAAAATTTGAACAAACATTTCTGACAAGCACCTTGAGAACTCACTGAGAAGGGCGACCGCGCCCGCCAGACCAGCCACGGATAGATTCATTTTGCAAAAACAAGGTCCCGTTTCCCATTTGCTTTGTATACTCATTTTTCTAAGCTTTTTAATAAAAAATAAAAGGGCAACCCCCTCAGGTCCCCTTCCACTCTGGGAGCTTTTCTGTCTTCTTAGTAAATCCTGCTTTAAAAAAATAAAAGTCTTATGGTGCATATACTTTAACTAGATTATATAATTTACATGTAGCCCAAGATAACTTCTCTTTGCTTGATGCAGCCCAGAGAAGCTGGGAGGCTAGACGCCCTGGGTGAGATGCTTTATTATTATTATTATTACTATTAGTATTATTTTTGAGTTGGAGTCTCACTCTGTCACCCAGACTGGAGTGCACTGGCTGCTCCGGCCACCGCAGCCTCGACCTGCTGAGCTCTGGCTATCCTTCCGCCTCAGCCTTCCAAGTAGCTGGAACTACAGGCGTGCACTACCATGCCTGGATAATTTTTTGATTTGTTGTAGAGATGAGGTCTCACCAAGTTGCCCAGGTGGGTCTCGAACCCACGGGCTCAGTCAATTCACTCACCTCAGCCTCCCAAGGTGCGGGATTACAGGCTAGGCCACCGAGCCCGGCTTATTATTATTTTTTTGAGCTGGAGTCTCACTCTGTCGCCCAGACTGGAGTGTAGTAGCATGCTCACATCCACTGCAGCCTCGACCTGCTGGGCTTAGGCTTTCCTTCTGCCTCAGCCTCCCAAGTAGCTGGAACTACAGGCGTGTGTCACCATGTCCGGCTACTTTTTTTGATTTATTGTAGAGGCGAGGTCTCACCAAGTTGCCCAGGCAAGTCTCAAGCCCATGGGCTAAGTCTGCTTACCTCAGTCTCCTAAAATGCTGGGGTGACAGGCATGAGCTGCCGTGCCTGGCTAATTTTTTGATTTATTGTAGAGATGAGGCCTTGCAGTGTTGCCTAGGCTGATCTCAAACCCTTGGACTCAAGCAAACCTCGGCCTCCCAAAGTGCTGGGATGACAGGTCTGAGCCACTGTGTCCAGCCCGTTATGTAATTTTTTTGGTTTAGTCGGAGTCTCACTTCATCACCCAGGCTGGAGTACAGGGGCACTCTCACGGCCCCCACAGCCTCGACCTGCCTCAGCCTCCCAAGTAGCTGGACCCACAGGCACATGCCACCATGCCCGGCTACTTTTTTTGATTTATTGTAGAGACAAGGTCTCGCCAAGTTGACCAGGCTGGTCTTGAACCTCTGGGCTCAGGCAGTCCTTTCGCCTTCGCCTCCCAAAGTGCTGGAATGACAGGCGTGAGCCACCGCGCCCGCGTGAGATGTTTTCTGATTGCCTCATGATCTTAAACATGGGCTGGTTGTGCAACGTGCTGTTTACCCATCTCACGTGCAATTGCCGTTGCGGGTGCCTGTTTGTGAGTCCACTGGGGTCCTGGGTCGCCTGTGTGGGGTGGGGGCAGGCGGCAACTCGGCCCCTACCCGGGAGCTTTGTCTCCATGGTGTCTTGATGAATCACAGCTCAAGAAAGCCCAGGCCAGGCTCAGTGGCTCAGCCTGTCATCCCGCACTTTGGGATGCCGAGGTGAGTAGATTGCCTGAGCCCGCGGGTTCGAGACCCGCCCGGGCAACTTGGTGAGACCTCATCTCTACAATAAATCAAAAATCAGCCAGGCGTGATAGTGTATGCCAGTAATTCCGGCTACTCGGAAGGCTGAGGCGGAAGGATCGCCGGAGCCCAGCAGGTCAAGGCTGTGGTGGCCGGGAGCGGCCACTGCACTCCAGTCTGGGCGACAGAGTGAGACTCCAACTCAAAAAAAAAAAAAAGTCCACACAGAGGTGACCACGTAGCTCGAGTCTGTCCGTGTTCATCGCTGGGCTGTGTTTCATGGGGTGGTCAACCTCATTCTACTTTTTCCCCTCCTGTTGACATTTAGGCTGTTTTGGGGTCTTGTCCTTTCAGACTGTCTCAGGAAGCATTTCTCCAGGTGTGTCCAGCACTTTCCCGGGTGTGCCACTAGAGAAGCTGACTTCTGTGTTTCCCATGTGACAGATCTGGCTTTCTCGCGTGTTTTTGAATTACTCTCCAGGGGGTGGTACTGAGTTTTAATTTTACCCACATGGCAGACAAGCTCACTCAGCAAAAATTGGTGTTTGCTGTCTGATATTTGTGTGTCTGCTGGGTGGGGAAGGGGATCTCATGTTTTTTTGGGGGGGGTCAGAAGTCTCACTCTGTCACCCAGGCTGGAGTGCAGTGACATGCTCACGGCCACCACAGTCTTGACCTGTTGGGCTCAGGCGATCCCAGCTTACAATATTTTTCTTTCTTTATTTTTTTTTTTTGGAGAAAGAGTCTCACTCTGTGGCCCAGGCTGCAGGGTGGTGGCATGATCCTAACTCATTACAGCCTTGAGCTCCTGGACTCATGTGATGGGACGGGTGCCACTACGCCTGGCTAACTTTTTGATTTTCTAATAGGGATGAGATATCACTACGTTCCCCAGGCTGGTCCTAGACTCCTGGGCTGAAGCAATCCTCCCGCCTCAGCCTCCCCCAGTGCTGGGATTATAAGTATGATCTACCATACCCGACCCACAATGACTTCAAAATAAACCTTAGTACCTGGTGGAATAACCTCCCTTACCACAAACAGCCAGTCTGCAAAGGACTGCATTCCGTGGTGGACAGTTGAACCAACCTAGAGGTGAAGGTTGGCACGGAGTCCCAGACAGCAGGCGGCGGTGAGCCCTGATCCCAGACCAGGGACCCAGGCCATGGCAAGCGGCGAGTGCACTATTCTGTGTGGTGGCCGCTGGGCACACGGAAAGGGACGGTGCCACATAGCGAAACCGTTGTATTTTGTGTTACATAAAGCATATTATGAAAATCAATTCCTTCTGTGGCTCAGCCTGTCATCCCGCGCCTTTGGGAGGCCGAGGTGAGTGGATGGCCTGAGTCCGCGGGTTCGAGACCCGCCTGGGCAGCGAGACCTCATCTCTACAATAAATCAAAAAATCAGCCGGGCGTGGTAGCGCATGCCTGTAATTCCGGCTACTTGGAAGGCTGAGGCGGAAGGATCGCCGGATCCCAGCGGGTCGAGGCTGCGGTGGCCGGCAGCGGCCACTGCACTCCAGTCTGGGCGACAGAGTGAGACTCCAACTCAAAAAAAAAAAAAGAAAATCAATTCCTGCTGTACCCCTGTATTTTTTTTTTTTGAGTCAGAGTCTCACTCTGTCGCCCAGGTTGGAGTACAGTGGCTCGCTCATGGCCACCACAGCCTCGACCTGCTGGGCTCTGGCGATCTTTCCACCTCAGCCTTTCAGGTAGCTGGAACCACAAGCGTGTACCATCACACCCGGCTAATTTTTTAATTGTAGAGACAAGGTCTCGCCATGTTGCGCAGGCTGATCTCGAACCCCTGGGCTCAGGCAATCCTCTCGTCTCTGCCTCCCAAAGTGCTGGGATGACGGGCGTGAGCTACAGCTCCTTCTTCTTCTTCTTATTTTTTGAGTTGGAGTCTCACTCTGTCACACAGACTGGAGTGCAGTGTCTGCTCCTGGCCACCGCAGCCTCGATCTGCTGGGCTCCGGTGATCCTTCCGCCTCAGTCTTCTGAGTAGCTGGAACTACAGGCGTGCGCTACCACGCCCGGCTCATTTTGATTTATTGTAGAGATGAGGTCTCGCCAAGTTGCCCAGGCGGGTCTTGAACCCGCAGGCTCAGGCAATTCACTCACCTCAGCCTCCCAAAGGCGCAGGATTACAGGCTGAGCCACCGAGCCCGGCTCTAATTTTTGATTTATTGTAGAGATGAGGTCTTGCCAAGTTGCCTAGGCAGGTCTCGAACCTGCAGGCTCAGGAAATCCACTCACCTCAGCCTCCCAAAGCGCTGGGATTACAGGCTGAGCCACCGAGCCTGGCTTATTATTATTTGTAATGGGGTTCACTAGATCATTTGAAATTGCATTTATGACTTCAGTTACATTGCTACGGATAGCATTGGTGTGCTATATTCCTCGCCCTCAGAGAGGGCTGGGGTCTTCCCCTAACTGCTGCGCCCAATCTCCCAGCTTCCTTCCATCCCTCTGCCACCTTCTCGTCCTCAGCCAGAGTCCCTTCCTGCAGACTTGAGACCTGTGAGTTGGCAGCAAAGACCCTTACCTGGAGGAACAGGAGGGAGGGCCTTGGGGGGAGGCTGGTCAAAGGTCACCTGTCACAGGCTGGCACTATGGTGGGGCTCCAAGAGACCTGAGTTCGGGCAGGACCCAGAGCTAATTTAGAATTAGGATTCTGCGGTGCGGGCCTGGGATTGGGACGGGGACGTGCCCTGTCTGGGTCCTGCAGTGAGCTCTTGGCTAGATTCAGGTTGGATGTCAGCATTCCGGTACTGACAGGCCTCCCTAAGCCTGTGGCCGACTCGGGCTTCATGTCAACAAGGCTTCCCTGGGCTGCATCGAGTAAAGAGGAGTTTTCTTGGGCTGCACATACATTACATAACCTAGTTAGTGTGTGTGCGTGCACGCATGGGGCCCCAAAGAAAATAAAGGCTAGGCCAGGCTGGATGGCTCAGCCTGTTATCCCAGCACTTTGGGAGGCTGAGGCGAGTGGATGGCCTGAGCCCGTGGGTTCGAGACCAGCCCGGGCAACGTGGCAAGACCTCGTCTCTACAATGAATCAAAAATTAGCCGGGCATGGTGGCGTGTGCCTGTAGTTCCAGCTACTTGGAAGGCTGAGGCGGAAGGATCGCCGGAGCCCAGCAGGTCAATGCTGGGGTGCACTTTGAGTGTGCCTCTGCACTCCAGCCCGGGCAACAGAGTGAGACTCTGACTCAAAAAAGAAAAGAGAGGATAGCAGTGGCATTGGAGGGTCCTGATGTGTTCCGGGCATCCTCAGGCAGGTCCACCTGCCCAGTCATGAGATTTCCAGAGGGAGAGCGAGCCAGGAGGCGCCAAGCGGCGATGCTGAGCAGAGGGGTGTGCCCTTCCCAGAGGGAAGGGTCCCAGGCCCCTGTCTAATGAGCGTTGAGGAGAGTGTACGTATGTCTTAAGAGGTCAGAGGGCACTGCGTGGGAGAATTACTCGATTTGGTCCCAGAACGGGGCTTGCGGGTCATGGGTGGATTCTAAGATTTCCCGGTGGGCAACTAGGAGCAAGACTGACTCAGAAAAAAAAAAAAAAGGAAAAGAAAATAAAGGCTGAAAGATAGTGATGTTAGGAGAGCGTCTGTGGCCGTGTTCCTCACTGTTCTGGGCCGTGGTTCAATGTGTCTGGTGTAGATTGTTAGCCTGGACCGCACCTGGGTGAGTGGCTTTTGGAGCTGACTCCCAGAAGAGGGAGGTCTCCCCGGAAGTGTCTGGGGTTCGTGTCTTATGGTGATTGATCGTCCATTGTTGCCTTTGAACACACGGAGTCTTCTGGCCCTCGCCGGGGTGTGTGCCCGCCTCTCAGGGGCGTCCTGTGTGTGAGACGCCCCTGCTGGATGTGACCTGTGCTTTGTGACATGGTCAGTGGCTGGGGTGGGGTCTGTGTCTTCACAGAGGAGAGAAAACGTCTCTGAGGTCCCGAAGTGTCCGGCTAGCTCAATGAGGGTCTACGGTTGGAGGCCAAAATGATTTTTTAAAAAGCCGGGATTGGCCGGACCGGGTGGCTCACACCTGTCATCCCAGCACTTTGGGAAGTGGAGGCGAGAAGAAGATTGCCTGAGCCTGGGGGCTTGAGACCAGCGGGCAACTTGGCGAGACCTCGTCTCTGCAATAAATCCAAAAATTAGCCAGGTGTGGTGGCACATGTGTGTAGTTCTGGCTACATGGAAGGCTGAGGCAGAAGGATCGTCAGAGCCCAGCAGGTTGACGCTGGGGCTGGAGTGGCCATGAGTGTGTCACTGTATTCCAGCCTGGGTGACAGAGTGAGACTCTGACTCCAAAAAAAAAAACAACAAAAGCCAGTCTCACCAACTTAATTACGTTATAATAAATAAAACTCTTGTTAAGAAATATTTCCTATTAGCAAGGCAGACAACAGAGTTAATGTGTATCTTTGTAGGCAGCTCAATTCATCATGATCATTTAAAAAAATTTTTATTTATGTTTTGGAGTTTGGGTCTCACTCTGTCGCCCAGGCTGGGGTGCAGTGGCACGATCACAGCTCACCGCAGCCTCCACCTCCCGGGCTCAGGCGATCCTTCCGCTTCAGCCTCCTAAGTAGCTGGGACTATACAGGTGCGGGCCACCATGCCCAGCTATTTTTGATTTGTTTTTTGGCAGAGACGAGGTCTCACTGTGTGGCCCGGGCTGGCCTTGAACTCGTGGGCTCAAGCAATCCTCCCGCCTTCGACTCCCAGAGTGCTGGGATGACAGGCGTGAACCCCCACGCCTGGCCCACCACCGCCATCATTCTTGGCATGTTATCTGCGGACTTGGTCGGCGGACAACTCAGCCTCGCCGCGTGCCGGCAGCTGCATGCCTGTGGCCTCACAGGATCCTCACGGTAGCCTTTAGGAGGAAGGCCACTCACGTCCCTGTGGCAAAGGGGAAACGAGCTCCAGAGAGGCGTGTTGACCGGGGCTTTGGGCCAACCCTGTGCCCCGCACGTTGTCACCAGCAGAAGTGCAAGGCCATGGGCGTTTTGTCCCCTTCCCTTGGCAGGGCCCTCCCTCCTGGTTTGCCCACCGGCCCCTCCCGGCCATCTGTCGACAGATGTGGGCTCTGGGCATAACGAGATGGTTGTGTAACCTGTACCGTGATCTTCCCCTGTTCATGAAATCCGGCCCGGTAACCCTGGGTCTGGGTCGCCCCTCTCCCCACGTCCTTCAGGGGAAGTAGAGGCAGCAGAGGCAGAGGCAGGAGGGCACAGAAGGCTCCAGCTCTTCAAGGATTTCTGCTGAGGGACTCGGGCAAGCCGGGAGCCCGGACGTCACACTTGTCCCAGTAGAAAGGAGTGTCGCTGTTTCCACGTGTGGGGGATGGGTCATCTGTCTGGAGGATTTTGGCCACGTGGGGAGCACAGCACCGGCCAGGACGGGCCCCCTGCCTCTCTGATCTTGCTTGGGAGTCTTTGGGTTTTGGGTTGCTTGGGCTCACTCCCCTCACTGCTTGCCTGCGTGTCCCATGAGTAGGTGGGGGTTGTGTTAGCCAGTAGTTCTATGCTGTGTGTCCTGAGCCAGCCAGTCGACCTCTCTGGGCCTCCATTCCCTCATCCTTGAAATGGGGGCACTAACGCAACTCACTTGGCTGAGTGCATTGAGCAAAGTCACTTACATAAAGTCAAGATGGCAGCAAGCACCCCTGCGGTGTCAACGGCGCTCAGGGTCATGACTGCTGTTGGCACCACCCACATCACACATCACACGTGGATTGTGGCGCCTGGGTCATACCAGTCTCCCCTGCTCCTTCCACTGGCCTGTTGGGACTTGGGGCTTGCCACCATGCCCGGCTATTTTTGAGTTTTTCGTAGAGACGAGGTCTCGCGCCGTGACCCGGGCTGGCTGGGAACTCCTGGGCTTAGGCGGTCCCCCCACCGGGTGGTGGGACACCCGGTGACACTCCCCACCCTGTTTTCCTGGCGGGGGCATCGGCAGCCTTGGGGGCCAGCCCGAGCCCCCCCGCACACCCCATGGGTGCTGGAGCTGCAAGTGGCCCCCTGTCCCCTGGGAGCTCCGAGTGGCCCAGTCGCCCCTGTGCCCGAGCCTGGGTGGCGAGCACATCTCTCCATGTCGGCCTCCTCAGCCCGCTCTGGCTCTCCCTGACATGACGCGCTCTTTGTTCACCTGAAATGTTACCCCACCATCTTTTATTGACGAGAGAGAGGCGAGGGGAGGGAAGAGTAGACGGAGGATCACTGAGCTGCGGACTGCGTTGGGAGCAGCCTGCATGGAGGCGCTGGGGCCTTGAATGTCAGACACACAGGGTTAACTCCCGCCGCGCCGGATCCCCCGTGGACACACCCCGGTGTGACCCTGGGCGAGCGACTAGACCCTTCACCCTGTGACACCCTCAGCTTCCTGATCTGTGGGATAGAGATGGCCGATACATAGCTGTTAAACTCAGGCTTGTGTGTTTTTTGTGTGTTTGTTTTGAGTTGGAGCCTCACTCTGTCACCCAGACTGGAGGGCAGTGGCACGTTCCCGGCCACCGCAGCCTCGACCTGCTGGGCTCCAGGGTTGCTTCCGCCTCAGCCTTCCAAGGAGCTGGAACTATGGGCCTGCGCTACCACGCCCGGATCATTTTTGATTTTTACTGTAGAGACGAGGTCTCCCCAAGTTGCCCGGGTGGGTCTCGAACCTGTGGGCTCAGGCAATCCACTTGTCTCGGCCTCCCAAGTGCTGGGATGACAGGCTAAGCCACCGAGTCCGGCCAGGCTTGTGTGTTGATTAATCTTTGTTGTGTCACAAACCTCGCCAAAGCTTAGGGCAAAACAACAACAAAACGGGGAAAAACATGCTTCAGGCCAGAGAGTAATTTGTGCTTGTGAGCCATGAGGGTCTCTGTCTCCCCTGCCCCTGTAGCAAAAAAGTGGCCGAAGTAAGTGGGCTTGGCTGCGTCCTAATAAAACGTTTACAGTTTCTGCTTGTGTCACAGTGGCCACTGTCCCTTTGCTCTTGGTGACGGGGCTGAAGGGGACGGCCTGACCGCGCGCCCAGGGGTGTTGTGGAAGACTGTCCACGCTGGCAGGTCCAGGGAGGAGCCGTGACCGTGACAACCTGCCTGGCTTCCAGCGAGTCCTGCCTGTGTCCCGTTCCTCCTAGCCGCCGCCCTGTGCGTCACTCTCTGGGTGCAGAAAGATCACGCAGGATGGGGCAGGGGGCATGACACGTTGGGATGTGACACTATTACGGGCCCAGCATTGTGTGGTTTGGCCGAGAGGCACCATTTGTCTTTTAATTCTGTTTCTGGACGGTTTTGCACGATCACTGTTGCTAAGCTGATTTCAGTCCGCCCTGTCGGCCTCTCTGATTGCTGACCTGGGCGGGCGTGGGGAGGAGAAGGGGGGTTGTTTTTTGGGTGGTCAGGAGTCTGGCCATGAGAGGGATGAGCCCACAGCACCGGTCCGGCCACGGAGGAGCAGGGGAGGCCGAGGAGGGAGAACGGAAGTGGGGGTCGGGCCTTCTCTTGTCCTGTCTGTACCACCAGCTCCGGCCAGCCTGGTCTCAGTGTCCTCATCGGGAGAATGGGCGGATCCCATAAAGTCATGTCCTCCGGCACACACTTCAGCGCGGGTGTGGATGGCCTGATGGGAGATGGGGCACACATGTGTGAAGGTGGCGTGTGCCCACCTGCGTGGCCGCCACGCCCCGCTGGCGGTGTCCCGTGGGCCCCAGGAGGCGGCTTTAGTGTTTGGCTGTCCGTGTTGGCCGTTGGCCCTGTTTCCCCCCCACTCACTCTGTGAAGTGGATTCTGAGCCTTTGTGAGCTGTGTGGGAGGGCATCGTTCTCTTTCTTCATGGAGGTAAAGTTCCCAGAACTTGAAATCGACCATCTTTTTTTTTTTTTTTGAGTTGGAGTCTCACTCGGTCGCCCAGACGGGAGTGCAATGGCCGCTCCCGGCCACCGCAGCCTCGACCTGCTGGGCTCCGGCGATCCTTCCGCCTCAGCCTTCCGAGTAGCTGGAACTACAGGCGTGTGCTACCACGCCCGGCTGATTTTTTGATTTATTGTAGAGACGAGGTCTCGCTGCCCAGGCAGGTCTCTAACCCGCGGGCTCAGGCAGTCCACTTACCTCAGCCTCCCAAAGGCGCGGGATTACAGGCTGAGTCACCGAGCCCGGCTGAAATTAACCATCTTAAAGTGCACATCGGGGCTGAGTGCGGTGGCTCAGGCCTGTCCTCCCAGCACTTTGGGAGGCTGAAGCCAGGGAATCGCCTGAGCTCAGAGGTTCGAGACCAGCCCGGGTAACTTGGTGAGACCTTGTCTCTACAATAAATCAAAGAAATAAGCTGAGTGTGGTAGCGCCTGCCTGTGGTTCTGGCTACTTGGAAGGCTGAGGCGGAAGGATCGCCTGAGCCCAGGAGTCTGCAGTAGCTGTGATTGTGCCGCTGTACTCCAGCCTGGGCGACAGAGACACCTATGCAAAATAAAGGAATACATACATAAAGTGCACACTCCGGGGAGTATTCAGTACATTCCCGCTGTCCCACCCTGGATTCTGAGAGTTCTGGCCTTCATCACTCCTTTGGAAGACCCTCCCCTCCCCTCCCCTCCCCCAGCCCTGGGTGACCAGGACCCTGTCTGCTTGTGGATTTGCCTGTTCTGGGCATGTCATGTAAATGGCTGCAGCCCCCGACTTGGTGTGCCTGGTTCCTCTCATCCTGCCTGTTTTCCAGGGAGGGAAACCCACACCGTGTCTCCCTGCTCTCACCCAGGACGCCTCTGACGCCAGATGCCAGCTGGCTGTCCCGCGGATGCTGGCGGGGCGTCCTTAAGTTCCTTGCTGATCCTGGCTCCCTGGAGGACACGTCTATCCCATAGTGAAGGGCTCAGCCCACAAGGCCACCTGCTCCAGATGGTGGTCATGGGGCCCGGGTCTCCTGTTCCTCTGACCGGTTGACTGTAAATCAGGGGCTCCCCGGCCTCCTCCTTGGTCCCAGAATTCTGCAAGTCTGGCTCCCAGAACTCAGGGAAACACCACGCACAGCTGCTGGTCGGCTACGAAGGACATGGGGAGGATATGGGTAATGCCAGGGTGAGAGCCCCGTGGAGAGGTTCGCCGCCCTCCTGGCACGTGGTTGTGATGGTCGCCTGGGATGCTCATCACACCTTCGTGCGCAAAAGTTTGTTGGCTTCTTTAGTTTTTTTGAGAAAAGGTCTTACTGTTGCCCAGGCTGGAGGGCAGGGGCACGCTCACGGCCACTACAACCTTGACCTGCTAGGCTTAGGCGATCCTTCTACCTCAGTCTTCCAAGTAGCTGGAACTACAGGACATTGGATAGACGGGGTCCACCCCCTTCATTTTTCTTTTGCACATTGTTTTAGTTATTCCGGTTCTTTGGCCTTTTCGTATAAACTATAGAATGTTCTTGTCTCTATCTACACAAAATTTTTGCTGGGATTTTGGCTGGAATTGTGTTCAACCTTTACACCATTTTGGAGAAGAATTGACATCCTGACTTTGTGGAGTCTTCTCACTCATGGATGGGGCGGGGCATATCTCTTCATTTAGATATCTTTGCTTTTTTTTTTTCCAACCAATGTTGTATAGGTGTCAGCATCGAGTTCCTGAACGTGTTTTGTTAGATGTATGCTCAAGTATTTCTTTTTTTTTTTTCTTTTTTGAGTCGGAGTCTCACTCTGTCGCCCAGACTGGAGGGCAGTGGCCGCTCCCGGCCACCGCAGCCTCGCCTGCTGGGCTCCGGCGATCCTTCCGCCTCAGCCTTCCAAGCAGCTGGAACTACAGGTACGCGCTACCACGCCCGGCTGATTTTTGATTTATTGTAGAGATGAGGTCTCGCTGCCCAGGCGGGTCTCGAACCCGCGGGCTCAGGCCATCCACTCACCTCAGCCTCCCAAAGGCGCGGGATTACAGGCTGAGCCACCGAGACCGCCTAAGTATTTCTTTTTTTTTTTTTTGAGCAAGTAAAAAAGGGCATTGTGTCCACGTGTTCATTGCTAGTATATAGGAATATGTTTGATTTCAATATGCTGATCTTGTGTCTTGTACCTTGTTCAAATGACTTATTATTTCTAGGACATTTTTTTTACACCCCTTGTGATTTCTTACAAACATGCCGTGTACAAATAGGGCCAGTTGTATTTCTTCTTTTCCTGTCTGTATGCTTTTAATTTCTTTCTTTTTTGCACCGGTTGAACTTGCTAGAGCGTTGAGCTCCATGCTGAGTGAGAGCGGTGAGGGCAGACATTTTTGCCTTGTTCCTGATCGTAGGGGAAAAGCATTTGTGGTCTTTCACTATTTGATGAATGTCAGCTGATGGTTTTTTGTACGTGGTCCTCATCAACACAAGGAAATGCCCCTCTTCTTATTTTTGGGAGCGTGTTGGTCATAGATAGATGCTGATTCTGTTAAATGTTTTTTGTTCTGCGTACATTCATATGATCATGTGGTTTTTCTTCTATAGCTTGTGCATGTAGATTACATTGATTGATTTTTTAAAAATATTGAATCAGCCTCGTATCTCTGGAGTAAACCCCACTTGGTCATGGTGTATAATTCTTTCCAAATTTTGCTGAATTATATTTGATATGATTTTGTTAAAGATGTCGGTGTCCATGTTCGTGAGGGACACTGACCTGTAGTCTTCTTTTTTGTGCTTACTTTGTCTAGGTTTGGTATCAGGATAATGCCTACTCCCTAAAATGACTTGGGAAGTGCTCTCTCCTGTTTTCTGGAAGTTACTTTGTAGAATTGGTATTCTTCTTTAAATGTTTCCCGGAATCCTCTGGTGAAAACATCTGGGTCTGGAAATTTCTTTTTCTTTCAAAGGAAGTTTTAAAATTGTAAACTTAATTTCTTTCATAGTTGTAGTAAATTATTCAAATGACCTGTGTAATATTGGGCCAGTTGTAGTAGTTTGTATTTCTTGGCTTGTTGATTTGTTTCATTTACATTGTCAAGTTTGTATGTGTAATTTGTGTCTTTCTTTTTTTTTTTTTTTTGTTGATATTGCTAGAGTTTTTGTGAATTTATTGATTTTTATGAAGTACCAATTTGTTGTTTAACTGATTTTCTCTACTGTTTTTAATTTCATTTTTTCCTTGCTTTTATTTTATTTTCACTGTTTTCTTCCTTCTGCTTGCTTTGGGTTTACTAACATTCTCCCTTTTCTAGCTTTTTTTTTTTTTTTTTTTGAGTTGGAGTCTCACTCTGTCGCCCAGACTGGAGTGCAGTGGCCGCTCCCGGCCACCGCAGCCTCACCTGCTGGGCTCCGGCGATCCTTCCACCTCAGCCTTCCGAGTAGCCGGAATTACAGGCATGCGCTACCATTTTTTTTTTATTTATTATAGAGATGAGGTTTGATTTATTATATTTATCATAGAGATGAGGTTTGATTTATTATATTTATTATAGAGATGAGGTTTGATTTATTATAGAGATTTTTTTTTTGATTTATTATAGAGATGAGGTTTCACTGCCCAGGCTGGTCTCGAACCCGCAGGCTCAGGCAATCCACTCATCTCAGCCTCCCAAAGGCACGGGATTACAGGCTGAGCCACCGAGCCCGGCTTTTTCTAGCTTCTTAAGGTGTGACCTTAGAATTTGAGTTTAGAATCTTCTTTTTGAATGTATGCATTGAGTGCTGTGCATTTCCATGAGCACTTGAAAAGAGGGTATAATCTTCTGCAGTTGGCTGGAATGTTCTACAACATAAGGTCCTATTGATTGATGATGTTGTTGAGTTCTTTTGTGTCCTTGCTGATTTCCCTGATTAGTTGTTCTGTCAATTGTCAAGAGAAGTTTGTTGAAGTATCCAGTTGTATGTGTGGATTTCTTTCTTCTTTCTTTAGTTCTTTCAGTTTTTGCCTTATATATTTCCATATGTGTGGATTTCTTTCTTCTTTCTTTAGTTCTTTCAGTTTTTGCCTTATATGTTTTTCCTGTATGTTATTTGGTGCATACATGTTTAAGATTGCTATGTCTTCTTGGCAGATTACTCTTTTATCATTATATAATTTTTCTCTCTGGTGATTTTCTTTGCCTTGAAGATTACTTTATCTAATAGTATAGACATTCCTGCTTCTCTTTGATTTATGTTTTCATAAGTGTCTCATTCTGTCTTTCTTTCATCCTGCCTATGTCATATTGGAAGTGAAAATTTGTAGATTTCATATAATTGTGTCTTTTAAATATACTGCCAGTCTCTCTCTCTCTTTTTTTTTTTTTTTTGAGCTGTAGTCTCACTCCATCACCCAGTCTGGAGTGCAGTGGCATACTCATGGCCACCCCAGCGTCAACCTGCTAAGCTCAGGCAATCCTTCCGCCTCAGCCTTCCAAGTAGCTGGAACTACAGACACATGCCACCACGCCTGGCTAGTTTTTGTGATTTATTGTAGAGACGGGGTCTCGCCAAATTGCCCAGGGTGGTCTCAAGCCCCCAGGCCCTGGAATCCTCTCGCCTTGGCCTCCAAAAGTGCTGGGATGATAGGATGAGCCACCGTGCCCGGCCATAAGATATTCTGTTCTCTGTCTCTGTGATAGATCGCCAAGTATGATGGTCTCCCACTCCATCCCATTTGCTGCAGAATCTGTGGTTTTGTCCTTTTTTATGGCTGCGGCATATTCCCTCATGTAGTTGTGCCACCTTTTCCTAATCCAGTTCACATTTGATGGGCAACGGGATGGGTTCTAGGTTTCTGCTCTTGTGATGAGTGTGACAATCCACGTGCGTGTGCAGGCATCTTTTTAGCCATTCTTTGAGGACAGGTCTGCCGGTGACACATTCTCTTTGTTTCCCTTCGTCTGGGCGTGTCTTGATGGTCCCTTCGCTCTTTCGGGTTTTGCTGGTGAAGAATGGCGACTTTTCACCACTTGAAAACCACGGTGCCGCTTTCCGTTGGGTTCCTTGGTTTCTGGTGAGAAATACCCTGTTCTTCCAGGGGTCTTTCTTTGCATGAAGGTGTCACTTTTCTTGCCTTCTTTCAAGGCCTTTTTCTCCGTTGTTGCTTTGCAGACGCTTTGTGGCGAGGTGTCTTGGTGTGAGTGTTCTTGGGCTTTTCCTGTTTGGAAGTCATTCAGCTTCTTGAACCTGTAGGTTTAAGTCTCTTGCCGTATTCGGGGAGTTTTGAGTGCCTTTTCGGACCCTCCTCTTTCATCTCACCTGGGATTTCCGTGAGTCGACAGACATCTGATGACCGTCCCACAGTTCCCAGAGGCTCTGTTTATTTATTTATTATTTATTTTCAGGCTGTTTCACTCTGGTTGGCTCAGTTGGAGTGACTCCTGCTGTTCTGTCTTTTAGTTCACTGAATGTTTCCTCTATCCTATCCATTTGTTTTTCTGGAGAGACAAGGTCTCACTCTGTTACCCAGGTTGGTGTTGAACTCCTGGGCTCAAGTGATCCTCCCTCCTTGGCCTCCCAAAGCCTTGGGATTATAGGTGTGAACTTGAGTTTGTCCACCCAATGAGACTTTTTTTTTTGAGTTGGAGTCTCACTCTGTCGCCCAGGCTGGAGTGCAGTGGCACGCTCACGGCCACCATAGCCTCGACCTGCTGGGCTCCGGCGATCCTCCTGCCTCAGCCTTCTAAGTAGCTGGGACTGCAGCTATGTGTCTCCACACTGTCTAATTTTTTTTTTTTTTTTGTAGACACAACATCTTGCTATGCTACTCTGGCTGATTTTCAACTCCTGGCCTCAAGGGATCCTCCCTCTCTGGCCTCCCAAAGTGCTGGGATTACAGGTGTGAACCACCACAACCAATCAATTTTTCTTTTTCTTTATTTGTAGAGTCTGGGTTTTGCTATGTTGTCCAGGCTAGTCTCGAACTCCTGGGCTCAAGTGAGCCTCCCTCCTCGGCCTCCCAAAGCACTGGGATGACAGGTGTGAGCCACCACGTCTAGCCCCACTGAATCTTTTATTTCAGTCCAATATTATGTGTTTTTACGTGTGTATATTACCTATCATTTGCATTTGACACTTCTCCATGCCTTGATTTCCTTACTGAGAGTTTCCCTTTCTTTGGTGACACTTTCTGCTTTTCCGTCTGTGTCCGACACGTTTGCATTTGTTTCCTGGAGGAACAACTGTTTTTTTCTGTGTGTTTCTCATGGCTACTTCCAGCTCTTGGCTGAGTCCTTCTCGCGTCTCTGTCACCTCAGTGTTGGCATCCACTGGTCATCGCTTTTCAGCATGAGAGCGTCCCGATTCCTGGTATGACGTGCAATTTTTCTTTTGAAGCGTGGACATTTTCGTATTATGCTATGACACTCTGGATCTCATCTGAACCTTTTCTTTTTTTAAGCTGACTTTCACAAGGGCAGGTGGGACAGGGGGCTGCCTCGTGACTGCCCAGCACCTGTGAAATCCAGGCTTCCCACGGAGTCTGTACCAGCGCCAGGGTGAAGGGAGGATTTGTCATCACCCGGCAGGGATGACTGTCCCAGCTCCCACCTTTGGCTGTTGGATGCCACCCTGGCCTGGATTCGGTGCCTCCTTACGACTGCACGGGGTGGAAACCCGGGGTCTCCACTTGGCTGGGGCTGCCGTGGGCAGGGATGGGGCCACGGTTTTTTCTGTGATATCTGGTTGCAGGTGTGTGGTTATTGTCTAAATGCATTATTCTGGGCCCCCGCTGCTTTTCTGGCCCTTCTATTAAAGGGAACACCCTTGTGCTGGGGTTTCTCTTCTGCCTCTGTGGGAGATTCTGGGTTTCTGGTTTATTCAGTGCCCCATTTGGGAAGAAGGACAAGAAAAAAGACCCAGAGAGCTCACACCACATCCCCGACTGGTCTGCTTGCTTCTCTCCACCTTGCAGAGTCTTACGCTCGTTTTATGTTATTTAATTTATTTTGAGTCAGGGGTCTCACTCTGTCACCCAGGCTGGAGTGAGGTGGCCTGACCATGGCTCACCGCAGCCTCAACCTCAGGCGAGCCTCCCGCCTCAGCCTCCCGAGTAGCTGGGATGACAGGTGTTCCACCACCATGCCTGAATTATTATTATTATTATTGCCATTTTTATTTTTGTAGAGATGAGGTCTCGTCATGTTGCCCAGGCTGGTCTCGAGCTCCTAGGCTCAAGTGATCCTCCTGACTCGGCCTCCCAAAGCGCTGGGATGACAGGCGTGAGCTGCCGGGCCCGACCTCTTTGCTGGTTTTGTACATAGCATCCTGAGGCTAGTTGTCCTTCGTGTGGGGAATAGAGAAAAGTATGCCTACTCTATCTGCCTGGAAATGCAGGTGCAGTCCCTGGGTTTAAGCTTAGAAACACTGGGCTCTTCGTGACGTTTTGACATGGGCCTCCTGACGACCTCTGACCGCATTCTGGTCTCGTCTCCCTACAGGTCTGGACGTCTCTCCTGTTTCCCTGCCTTGGCCAGCCAGAGTGCAGACGGGTCCTGCTCTAAGAAGCCTTTCCGTGGGACTGGGGCTGCCGACCCTGCTAGTGAGTGAGACCGTCCCTCCTTGTCCTTGTTACCTGTAAGCCAGTGGCCGTGGTCTGGGCTTGGTCCACCTCATCCCCCCTGTACTGCGTGCAGGGGACAGTCCGTTCCCTGTGGCCGGGCCCTGTGTGCTTGGGTCTGGGTGGGGAGAGGGTTGATGGCGTTATCCTTGGTGCTGGCGAAACAAAGCCATTCCCTGGTGTCTAGCTGGCGTGACCTTGAGGGGACCCACGGGAGGGTAGCTTGAGGCCCCCAGCCTCTGGTTTCCGGTCTCTGCTCTGACACATCCCCATTCGTGAGCCCCTGCCAGATCCAGGCAGTGTGACTGCAAACAGCCGTGTGGTGGAGATGTTCCAAGCACTGGCCCCTGTTGTCACATGGACCAGCACACCTGTGGGCGCCCAGGAGCAGGAAGGACGCAGCCAAGCCCAGACCGCATGTGTCCCCTGGAGTCTAGTTTGCTGTCCAGAGCCCTGACCCTTTTATTGAGCACCTAATCCGTGCCTCACTGGTGTCATTTCACCCTTTTTTTTGTTTTTGAGTCAGAGTCTCACTCTGTTGGAGTGCCGTGGTGCTCTCATGGCCACCAAAGCCTCGAACTGCTGGGCTCGGGCGATCCTTCCGCCTCAGTCTCCCAAGAAGCTGGGACTACAGGTGTGCACCACCACACCTGGCTAATTTTTTGATTTATTGTAGAGATGAGGCCTCACCGCATCAGCTGGTCTCGTACCCCTGGGCTCAGGCAATCCTCTCGCCTCCACCTCCCAAAGTGCTGGGATGACAGGCATGAGCCACTGAGGCTGGCACTCGTTTCACCCTTAACATGTGCTTAGAATCGGTATTTTCTGGATAACTCACTCACGTTGACCCTTAATACTGCAGAATGTGAGATGGGTGTCTTGTTCAGGTGAGGACGTGGGCTCTCGGCAGGTACACGCTTGCTCAGGTCATGTGGGTGTTGAGTGGCTGAGGCCAGCCTGACTGGCCGTGTGCTGGGTTTTTGTAGCTTCTGGACCCTGCCCCCTGGCATGGCTTTGTGTACCAGGGACAATCAGGCAGGTTGAAATGGTCCCGTCCTCCTTGGACGAGTTTCTCAACCCTTTTTTGTGATGCTCTGCCTAAGAAGCCGTCGCAGACCTGTTTCCCTAATCGTCCAGCTCCATGAAGTCCTAACACTGTGGAAATTGTATTGTTCTTCAGTATCTGAGGGGCGTTGGGTCCAGGACCCCCTCCCCCAGAGATACCAAAGTCCAGGGATGCTCAAGTCCCTGAGATACAAGAGGGGACCCCCAAAAACCCGGAATTATCTTCTGGAGGTTGGACGCCTTGGAGTCCAGGCTTCCCCTGCTAGGTGAGTGTCCTAGGAACCCATTGGCATCTGTGGACCAGCCAGCCTGGTTGCAAGAGGCTGCGTTCAGCTTCAGTGCGTTTTTCTGGGGATTCTTTCAATGTTTGCCCATTTCATGATTTACGAGTTCTCCTGCCCACACTGCGCTGAGTGTTCAGCGGTTTTTGACCAAATGACGGCATGACTCGTGCGCCTCACCCTTCCTAGTCACCTCCTCTCACCCCGGGTGACTTTTTTTTGTTCCCCTGGATGAAAAGTGTCCTCAAAGGGAAACATTTAGCTGACGTGGAAGAGGAGAAACAGAAAACAGCAGAAGGCAGGGCTCGGTGCCTAGTCTGTCATCCCAGTACTTTGGGAGGCTGAGGCGAGTGGATTGCCTGAGCGTGCAGGTTCGAGACCAGCCTGGGCAACTTGGCAAGACCTCGTCTCTACAGTAAATAAAAAATTAGCTGAGTGTGATAGCACGTGCCTGTGGTTCCAGCTACTTGGAAGGCTGAGGCGGAAGGATTGCTGGAACCCAGTAGATTGATGCCGGGGTGGCTGAGAGCGTGCCATTGCACTCCAGCCAGGGCAACAGAGTGAGACTCCAACTAAAACAAAAGAAAACAAAACAAAAATGGCAGAAGCACTAAAAGGCATCAGAATGGACGATGGATGAGTTCAAAAATTGTTTCAAGCTGTGGAAAAGCCACCTTGATAGGTGTCTTGCATCCAATGGAGAGGTCTTCGAAGGGGACTGAAGTTTAAATGTGTAAGAATGAACTCACAACTTTTTATACATTCTGGTTTTCTGGGGTCTCCTCCATTCACTGGGTCCACTGTGGTTGGTGGAGTTCAAGGTTGCGGAACCCACAGACGCGCAGGGCGGCTGACTGCATATCTGTCCACGTATCTGGGCTTCGCCCACCATGACCCCGTGGGAACAAGGGCTCTGGGGTCCTAAACGTGGCAGGCAGGACAGAGTATGGGAGCCACTCAGTGCCCCGGGACCATGCGGGTCCTGGTCGCTGTTGGCATCGGGGGTGCCTCCTGTTGGGTGTTTCTGCTCCACTGCTCACTGGTCCCGTCCGGAATCCAGCCGACACTTCTGCTCCCTTATCAGGCCTTTGTTTGTACCGCCGTGCCCACAAATCTCTGTGCCACCTCTCTGGCTTTTGCTGCCACCCCCCCCAGGTGCGGACAGGTGTGGACAGGTGCGGACAGGTGCGGACAGGTGAGGATATGTGAGGACAGGTGAGGACATGTGTGGACAAGTGAGGACAGATGGACAGGTGAGGACAGGTGAGGACATGTGTGGACAGGTGAGGACAGGTGTGGACAGGTGAGGACAGGTGTGGACAGGTGTTCTGCTGAGTAGGGGGGATGGTGAAAGGGCTTCGTAGAGGGGTCTGCTCCTGTCATTACCAGACAGGCAGTTCCATATCCCCATGTCCCTACATCCTGATGTCCTTCTACACACGTCCCCATGTCCCCACACCCCCTCTCATCTCTGCCAGTGCTGGATGCCCATTCCTCATTGGGAACCCCGGGCATGGCCGCGGTTCCTGCTCAAGGTGGCACTTGGTGGAGCAGTGTCACTGGATGCCTTTGAGAATGTAGGACCCCGGCGGAGAAGGCGGCCCACGCCTTTATTCTAGAGCCCGAGAAGGCCTGGAGTGGGAAGTCGATCTGTCCCCTTCCTCTGTGCAGGCCCGGGGTTGAACCTTGGGGTGGCACGGGCGCCTGCTGCTCTCAACGCCCTCGGGGCTGGACTTGGGGGTCCCTGTGCATTGTCCACCAGTGGCCGGGCAGGGCTCCTAGCCCCGCAGAGACCCCCGAGCCTGGGTGTGCCCCGGGCCCTCCTGACCACCCTGCAGCTTCAGAGATGTGGACGCTGGGTGAGCCAGCTCGTGGGAGCTGTGTTGCATCCCCGTGCCGGGCCCGGATGACATGCCAGGCTGTTCCTTGTCACCCGTTCTTGAGGTGGAAGGAGACTCAGGCGAGCCTTCCACCTCAGTCTCCTGAGTAGCTGGGACCACAGGCGTGCACCACCATGCCTGGCTAACTTTTTGATCGATCGAGGAGACAAGGTCTCGCCATGTTGCCCAAGCTGATCTCGAAGTCCTGGGCTCAGGCAATCCTCTCGTCTTTTGTCTTTTAGAGTGTGGGGTACAAGAGAGATTTCCGACCTGAGCAGGCGGCACGCAGGTGGAGTTGGGCCTCCAGCGGGCTCTGTGTCTGCCTGAGGGTGGACCTGGTACCTAGCGGGCTGCCACGTGCCCCGTCCGCCCCCCTCCCTCCTCTCCCCAAGCGTCCCATGTCTGCGGGTCCCACCCTTGTGCTCGTGGGACTGGCGATCAGGGCCCGCTTGAGGAGCACACGGGGCATTCGGCTCTTTGCTTTTGTGACGCGCACTTAGGACGATGGTCTCCAGCCGCCCCCACGGTGCTCTGTCACTCTGGAAATGTGTCGTTGGTCGGGCTTGGTGGCTCAGCCCGTAATCTGTGCTTTGGGAGGCCGAGGAGAGTGGATTACCTGAGTCTGCAGGTTTGAGACCCGCCTGGGCAACTTGGCGAGACCTCATCTCTACAATAGCGCGCGCCTGTAGTTCCGGCTACTTGGAAGGCTGAGGCGGAAGGATCGCCGGAGCCCAGCAGGTTGAGTCTGTGGTGGCCGGGAGTGGCCACTGCACTCCAGTCTGGGCGACAGAGTGAGACCCCGACTCAAAAAAAAAAAAAAAGAAAGAAATGCATCGTCAAGGTGGCCTGAGCCCCACCCACAACTGGCTCGTGATGGGGGGCACTTCTTGCGGGACACCAGTGTGGTGGGCACCGCCGTTGAAGGGACGACCAGAAGGACACACCAGTCGGGCAGCCCGTGAGGGCTGGAGTGGGTGTATTTCAGTTCGGGTTTCTGGTCCGGCTGCGTTTCACCCACACAGATGGTGATCTCGGGAAAAGGGGGCAGGAGCTGCTTGGGGGGGTTGGTCTTGCGCTCCTGGAGGGCTGTCCAGGAGGGAGGGAGGATGCGGAGACCTAGGTTCTGGCCCGGGGGGAGGAGGGAGGCAGAATTACCCATCCAGCCAAGGGGTTTTTTTGCTTTGGGTTTTCGAGTCAGGGTCTTGCTCTGTTGCCCAGGCTGGAGTGCAGTGGCATGATCACTGCAGCCATGACCACCTGGGCTCAGGTGAGCCTTCCACCTCAGTCTCCTGAGTAGCTGGGACCACAGGCGTGCACCACCATGCCTGGCTAACTTTTTGATCGATCGAGGAGACAAGGTCTCGCCATGTTGCCCAAGCTGATCTCGAAGTCCTGGGCTCAGGCAATCCTCTCGCCTTGGCCTTCCAAAGCACGGGGATTATAAGCGTGAGCCACTGCATCCAGCCTTTTTTGTTTTTTGAGATGGAGTCTCTCTCCATTGCCCTGTCTGGAGCGCAGTGGCTTGATCATGGCTCACCACAGCCTCGACCTCCTGGGTTCAGGAGGCCATCCTCCTGCCTCAGCCTCCCAAGCAACTGGGACTACAGGTGTGCACCACTATGCCCAGCTAATTTTTTTTTTTGTGGAGATGAGGTCTTGCTCTGTTTCCCAGGTTGGTTTTGAACTCCTGAGCTCAAGCGATCCTCCTGCCTCAGCCTCCCAAAGGGCTGGGATTACAGGCGTGCACCACCGCGCCTGGCCCAGGCCAGGGTTTATCTGCACTCCTTTCCTCCTTCCAGCATCTTCTCTGGTTCTGCAGTGGGAGCTGCCGAGGAATCCTGCTCCCTAGTGTGTATCCCAGTGTCCCAGGACTTCCGCCCGTCACGACCCTCCTGTATGTTTGTGGTCCCCTGTGCTGGTGGCTGCCGTGTGACCTTACGTGGCGACATTCATCGCAGAATGAAATCTGTGTGGATTCTGCATTTCAAACCTTGTGTACCGCTCACTTCCCGCTGCCACTCAGAAAAAAGCAGAAGATTGCCCTCGAGAGGTCAGGGCTACGGTTAGAGTCGATGGACGGTCTAGCCAATTGTCATTGCTGATTCGGGGCAATGGGTGGGGTGAGGGGCGAATGTGGCTTCCCTCGAGTGTCCTTTCTCATTGTCTCAATTTATCTTTTCCACGCGTGGCTGTCCTCAGACACCTGCAAGGATGAGGCGGGAGGCGCACCAGGTGATCTTCTTGGGCGATGGAATAAGGCGTCAAGCAGGGTTATGGGCGGGGCTTGGGGGGGCAGAGCCCTCCTGTCCTCCCCCGCCCCAGAACAGGTGCCTGCGGCCTGGCTCGCTATCAGAGGTTGACAGACAGCAGCCTGAGGGTCAGATCCCACCTGTAGCCTATTTTTGTAAATAAAACTTGGGAGGTTTAAAAAAACGGGGATAGGCTGGGCTTGGTGGCTCAACCCGTCATCCCAGCACTTTGGGAGGCCGAGGTGAGTGGATGGCCTGAGCCCGCGGGTTCGAGACCTACCCGGGCAACTTTGGCGAGACCTCGTCTCTACAGTCAATCAAAAATTAGCCGGGCATGGTAGCGCGCACCTGTAGTTCTGGCTACTTGGAAGGCTGAGGGGGAAGGATCGCCGGAGCCCAGCAGGTCGAGGCTGTGGTGGCCAGGAGCGTGCCACTGCCCTCCAGCCTGGGCGACGGAGTGAGACTCCAACTCAAAAAAAAAAAAGAAAAATAAATTGAGATAACGTCTCCAGGACTTTTCCGTCTGTTCAAAACGAAACGTCCAGACCTGTTGAACAACGACTTCCTGCTTCCTGTCCTGGCCCCTCAGCTCTGGCACCCACCATTCTGCCATCTGTCTCTGGACCTGGTGCCTCTGGGGAGCCCCCATGCGCGGAATCACGTGGCATCTATCTCTGTGTGTCTGTCCTGTGTTGCGTAGCATGATGTGCTGAAGTTCATCTAGGCTGGTACACGTAGCAGACGGCTGAATCGTACACTTTTTTTTTTTGAGTCAGAGTCTCACTCTGTCACCCAGGCTGGAGGGCAGTGGCATGCTCACAGCCACCCCAGTGTCGACCCACTGGGCTCCAGCGATCCTTCCGCCTCAGCCTTCCAAGTTGCTGGAACTACAAGCGTGTGCTACCATGCCCAGTTCATTTTTTGATATATTGTAGAGACGAGGTCTCGCCAAGTTGCCCGGACTGGTCTCGAACCCTCGGACTCCGGCATTCCCCTCGCCTCGACCTTCCAAAGTGCTGGGATGACAGGCTTGAGCCACCGTGCCCGGCGGAGTCACCGTTATTAAGGCTTCATGATTTTGTATCCTCTGGGTAGGGAAGTGTTGTTCATCCATCCATGTTGGAACTCGTAACACAATGTCTTTTTATGAGTCGAGGCCTGACTCTGTCACTGTCACACTCACGGCCACCGCAGCTTCGACCTACTGGGCTCAGGCGACCCCTCCGCCTCAGCCTCCCAAGTTGCTGGGGCTACAGGTGTGCACCACCACACCCGGCTAATTTTTTGATTTATGGTAGAGACGAGGTCTCGCCGAGTTGCCCAGGCTGGTCTCGAACCCCTGGGCTTGAGCGTTCC
Source organism: Cephalopachus bancanus (assembly GCA_027257055.1). Classification (NCBI taxonomy): domain Eukaryota; kingdom Metazoa; phylum Chordata; class Mammalia; order Primates; family Tarsiidae; genus Cephalopachus; species Cephalopachus bancanus. Next base: position 498,023 of record JAPVLO010000296.1, read on the forward strand.
TCCCGCCTCCACCTCCCAAAGTGCTGGAATTCCAGGCGTGAGCCGCTGTGCCCGGCTAGAGCTTTTATTCTTTGTCAGGCCGACTAATATTTCATCTTAGGGTAGATCACACGCTGTCCATCCATTCACCTGTGTTGGACACACAGTGGTTTTCTCCTTTTGGCTGTTGTGAGTGAATCTGTGAACATCGGGGTATACGTGTCTTCAGGTTCCTGCCGACAGTGCTTTTTGGGGATAAGTAGAGTCACTGGATAACAGTGTTTTTCTAGTTGCCCGTGTGTGACCCCTGTTAAACTTCTCTTTTTTAATTAATTTTTTTTTTTGAGTTGGAGTCTCACTCCACTGCCCAGACTGGAGTGCAGGGGCTTGCCCATGGCCACCCCAGCGTCGACCTGCTGGGCTCCGGCGATCCGTCCACCTCAGCCTTCCAAGTAGCTGGAACTACAGGCATGCGCCACCACGCCTGGCTAATCTTTGGATTTATTGTAGAGGTGAGGTCTCGCCAGGTTGCCTGGCCTGGTCTCGAACCCACGGGCTCAGGCAGTCCACTTGCCTCAGCCTCTCAAAGTGCTGGAATGACAGGCGTGAGCCACCCCCGTTGACCTCAGTCGTGGGAGGGACTGGCTCCTTCACCGTTCCCAGTCAGGCCTGCCTGGTACCCCTCCCCAGAAGACCAGGAAGCCCGGAGGTGGGCTCCATGCCCTGACATGTGCTTGCGCCAGGAGCCTGAGTAAGAATTCCTTTTCAGGCCCTGCAAAGGGTGTCTGGCCACACTTGCTTGGAGAGGATCAGGGATGCCCGGATCTGGGCAAAGCCCAAGGTGATGCTCTGGTCTCCCAGAGGACACGCTGAGCGTGTGGCTGCGTGCATTGTGGGTGGGGAGGACAGTCTCCTGAGCCAAGCTGGTGGCACTCTATCACGTCACGTGTTGGCTACACAAGGAACAAGCCTCAGGTGTGTGAGCCAGGAGGGCCGGCCGCCCAGGTTGGCTCTGAGCTGAAAAGGAGGGGAAGTGGTCCTGGGGGGAGGTTCACCAGTGTGGAAACTGCCAGCTCTCTGCCACATCTGTGTCTTCTTTGACCCTGTGGGATCTTTTTTTTTTTTGAGTCGGAGTCTCACTCTGTCGCCCAGACTGGAGTGCAGTGGCTGCTCCCGGCCCCCACAGCCTCGACCTGCTGGGGGCCGGCGATCCTTCCGCCTCAGCCTTCAAGTAGCTGGAACTACAGGCACGCGCTACCATGCCCGGCTGTTTTTTTGATTTATTGTAGAGATGAGGTCTCGCCAAGTTGCCCGGGCGGGTCTCGAACCCGCGGGCTCAGGCCATCCACTCGCCTCAGCCTCCCAAGGTGCGGGGATGACAGGCTGAGCCCCCGAGCCTGGCTGACCCCGTGGGATCTTAACGGATGGAGGTCAGAGTTGTGGAAAGATGTTGTGACTTACGTGTCCTGAGAGCGGACCGTGTGCCGTGCCCCAGAGGGTCACAGGGCTTTGCTTGGGAGGAGCGGAGGCAAGGTCGGGTGAGTGATTCAGGATGGTGGCAGGCTCCGGGCTGCTGGGAGGTCTGCAGTTGCCTGGTACCCGACCATGGGATGCTTTAGGGTGGGGGGACGTCAGCGGGTGCTTGGGAGTTGGGGGGACGTCGGCTGGCGGGTGGGATTTGATGGGAGACATTGGCTGGTCCGTGGAGTTGGCGGGAGGACGTGGATTGGTCCTGGGAGGTGGGGGGGTGTTGGCTGGTGCGTGGGACGTCGAGAGGTGGCCATCGGCTGGTGCGTGGGAGTTGGTGGGGGACATGGGCGGGTACGTGGGAGTTGGAGAAAGGGCGATCGACTGAGTGGGTAGGGCTTAGACATTGGCTGATGCTGGGGGTTGTGGGGACACCGACTGGTACGTGCGAGTTAGATGGGAACGCCGGCTGGTGCCTAGGAGAGAGGGACGACAACGCCTGGTGTGTGGGAGTTGGGGAGGGTGTGTGGGCTGGCACGTGGAACTTAGAGAGGGGGGTGTCAGCTGGTGTATGGGAAAGGCATGCTGTTTGGGTGCTATTTATTCCGGGGGGGGGTCTCTCCCCAGGTCTGCAATATCCCCCCCACCCCCCAATATGTCAAAACATCGTAAGACACAGAATAAAAACCAAGAATCCTGTAGTTTGCTCGTTGGGAAGGCTGCTCCTGTGTTTGGACAGGCAGCGGCCGGCTCGCAGCCAGAGAGGGAGGCCTGGCCTCTGGCGAAGGAAGGCCCGACGGGTCCGAGGTGTCCCCCCCGGGTGCCATGTTCGTAGGGTGGCTAGGTCAGAACAGGGACTCTCACTGTCCAGAAATGCCCTTGAAGTCTCATGCCCCAAATGGTTTACGGGATGACTGGAGAAAAGTTTCAGCCAGGTGTGGTGGCTCACACACGTAATCCCAGCACTTTGGGAGGCCAAGGAGGGAGGGTTGCCCGAGTCCAGGAGTTTGACACCGACCTGGGCGATATGGGAAAATTTAAAAATCAGTCAGATGTGGTGGCGTGCACCTGTAGTCCCAGCTACTCAGGAGGCCAAGGCGGGAGGATCACTTGAACCCAGGAGGTCGAGGCTGCGATGAGCTGTGACCGTGCCACTGCACTCCACCCTGGGTGACAGAGTGAGACCCTGGCTCAAAAAAAAAAAAAAAAGAGAAAGAAAAGAAAATAAAATTCCACGATGAAAGCTTGGCACTCACCTCTTGCCTGTGTTGTGCTGAAATCTCTGTTTTATGGGAAAATGGTCTTGATTTCAAAAATCCCACCCCGAGGAGTTTGTCCCAAGGGATGAGTAAAGTGAAATTCTGAGCATAAAGATGTTCAGTTTAGCATTATTTAGGGGGTGAAAGATCAGAGCAAGCCATGTTTTCCAGAGAAGAAGGCTGAGGTACATATACACAATGGAATATTATGCAGCCATAAAGAAAGACAAACATATGGACTTCGCAGCAACTTGGATGGATTTGGAGTCGATCATACTCAGTGATTTGTCACAGAAACAAAGAACAGAGTCCCATATGTTCTCATTCATAAGCGGACCTTGAACAATTATAATACTATAAGAAAGCGATTGGCCGTAGTGGGAAACTGTCAGGGGAGGGGAGGTGGGGTTGGCAGTTGAGGGAAACTGCCAGGGGAGGGAGGGGCATGGCTCATCAACAAGGGTACCTGCGTAATCAGTGTTTATATACTTAACCCTGAATTGTACCCCCATCTTTATAACAATGAAAAATAATAATAAAAAGAGGTTGGGGCATCTTGAGGTCGTGACAGAATGAAATACTAGGTGGCCATGACAGTCACGGCCGTGACGGTCCCAGCAGGCTGCGGGCCCCGCTGGAATCTTTACAATGCAGCACATGTGCAGAGGGATGGGGTGTCCTGTCATAGGAGTGGGCCTGGGCATCCCCTGCAGCAACGGGCCGGAGCAGGGAGACCCCCTCACTCTGACTTCATTTGTTCCTCTGTACGTCTATCCACCACCGACACTGAGCGTCTTAGACGTCCAGGGAGACAGGACATTTCCAAGTGGGGCCCTGCAGGCTGTAGGTGGATTCTGGGATTTCTTGATTGGCAATGCGTCAGCAAGCGTGATCTAAGGAATTGTGAAGGCGGGAAGAGAAACAGGCAGCTGGAAGAATGATCAGAGACCCAAAGTTTCTCGATAGGTAGAGGGAGTTCCCTGGGTGGGGGCTGGCTTCAGTTTGAGGAGGATAAGTGTCTTAAAAGCTGCCTGGAGTGCCCTGGAGGCAGCTTTAAAGGTTCACACAATATTTTGATTTTCTTTGTCTCTTGTACGATGCTGTACCAAATTCCGGCTTCAGGAAGTATACCACATCATACGAGGTTAATAAAAACCCATCTCCTCAGGCCCCTTAGTTAGGAATTTGGCAAGAGAGACAGAAGGGTGGGAGCTGAGTCCTTACTGGCCCCTTAAATGGCTCCATCCCACGTCCTGGGGAGCAGGGGGTATCCCGAGTCCCCGCCCCTCCTGTCCCCTGTCCCCTGCGTTTTTTGGTCTGGTCAGTTTCCTCCCGTGATCTGGCCTGGTTGCCCCCAGGGTGGGCCTGTGAGATGCTTGCCGTGTGGGTCATGGCCCGGCAATTTTAGCCCTTTTCTCTCGGATGTCCCCTCTGAGGGGACATCGTAAATCTAGCAAACCCCTCGGATGTCCCCTCTCGGGGGACATAAGGAGATTGCCGGTGATTATACAGGACAGACTTATGCCAGCGCAAATTTTTCAAAAATGTGTGTTTTCTTGACGTTTTCCGTTCAAATTGCACAAAAAAGCAAATAAAGAGATGGAATCTATACTGAGATATAGGTTAAAAAAAAAATTAACTGGCATTATGTAGAAAGAGAATGTCCTTCCACATCATCTTTGAGCAACAGATGGGTCATTAAATTACATGTTATTAATGCGGGAGAAGGAAAATGAGACGGCACTGTCTGCTTGAATAGGAAACACCAAGGCTGGGCTTGGTGTCATCCCAGCACTTTGGGAGGCCGAGACAAGTAGATTGCCTGAGACTGCGGGTTCAAGACCAGCCCAGGCAACTTGGCAAGACCTTGTCTCTTCAATAAAAATAAAAAATTAGCCAGGCGTGACAGCGTGTGCCTGTAGTTCCGACCACTTGGAAGGCTGAGGCAGAAGGATCGCGGGAGCCCAGCAGGTCGAGGCTGGGGTGGCCGTGAGTGTGCCACTGCATTCCAGTCCGGGCGGCAGAGTGAGACTCCAACTCAGAAAAAAAAAAGTGAGACGTAAGATTTTGATTTTTTGTCATCAGTATGTTCCTCCGTGTCTAAAATTCCATGATAAGCCAAATATCATTACAATAAAATAATGAATTCCAACACTGTGCTATTGAACATGAAGAGATTCATTTTTCCCGGTTTCATGGAAAGACATGGTAGCATGGACTGGTAGGCGATCCATGCAGTGTCTCCGAGTACAAAGGGTTGGCACTGTCGGTGGGTACTTCTCACTTTACAGATGGTTTCACCGAGGCATGACAAGTGGGGAAGGGTCTTGCCAGGCCCCTCACTCATGAATTGTCAGCAACGGGACAGTCCTTTGGCGCCTCCTCTGTCCCAGATGGTTCGGCTGAGACTTGGTGGGGGGTCTCGCCTCTGCTCCTCCAGCCGCCCCTCTGCATGCTGGCCTCCTCAGCTGCTGGGAGCCCCTGTCCTCCCACAAGGAGGCTACATTCTCCGTTGAGAACCACAGGTGGGCCGGGCTTGGTGGCTCAGCCTGGCATCCCGGCACTTTGGGAGGCCAAGGCGAGTGGATTGCCTGAGCCCTCGGGTTCGAGACCCACCCGGCGAGACCTCATCTCTACAATAAAATAGAAAACAGCCGGGTGCGGTAGTGCGTGTCTGTAGTTCTGGCTACCGGGAAGGCTGAGGCGGAAGGATCGCTGGAGTCCAGAAGGTTGATGCTGGGGTGGCCATGAGCTTGCGTGCCGCTGCACTCTAGCCTGGGCGAAGGAGTGAGACTCCAACTCGAAAAGAAAGAACCACAGGTGCCCGGCCTGGCCTGGGGGGTGGCAGGTGTGGACACGGTGGCGTTGTAGATGCAAGCATGGGGAAGGTGGGTTTTCCTTCTCCCTCTCTTGCTGTGTGGCCTCCTGCTAGGTGACACACCCCATTACCTGGGGAGGACACCTCCCGCGCTGGAGCGAGGCTCCTGGGGCAGTCTGGGGTTGGACGTCAAGGAGGCATTAGGTCTACACGGCAGGCCAGATGGCCCATGGAAGCGGTGAGGGTCCCTTGAGGGCCCCAGACTGAGTCCTGAGGCCTAGGGAAAAGGACTGTGTCCCATTGGCTCGTTGCTTTTCTCAGCACGGACAGCCCTGTCAGCCATGTCCTTTGCAACCTGCAGGTAGCCCCGGAGTGGTCATTTGGCCCAGAGGAAGAACGTGAACCCGACTTATTTTTTTTTTTCCTCAAGGTCTTCTGAGTCGTAGGAAAAGGCTGGTGACATTTTGCTTTGGCCAGATCTGAGAACATTTTGGGGGCAAGCCACCCGAAAATGGCTCTTTTATTTTTGAGTTCGGGTCTCACTGTGTTGCCCAGGCTGGAGTGCAGTGGCATGACCATGGCTCACGGCAGCCTTGACTTCCTGGGCTCAGACAGTCCTCCTGCCTCAGCCTCCTGAGTAGTCGGAACTCAAAATGCCTGGATGCAAGTTGCGGGGTGGGGGAGCCTTGGCAGGCCTGCTCCCTTCTGGAACTTTCCTCCTGGTGAAATGGTGCTTCCCACCCCATCACAGAAACCGTTGGGCGGTCAACTTGGCCTTCCTGGAGTTGAATCCCAGCAGTGGGAGAGGGCTGGGGAGAACTCCCCTCTTGGGGGTCGAGTTTGGCCTTCACAATGGGGGCCGTCGTCCAGCAGACAGGAAGGAGGCCACAAGAGCCTCCTCCCCTGATCCCGGGGTCTCCACGCACCTCTGAGCTGCCTGGCCAGAGCCCAGCGAGAGGGAGGTGAATGCAACTGTAAAGTCGCGGCCTCGCAGGAGTGCCAGGTGGTGCCACGAGGCGGAACGACAGAGCACGGCTGGATTGTCGCTGATGGAGGGTCAGGGATGCTGGCCTAGCAGGGTGACCCCGGCCAGCACCCTCTGACCAGAGGGGAGCATGACCGTCGGATTTTCAGAGGGTTCCGCCCTGCTGAGTCTGACTCCCAGCAGGGCGGCGTGTCCCGAGAGGCCACACACCTGGCGTGCTCCTCTGGTCCAGCCTCTGACCACGCAGGCCGTGGGAATCGGGTTCCAAGTAGCTCAGACCATAAGGGCACATGTGGGCACCAGGGTTGGGACTCCCTGGGAGCTGGGACCTTCCTGTCCCTGGCGTTTCCTGTGGCACCTGGTTGGGGAGGGCGGGTGCAGATGTCAGGCCAGGGTCATCTGAGCTGGCTGTCCCCTGCCTCCCTGGCTCTGTCCTCAGAGGGACTCTTGTCCTGTGGCCCCACCCTCTCTGTGGCCAGGTGTCCCTTCTGCCTTGCCCTCATTGGCATCCAATGGGTGGCACTGGGGAGAATGAGTCTCCAGGACGCCGGCTCCTGTCCCTTCCTCAGGACTCTGCCTGGCTCTAGGGTGACAATCGTCCTCTTAGCAGTCTCAGGAAAGAGAACTAGTATGTGGTCACAGAGAGCATGTCCTTGGTCTCAACCTCTGTGTCTCTGGTCAGGCTAAGCCAAGGCGGGCACCCTCTGAGACCTCGGGAATTCTGTTTTCCCTTAAAAGTGGGCGAGGGTGGCCAGCAGGGAAGAGCTGTCAGTGCATCGGGGCGGAGAAGGCCTGTCTCCAGTGTCCCCCGCTGTGGCCTTCGCCCAGGGGAGGCGGGGGTCGGGGGAGACCCATAGCACCCTGTGGTGCATCTCCCTGCCAGAGCCTGTCACCCGAGAACCTGTCCCTGGGGACGCGGGTTGCTTCCTGGCACAGGCTCGCCTTACTTAGGGAGGCTGCACAGATGGGAGGTGATTGGGTCGTGTTACCTGGCCTGGGACCCTCCCGCAGGACACTGTCAGCCCCGTGAGGCAGTCCGGGCCTCTGAGTCGTGTGGGAGCGTGCCTCTGCCAACCCGAGCCCCTCTGTGGGCCAGACGTGTGTGTGTGTGTGTGTGTGTGTGTGTGTGTGTGTGTGTGTGTGTGTGTGTGTGTAGTGATTGAGACACATGAGTGTTGGCCCAGGCTGGAGTGCAGTGGCATAATCACGGCTCACACCCGTCTCGATCTCCTGGGCTCAAGGATCCTTCCACCTCAGCCTCCTGGGGAGCTTGGATTACAGGGACGCACCACCACACTTGGCGATTTTTTTTTGTAGGGACGAGGTCTTGATATGCTGCTCAGGCTGGTCTTGAACTCCTGGGCTCAAGCGATCCTTCCGCCTCAGCCTCCCAAGTGCTGGGGTGACAGGTGTGAGCCACCGCGCCCGGCTGCAGCCTTTTTTAAAAGCAGGAAAAGGCGGCTTTTGTTTGAATTGGACGTTTACATTTGACGAGGAAGGTTCCCCCTCCGAGCTTTAATATTACATACCGGGCACTTCATTATGGCCTGGTACACCAGGCGTGACTTAATTAAGCAGGCCTGTGCATGCCCTGGCTTTTGCTTTCTCCTGTCGCCTTTGTGAACTGATAGACCCCAAGAACTTGATCTCCAAGGAAAAAAGGAAGCCCAGGTGAGTACAGAGTTTGCGCCATTTGCAGGTGTGAGTGTTCTAGTAATGGGTGAAGACAGACCGTCTACACGCTTGGATGAGTGGGGTCTTTTCCGGTTGGGCAAGCCCGTTCCCTGCAGGGGACTCTACCTCGTCCTGCAAATCCATCCCCGGGGTTTCCCTTCAATGAGAACCTCTTTGTGAGGCCTCAGAGTCCCGCCTTTCTGTTTACAGTGGGGACAGCTGGGGACATTACAGCACCACCGCCCCCCGTCAAGAGAGTGGATTCCAGCCAGAGTCCAGGGTGCGAGCATCACGGGTGTGAATTCTGACATGAAATAGTGGTTTCTTTGAACGTATCCATCCGCGGGCTCTCACAGACGCAGCCTGCTAGTTTGCAAGGGACACCGTCACGTAGGACTGATATGAGAAAACGGGGTGGAGACTTGCCATGGGCCGACAGTGTCCCCTCCCCTACCCCCCAGATTTGTGAGTTGGGCATCCGACCCCCAGGACCTCAGCTTGTGGCTTTGGTTGGAGATAGGTCTTCAGAGAGGAGATTAAGTTCAAATGCGGGCTCTGATCCAGGAAGACTGGCGTCCTTGTAAAAAGAGGAGAGTTGGCCAGACGGGGTGGCTCATGCCTGGAATCCCAAGGAGGGAGGATGGCTCGAGGTCAGGAGTTCAAGACCAGCCTGGACAACATGGTGAAACGATCTCTCCAAATATGTATAATATAATATAGCATGATATAATGTTTCATATATACGTGTTTGTGTGTATATATATGGAGCTGCTGAACTGCAATTAAATAGCCACCGTGCTTGGTTTTGTGGCTGGCTTTCTCCGATGACAGGCTGTCTCTACCAAGGTAAGTTTTTTATTCCTTGAGGGAAGCTTTCTCATCAGAAAAGAGTAATTTTGGCTGGGCGTGGTGGCTCGCACCTGTCATCCCAGCACTTTGGGAGACTGAGGCGGGAGGATTGCTTGAGCCCAGGAGTTTGAGACCAGCCTGGGCAACATGATGAGACTTCTCTATGGGAGTGAGTTGGGCTCTCACTCTGTTGCCCAGACTGGATTGTGCATGCGCGCGCGCGCGCGCGCACACACACACACACACACACACACACACACACACACACTAGCTGAGTGTGGTGGTGGATGCCTGTAGTCCCAGCTACTTGGGAGGCTGAGGCAGGAGGATCGCCTGAGCCTAGGAGACTGAGGCTGCGGTGAGCCCTGATTGCACCACTGCAGTCCAGCCTGGATGAAGAGTAAGACCCCAATCCAACTTAAAAAAAAGAGTTTATGGGTGCAGAGACTCACAGAGGACTGACCCCACAAGGACGCAGGGAAGAGGCTAGCGGAGGAGGGAGGCCCTGGAGGGGCCAGTCCTGCGACACCCGCATCTTGGACCCACAGCCTCCGGGCCTGTGAGAAAATGTATGGTGTTGCTGAGGCCGCCCTGTCTGGGCGCTCTGTACGGCGACCCGACCCGAGTCACTCGCGAGTCTCCCCGGTGGCTCGTGGCCAGGCGATGTGTCATTGTTCCTGGGGACTCCGTGGTGAGGATCCCGCCGTGCTCAGTGTCCGTGTGTGTTCCAACCTCGCATCGGGCTTACCCAGGGCTGCTGGGGCCGGACGCCCTGCTCCAGGTAAGGAAAGCGAGACTGAGGCAGAAGTGACCTCTCTGTGCTGGCCCCGTGGTCTGGGCGGAGCTGTGGCAGAGGGTCTCGGCTCTGTCCCTCTGTCCAACTTGCAGAGACGATTTTTTTTTGTGGAGACAGAGTCTCATGGTGTTGCCCACGACGGAGGGCATTGGCGTGATCACAGCTTGCTGTATCCTCCAACTCCTGGGCTCGAGCGATCCTCCTGCCTCAGCCTCCCAAGTAGCTGAGACTATAGGCCCATGCCACCATGCCCAGCTACTTTTTATTATTTTTGTAGCGATAGGGCCTTGCTGTGTTGCCCAGGCTTGACTTGAATTCCTGGCCTCGAATGATCCTCCACCTTGGCTTCTGAATGAGAAAGTGAGAGACCGTGGGGGTTGGTGACTCCAGCCGGGAACACTGGACACTTCCATCTCGCAGTCCTGAGAGGCTCTCTGGTGGGACCCGAGAGCCCTGTCTTCCATGTCCGTCATCTGGGGTCCTGGGTCCTGGATGTTGGTGGTTGCTCTGTGGTGTGGTGGCTTCTGGGACTTCATGCAGGTGGGCGCAGGGGACCGGGGCACCGGTACACCAGTGTTTGCTCCCACCCACCCTGACCCATCACTTGGCCGAGTGTAGGGTGACCCCCCTGCTGGAGAGAAGGCCAGGGTCCCACAGAGACCCCAACTCCTTTTGGAGGCCGGTGGAGTCACTTCAGTGAGCCCAGGGGTGTGGTATGCCCTGAGTGGGTGAGTGTGGGTATGGAGGGGTGATAAGGTGTCAGGGGGTGCCCCAGACGCTGGCACGTTCCATCTGGGCCTGCACCTCTGTCTCATCTTTTTTTTTTTTTTGAGATGAGGTTTTGCTATGCTGCCCAGGCTGGTCTTGAACTCCTGGACTGAAGCAATCCTCCCACCTCAGCCTTCCAAAGTACTGGGATGACAGGTGTGAGCCACCTTGCCCGGCCTCATTTTGACTTTTGATTACAGATGCAATTAAGTTCGTTGTCTTTGCTATTCTACCTGGTTGTCAGGGTAATTGAAGTGGCTGTGTCTGTTTCTGTCTTTCTGCTTATTTCTGTCCTATTTGGATACCGGTACCTTTTTGTACACCAGCTGTAAATATGAGCTGTGCTTCCTGCTCCCTTGTGCTGAAGACCCCGCCCCAGAGGGAGCAAATTCCACTTCTGGAAGGGCCTCTGTCCGTCCTGCTGGGAAACCGTCAGGTTGTGCGTGTGCTGTGGGCCTCGGGGAGGCGGTGGGGGCTTTTCTGGGCCCAACTGCCGAATCAGAACTAGGGAAAGGGGAGAGGGAGCGTCTGGGAGTTGGGGCAAGAGGCTGCTTCTTCTGCCTTTTTTTTTTCCGTAGAGACAGGATCTTGCTATATTGCCCAGGCCAGAGTGTGTAGTAGTGCAATCAAACCTCACTGCAGCCTTGAATTCCTGGGTTCAAGTGATCCTCCTGCCTTGGCCTCCCGAATAGCTGCGACGGCGTGCGTGAGCCACCATGCCTGGTTAATTTTTTTTTTTCATATTTTTCATAGAGATGGGGTCACGCTATGTTGCCTAGGCTTGTCTTGAACTCCTGGGCTCAAGAGATCTCCCAACCTCAGCCTCCCAAAGTGCTTGGATGACAGGCGTGAGCCACTGCACCTGGCCAGAGCTCTGTGTTGAACGGCAAACCCCTCCTTGCTCACACAAATTCAGCATCCAGGGGTTTTGGCTCAGAGCTGGTCTTACATCCTTGCAGCTGGGACTGGGAATCTTGCCACCTCATTATCCTGATCCAGGCCTGTCTGCCCACCTGGGGAGAGCAAGGAGCCCCCCCCCCCACAGCACCAATTGAGCCCCGCCGTCTCCATCCTGTGTCCCTAGACCCTCATTGATAGGACCATGGTGCAGCCTCACCCCTCCCCCTCCCCGCTCATGACTTGGATGGAAGCATTTCCTACCTGATCCTTGGGCGTCTTCTCATATCCCTAGAGGGGAGAGGGGGCAGAGAGGCGCCGGCGGCGTGCTGGAGGTGTGCGCCGGTAACCCAGAGATCCGGGTAATGCAAAGAATTGCAACCCACAAAAAGGTGAGAGAAGAAAAGATTTATTTAAGAAAAGTTCACGCTCCACAGACAGGAAGCAGGCCTACACTCTAGATGCGTGTGGCCCTGTTACCCCCTCCAGCCCTGGCTTAAATCCTTTTCCTTGGAGATGTTGCAATCAGGTAGACGTGACTGCCGTGACTTCCTAATTGACCACCTCTGGGTGTCTTGGAGATCCTGCGACACAGAGACCCACTGATGTCTGCCCACACTATCACAGCCCCTAGAGAAGGGCGTGACAGGGATCCCAGGGCTCCTGCAGCCTTCCAGGACGACATTCCTTAGAACTAATGGGGGCTGCACCTCCTCCTGTCTCCCATGCATTCCCAGTGGGTAGCTTTGGGGGATCCTTGGCTTCCCTGTAGATAGCACCCAATTTACTGGAAGACCGAATCCCCACCCGCTCCCCCCCTGAGCGGTCCTAGCTTTTGTAATGGCAAGTTTCATGACTTCTATCATTCTTGCCCCATGCGTGTTGTCTTAGGCCCTGTGAGTTCCCTTTACTCTAGGCAAGTTTGATTGCCGCTACGAGATATCTCTGATACCTGGCACCAGAAAGTCTGTTTCTGAAAAGACGAAGTCGGCAGAGTTAATTTTTATCTAAAGTAGGCATTTCTTCAAAACATAGCTTCTACTTTCTCATCATTGTCTTAAGGTTTAGGCACAAGATAAAAAAATGCATTTCCCGTTCTTGGTCTGTCCGTTCACACTGAACTCCCTTGCTTCCTTTTCCCGAGAGTCATGTCTCTGGGGTATCCCATTCTTATCACCCAAACTACCCAGGGCCGTGGGCGCTGTGAGATTTCCCCCTCCTGGCCAGAGCCGGCCCACCAGAGTTCCATGAAGACACAAGACTCCCGACTCAGAGATGAAAGACTGCTTATAACTCACACCCACAGCAACAGGCAGACCACAGCATTCTGGTGTAATTCTGTAAGAGGTTAAAGAAGGTTTATTCTGAGCCAAGCCCGAGTGACCCGGGCCCGTGGCGCCATCCCAAGAGGCCCCGAGAATGTACACCCAAGGTGGTTGAGTTGCAGCTTGGCGATATCCATCTTAGGGAGGCAGGCGTTACACAAAAAACATTACACTGGTTTGGCCTGGGAAGGCGGCGTTTCTGAGCGGGGGTGCTTGCAGGTCATGGGTGGCTTCCAAGATTTTCCGATTGGCAATTGGAGGCAAGAGTTTGGCTCTGTCTACGGAATTGTGGAATCAGCAAAGGAAATGCCGCGTTCAGATAAGGGCTTGAAGAAGTCGAGGTTCTTGATTTGTAGAGGAAGCCTCATAGGTGGCAGCCCCGAGACAGCGTAGATGACAAAGGTGCAGCTGCTCTGGGACAGGGATTTTGCACAGATGCAAATTTCCCCAGGAGGCGGCTTTGCAGAGCCATAAAGCATTTTTTATTTCCTCATTTATCTGCTATGCCAGAGTCAGGTTGGTAAGAGAGCCTCATTATGCAGGGTTCGTAAAAACCCCGTCTGGTGAGACTCTCTAGGGTGTGAAGCCCCAGGCCCCTTTGGTTAGGAATTTGGCTAGAAACAGAAGAAAGGTCAGAGTTTAATCTTGAATTAAATTGTGTCTCCACCCCTCCCCATAAAAGAAGCTGCCTCCTAAGCCCGGTCCCTGTGATTGTGACCTTATTTAGAAACAGGGTCTTTGCTGATGGTCACATGGAGATGAGATACTAGGGTGGGTCCTGGTGTCTTTATTAAAAGTGCTGTAGTCCTGGCACTTTGGGAAGCTGAGGTTGGGGGGATCTCTTGAGCTCAGGGGTTCAAGATGAGCCTGGGCAACCTAGTGAGACCCCATCTCTACATAAAAGACCAAAAAAAAAAAAAAATTAGCGGGGCATGGAGACTCACGCGTTACTTGGTTACTTGGTTACTGGTTACTTGGGATGCCGAGGCAGGGGGATCACGTGAGCCCAGGAATTCGACGCTACAGTGAGCTATGAGAGTGCTACTACACTCCAGCCTGGGCAGCATAGCAAGATCCTGTCTCTACAAGAATCATCTGGACAGACACAAAGGTCAGAGGATGTGGAGATAGTGGGAGGAGACAGACATTTACAAGCCTCAGAGCACCTGAGGGTACTTGCCAGCCGCTGGGCACGAGGCCTGGGGCAGATGGCCCCTCACAGCCTCGGAGGGAACCAGCCCTGCCCTCCACACCTGGACCTCAGATTCCTGGCCTCCAGAACCATGGAGACGATGCATTTCTGATGTTTTCGCTCCAGTCCCAGGCTGTGGTATTCTTGTGGCAGGCCCAGGAAACCAACACATCTTCAAGGCTGTTCATTGTGCAAACACTTTTGGAAAGATGGTCCAAAACACACAGGCACTGTGTCCCTCCCTTCACTGGACAGGCAGAAACTCAGGAGGCCCAGGAAGGAGGATCTTCTCCCAGCAGATGAGCGGCAGTGCTGCTTACGGACATGGGAAACCCGGAATGGGATCAGACTTGTAGGGGATGTTTTCTCTGGGACCACACCCAGCCTCGATAAAGGCTCGATCCGGGCTGTACATCAGAACTGTAGACTTCGTGGTTTTTTTTCCTTTTGTAGAGACGGGGTCTTGCTATGTTGCCCGGGCTGGTCTCGAACTCCTGGGCTCAAGCAATCCTCCTGCCTCAGCCTCCCAGAGTGCTGGGATTATAATAGGCGTGAGCCACCCAGCCTCCTAGATTTCTTTCTGAAATAGAAATCTTCTTACCCCTTGCCCCACCGGAGAGTCTGATTGGGTCATCTGAGTTGGGCGGGGCTTCGAGTCTGACTGTGTGAAAGCGCCCCTGGGGTCTCTGCTGGCCTCTAGGGTTGAGGATGACCTGGTGGGTGTGTCCCCACATCTGCGTCTCATTTCTCCTCCCTGGGCGTTGGGAGTGGCCATAGATGCGGGGGTCACGGCCCTTCACCTTGAGTGGACCTTGTGCCTTGAGTCCCCGTCCACAGCGTCCGGGCACTTTCCTCTGCCTAGACTCACTCAGATGGGTTTTCCCTGACACAGGGCTTGCTGTCTCCTTGTCAAGTTGAGACTCTGGCCTCCGCTCCGTCCTTGTGTTGTCATCTAGTTGTGACCATAGAGGTGGGCCCAGATTGGCCTCGAGCTCCTGGGCTCAAGTGATCCTCCTGCCTCGTGCCCCGCCCTGCCTGGCATGAGAGTTTTATAGTGGGGAGGCTGGTCAGGTGTCCATTTTCTTTCTTTCTTTCTTTCTTTCTTTCTTTCTTTCTTTCTTTCTTTCTTTCTTTCTTTCTTTCTTTCTTTCTTTCTTTCTCTCTCTCTCTCTCTCCTTTTATTTTAAAGATGTGGTGTACAATCAGGGTTAGGTATAAAAACGTTCATTATGCAGGTACCCTTGATGATGAACTGTGCCCCTCCCTCCCACGGCAGTTTCCCTCAACTGCCAATCCCTTTCTCTTTTTGAGTTGGAGCCTCACTCTGTCACCCAGACCGGAGTGCCGTGGCCGCTCCCGGCCACCACAGCCTCGACCTGCTGGGCTCTGGCGATCCTTCCGCCTCAGCCTTCCAAGTAGCTGGAACTACAGGCGTGCGCTACCACGCCCGGCTAATTTTTTGATTTACTGTAGAGATGAGGTCTCGCTGCCCAGGCGGGTCTCGAACCCACGGACTCAGGCGATCCACTCACCTCAGCCTCCCAAAGGCGCAGGATTGCTGGCTGAGCCACCGAGCCCGGCCCAATCCCTTTCTTATAGCATGATGATAATTGTTCAGGGTTGGATTATGAGTGAGAACATATGGTACTCTGTTCTTCGTTTCTGTGATAGATCACTGAGTATGATCGACTCTAAATCCATCCAAGCTGCTGCGAAGTCCATAAGTTTGTCTTTCTTTATGGCTGCATAATATTCCATCGTGTGTATGTACCACATTTTTTTTTTTATCCTGTCCTGCTTTGTTGGGCAGCATGGTGGGTTCCATGTTTTTGCTATTGTGAATAGAGAGCTGCAGCAAACATGCGTGTGCAGGTATCTTTTTTGTGGAATGATTTGTGTTCCTCTGGGTATAGTCCCAATAGTGGGATTGCTGGGTCGGGTGGAAGGTCAATTTCTAGCTCTTTCAGAAATCGCCACACTGTCTTCCAAAGAGGTTGCACTAGTTTGCATTCCCACTAGCAGTGTAGATGCGTTCCTTTTTCTCCGTGTCCTCGCCAGCCTCTGTTGTTTGTTTTATCCATGATGGCCATTCTTAGTGGGGTTAGGTAGTATCTCAGTGTGGTTTTGATTTGCATTTTTCTGATGATGAATGAGGCTGAGCGCTTTTTCATGTGTCTGCTGGCTGCCCGTATATCTTCTTCTGAGAAGTGTCCATTCATGTCTTTTGCCCACTTTTTAATGGGGCTGTTTTTTTTTTCCCTTTTGCCACGTTTGAGTTCCTTGTAGATCCTAGATGTTAGGCCTTTGTCAGATATACAGTTGGCAAATATTTCTTCCCATTCTGTGGACTGACTCCCTGTCCTTTTTTTTTTTTTTTTTTTTTTTTTTGAGTTGGAGTCTCACTCCGTTGCCAGACTGGAGTGCAGTGGCCACTCCCGGCCACCGCAGCCTCGACCTGCTGGGCTCCGGCGATCCTTCTGCCTCAGCCTTCCGAGTAGCTGGAACTACAGGCTTGCGCTACCACGCCCTGCTCATTTTTGACTTATTGTAGAGATGAGGTCTCACCAAGTTGCCCAGGTGGGTCTCGAACCCGCGGGCTCAGGCAATTCACTCACCTCAGCCTCCCAAAGTGCTGGGATTATAGGCTGAGCCACCGAGTCCGGCTTCCTTGTTCTCTTGATGGTTTCTTTGGCTTTGCAGAAGCTCATCAGTTTGATGAGGTCCCACTTTTCTATCTTATCTCTTATGGTGTGGACACTTAGGGTTTTGATCAGGAATGGAGAGGCATCCACTTTCTAAGAAGAAAATCCAGATGGGGCATACGGGGGCTGTTTCCCTGAGTGGAGCTTTATTCTTTTGTGGGAGAAATACATGTCCCCCAGCTGCCGCTGTACCTGGCCTGTTGGAGGGTGAGGGAGTCTGTGGTTTCCCAAACTTCCTGATACAAAGGAACCACTGGAAAAGATTGGGTTGGGGGCGTGGCCTGTGAGTCTAGCTATTGAAGAAACATTTCTCGTTCCCCTGCCTTCTGTTGTTCCCCACCCCCCTTGGCCAGGTCATACCGATACAGGGGCTCTGTGGACCACATTTTTGTTTTATTTTTTGTGTTTAGGGCTTGGGCTAGAGTTTAGGATTTCTGTTATGGGTTAGAGTTAGGGTTGGGTTAGGGTTAAGGCTAGGACTAGGTCTGGGATTCGGGTTAGGGTTAGCGGTAGGGCTGGGGCTAGGGTTAGGGCTAGGATTAGAATTAGGGTTTGTGCTAAGGTTAGAGTTTAGGATTTGTATGGGCAGGTTTAGGGTTAGGGTTAGGGTTAGGGTTAGGCTAGAACTAGGTTTAGAATTAGGTTTAGGGCTAGGGCTATGGCTAGACCTAGGATTCTGGTTAAAGTTTGGGCTAAGCTTAGAGTTTATAATTTGTGTATAGGTTAGGTTTAGTGTTATGGTTATGACTAGGGCTGGTCTAGGACTAGGATCGGGTTAGGGCTAGTGCTAGGGTTAGGCCTCAGATTAGATTTAAGGCTAGGACTAGTGTTAAGGTTAGGGTTATTTTTTAAGGCAGGTTTATCTTTAAGTTTTAGGTTTGGATTAGGTTTATTGCTCAGGCTGGGCTAAAGTATTGGTTTAGGGTTGGGGGTCGTGGTCTCATATACCACATTTTAGAAATAACAGCACCATGTTTAAAATCATAATTTGCGCCTTTGCTAACTTTCCGGCCAATATCATATTTTACCGTTTTCTTAAATTGCATTTAAAAATGCCTGTTGATAGGGTGCTGTCTTTGTTGAACTCACTTGAGTTATGTCTTCATGTGCTTGGAGGGATCCTATGATGTCTTCCTCTGTTCTTTCTGTTTTCCATGTCTTCACCTTTTCTTTTTTTTGGTTCAGTTTTCTGGGAGATTTCCTTGATTTTTATCTCTCTGGCTTCTGCGATTCTATTTTTAATTTTCAGGGTGTTAGTGATCCTTGGCTCTTTGCTTATATTTAAAACAGGTCAGCCAGACTCATTGGCTCAGCCTGTAATCCCGCGCCTTTGGGAGGCTGAGGTGAGTGGATTGCCTGAACCCGTGGGTTCGAGACCCACCTGGGCAACTTGATGAGACCTCATCTCTACAATAGATCAAAAAATTAGCCGGGCATGGTAGCATGCGCCTGTAGTTCCAGCTACTCGGAAGGCTGAGGCGGAAGGATCGCCGGAGCCCAGCAGGTCGAGGCTGCGGTGGCCGGGAGTGGCCACTGCACTCCAGTCTGGGTGACAGAGTGAGACTCCAACTCAAAAAAATAAATAAAATAAATAAAATAAAATAAAACAGGTCATTGGAAGCATGATGGGAAGGTCATCTTGGTGCACACTTGCAAACTGGTAGGCATCTCTTAGAGGGAGTCCAGGGATTTTTGGCCCTTTTACAAGGATCTGAGACTGCTTGAATCTGTGCGTCTCTCCTTTTGGGTTCATCAGAATTCTCCAAAGAGGACTAGGGTTCTGGCATCTCAAGGGGAAGGGGTATAGAGTGAAAATTTGTGTCCACATGGCCCCACCTCCCCAAAGTCAAGGTCTTACTGTAGGACATCGTCTTTCCCTTTCTCACCAACCAGAATAGTCACTTGGCTGCCTTGATGGAGGGGGCTGCATTTGAGGATCCAGCTACTACCTGGACAGGCCTTGGGCCAGGCTTCCTACCTTCAGCCTGAGACTCAGCTCCCGAGCTTCTTTGCAATTCTCTGCTCCTGGCCGGCTAACTGCCACCTGTCTCCCCTCGGCAGCCTTAGGACTAAGGCAGCTGTACTCACAGAATCTTCCTCCAGTTTGCTTTCTCAACTTCTACTTTCAATTTGTCCTTGTGTCTATGTGTGTTAAAAATTAAATCCCGGGCCAGGCGCGGTGGCTCAGCCTGTAATCCCAGCACTTTGGGAGGCTGAGGCGAGAGGATTGCCTGAGTCCGCAATTTTGAGATCATCCTGGGCAACTTGGCAAGCCCTTGTCTCTACACGAAATCAAGAAAAATTAGCCGGGCTTGGTGGCGCATGCCTGTAGTCCCAGCTACTTGGAAGACTGAGGTGGGAGGATCACCTGGGCCCAACAGGTCGAGGCTGCAGTGGCCGTGAGCCTGGGTGACAGAGTGAGACTCTCACTCAAAAAGAAAAAAGAGAGAAAGAAAATTCCTTTGCTGCCTTCTGTGTGATTTCAAGAGGGAGCAGAGATGAGGGCCGCCAGTCACACCGAAGGGGAAGGTGACGTTATAGCCAGAGATGCTTGGCCACAGGACAGGGCAATGCCCGGGGCGCAGGCAGAGGGGAGAGGATGTCTGATGCTCTGTCCTTGTCCTGTGCGTGTTTACTTTTTCTCCGTTGTCTCTGCGAGGGTTCGGGGTGGTGGCTGGTAGGAATAATGACCTTGTTGGGTTGTGACTCCAGCACATCCTTAAAGGTTCCTGGGCTGAAATTAATTCGGTCACAGTAGCATGTGGGCCGGTGTGGTGGGGCTTGTTTATGTGGATTGGCAGGTTTTCTTCAAACATGCCAGCTGTAGGTGTTTTCTAGAGGCCTCTATTTTAATTAGGAATGGAGCTTTCTTGTTTTCTGTTTTTTTTTTGCTTTTTTCAACCTGAACTTTCACTGGGGACTTCTTGGCCAAAGCATAGACAGGATCAGGGTAAGGATTTTGGCGTTTTCTTGCTTTTCCTGTGTCGCCACCTTGATAAGAAAAGCTGTAATATTATAAGAAAGGGAGCCGGGCTCGGTGGCTCAGCCTGTCATGCCGCGCCTTGGGGAGGCTGAGGTGAGTGGATGGCCTGAGCCCGCGCGTTCGAGACCCGACTGGGCGAGTTGGCGAGACCTCATCTCTACAACGGATCAAAAATTCGCCAGGCGTGGTCGCGTGCGCCTGGAGTTCCAGCTACCTGGAAGGCTGGGGCAGAAGGATCGCCGAAGCCCAGCAGGTCGAGGCTGCGGTGGCCGGGCGCGGCCACTGCACTCCAGTCTGGGCGACAGAGTGAGACTGCAACTCAAAAATAAAAAAGAAAGGGGCTGGCAGTAGTGGGAAACTGCTGGCGGGGCAGGGGAGGGGATACGCTTCCTCAATAAGGGTACCTGATCCCAAATCAGCTGAAGTGCGGAGCAAAGTGAGGCCCAAACTTTATGTGTACTATGAATATTTGTCTACCTATTCCTGACTTGTAGTCCACATCTTTAAAATAAAAATTAAAAAAAGAGAAAAACTAAAGGCAAAAACTGCCCAGACCATCGTTTAACAAAGCTAGCCCCCTCCTCCACAGCTTTTTCTTTCCTGTGGAAACCGCTGATCTGTTCTCTTAACTTCCATCCTGCACCTGTCAAGAGCGCCAGCGGGTAGTGTCCCTTCAAGAGAGAAAAGCATGCATTCGTGACCTATGGATCATTCTCATAAACAACAAAGAGTCAGTGGGTACATCTGGGGTAAGATGTCATTGTGACCGGGCATGGTGGCTCATACCTGTCATCCCAGCACTTTGGGAGGCCGAGGCAGGAGGATTGCTTGAGCCCAGGAGTTTGAGGCCAGCCTGGGCAGCATAGCCAGACCTCGTCTCTGCAAAAGAATATAAAAAATACCTATCCTGGCGTGGTGGTGCACACATGTGGTCCCAGCTACTCAGGAGGCTGAGGTGGAAGGGTAGCCTGAGCCCAGCCTGGGTGACAGAGTGAGACCTCGACTCATAGGAGAAAAAAAAAATGTCATCGTCATGGGTACAACTGGAATAAAGATATCCAGAGCCTTTTGCTTCTGAGTAATATTTTTCTGCAAGTGCCAAGGGAGGACAGTGACATTTGTCCCCAGGAAGTTCAGCAAGATGATTTGCCATTCCCAAGTGGCAGGCAGGTTCCAGTGCGGATGTCAGCATCTGGGAAGTCCTGTGGTCGCCAGACTCCTGATGGGCCAGCAGGGCTTTGCTTTGTGTGAACTTGGACTTTGGGGATGTCCTCGAGAGTTTGCCTCTGTGGTGGAGGTATCTCTAATTTCTCGCAGCGATGTTCTGTCATTTTAAGCATGTTGATGTTTCATAACTTTTACCAATTTTTTCCCCAAGCATATCATACCTTTTGTTGGTCTTTGTGAATGGTATTGTGTATGCATTTCAGCTTCCTGTGGTTTACTAGAATGATACAGAAACACAGTGGATTGTTTTATATTTGTCTTGCTAAGATCAGTGTCAGTTGTAGTAGCTTTTTCATGGATTCCAAAGAGTTTTCTACATGGACAATCATGTTGTCTGCAGATAAAGGTCGTTGCATTTCTTCTGCTCCAATCTGGAAGCGTTTTATTTATTTTTCTTGTCTTGTTGAGCTGGTGTGAGAGTGACATCTGTGTCTCGTCCCCAATCTACAGGGAAGGTTCTCAGTCTTCCAACATAAAGCCTGATGTTAGCAGTGGGTCTCCCTTGATGCCTTTTCTGGAGCTGAGCAGATTTCCTTCCAGACCTTGTTGGCTGAAAGATTTTTTTTTAATCCGAATCTATGTTAGATTGTGGGAAATGCTTTTTCTGCCCCTGTTGAGAGGATCATACGGTTTTAATTTTTTGTTTGGTAATATGGTGAGTTGCCTTTTTTTTTTTTTAAGCTGTTAAATCAACTCTGCGTTCTTGATAAAAGTCACACCAGGTCATGAAATGTTATCTCTTTTACATGTTGTTAGATTTGACATGCTAACGTTTCGTTTCGGCCTTTTGTGTCTGTGTTCATGAAGGACATTGGTCTGTGTTTTCTTTTTCTGATCGGGGTAATGTTACCCTCATAGAGTGAACTGTGAAATTTCTTCCTTTTCAAATACCTGGGAAAAAAAGTAATAAACCCCTTCAGTGTTGTTGTTTGTTTGTTTTTTTCATTAATATTATTAATCTAGTATACCTTTCCCTGTCCTTTTACTTTATTTTTTTTAAATCTATTTTGGTCTTTATTTTTAAAGTGAACTCTTTTAAAATTTCTTTTTATTGTGGTAAAGTTTGCATAGCATAATATTTCTTTTCTTTTCTTCTTTTTTTTTTTTTTTTTTGTTGGAGTCTCACCAGTCTAGAAGGCAGTGGCATGCTCTCGGTCACCGCAGCCTCGGCCTGCTGGGCTCTGGTGATCCTTCCGCCTCAGCCTTCCAAGTGGCTGGAACCCTAGGCATGCGCCACCACGCCCGGCTAATTTTTTATTTATTGTAGAGACGAGGTCTTGCCAAATTGCCCAGGCTGGTCTCGGACCCCTGTGCTCAGGCAATCCTCTCGACTTGGCCTCCCAGAGTGCTGGGATTGCCTTTTATTTTTAAAACCCCTTTGGCTCATGGAAATGCCACGGGCAGGTGGGGGAATGGGTCTGGGATCTGCAGAGAGGGAAGGGGTGACCCCCTGTATCCCCACCCCTTCTGCAGGGTTGGTGTAAGGAGCTCTTCTCAGTGGGCTCTGTTGAGGCTGTTCTTGTTTTTCTCTTTATTTATTTATTTATTTTTTTTGAGTTTGAGTCTCACTCTGTCGCCCAGGCTGGAGCACAGGGGTATGCTCCCAGCCACCACAGCCTTGACCTGCTGGGCTCAGGCAATCCTTCCCCTTCAGCCTTCCAAGTAGCTGGAACCACAGGCATGTGCCACCATGCCTGGCTAATATTATTATTTTATTTATTGTAGAGGCGCGTTCTCGCCAAGTTACCCAGGCTGGTCTCGAACCCGCGGGCTCTGGCGATCCTTTCACCTTGGCCTCCCAAAGTGCTGGGATTATAGGTATGAGCTACTGCACTCAGCCAGTCGTTACTGTGCATCTCGGTGGTATTAAACACTTTCACAGCGTTGGTTAACTACTACCCCTATCCAGACCCCAAATTTTTCTTCAGCCCCAACAAAATCTCTGTGCATCATTCTCATAAACAACAAGCTATTAAACCATTCTACCTTCTGTCTCTATGAACTTGGCTCTTCTAGGTACCTCATAAAAGTGGACTCTTTCTCCTTCTGTGTCTGCCTTATTTCTCGTCCTTTTTATGACTGAGAAGTATTTCATTGTATGAGTAGACCACAAATCATGTATCAGTAGATGGACAGATGAACACATTGGTTCTACCTTTTGCCTATTGTGAATGATGTTGCAGTGAACATTAGTGTGCAAATATCTGTTCAACGGTGGCTCAGCCTGTCATCCCAGCACTTAGGGAGGCCAAGGCAAGTGGATTGCCTGAGTCCGTGGGTTTGAGACCAGCGTGGACAACTTGGTGAGACCTCGTCTCTACAATAAATAAAAAATTAGCCAGGCGTGATAGCATACGCCTGTAGTTCCGGCTACTTGGAAGACTGAGGTGGAAGGATCGCCGGAGCCCAGCAGGTTGACGTTGGATTGGCATGAGTGTGCCACTGCACTCCAGCCTGGGCAAGAGAGTAAGACTCCAACTAAAAAACAAAACAAAAAACACCAAAAAACAAATATCTGTTCAATCCCCTGCTCTCAATTATTTTGGATTTATAGCTAGGAGTAGAATTGCTATGTCATATGTTATTCACTGTTTAACCTGGAAAAGAGCCAGACTGTTTTCTACAGCGGTCGCACCATTTTACATTTCTACCAGCGAGGTATAAAGGTCCCAACTTCTCTGCATCCTCACCAATGCTTGTTATTGTCTATCTATTATTATTATTGCCCTCTTAGTAGGTATGAAGTGGTATCTCATTGCTGTTTTAATTTGCGATTCTCAAATGCTTAATGATACTGCATTTTTTCATGTACCTGGGGGTCATTTGCGTACTTCATTCGGAGAAATGTCTGTTCAAGTTCTTTGCCCACTTTTGAATTGTGTTGCTTGTTTTAAGTGCATTTCTTATAGACAGCTTAGAGTTGGGCCACATTTAATGTGTTTGATTTAAGTCTGTCATCTTTTTGTTTTTGTGCCATTTGTTCTTTTTTCTCCTTTTCTTCTTTTCTACCTTTTTTTAGATTAATAGAATAATGTTATAATTACATTTATCTTTTGTGTTGACTTGTTAGTTATTACTCTTTGTTTTATTATTTTAATGATTGCTGTAAGCTTTACAGCATAAATCTTTATCTTATTACAGTCATTTGTCAAGTAATATATCAGTTCATGCAAGTATAAGAACTTTACAATAATATACTTCTATTTCCCCATCTCAAACTTTATGATATTGTAGTCAAATATTTTTCTTATACATGTGTCAAATCTCTTCACTGCACTTTTTTTGTTTAAATAATCACTTGTCTTAAAGAGAGTTAAATAAGAAAAAAAAAAAACTCCTATATTTATCCTTGTGATTCCTATTTCCAGTTGTTGTCATTCTTTGTGTAACTTATATATTTTATTTTATTTATTTTTTAGTTTGCCCAGGCTAGAGTACAGGGCACAAACACTCAGGGCCACCCCAGGATCAACCTGCTGGGCTCCAACGATCTTTCTGCCTCAGCCTTCTGAGTAGCCGGAACTACAGACGCACGCTACTATGCCTGGTTATTTTTAAATTTTATTGTAGAGATGAGATCTCACCAGGTTGCCTGGGCTGGTCTTGAACCCCGCAGGCTCAGGCAATCCACTTGCCTTGGCCTCCCAAAGTGCTGGGATTATAGGCTGAGTCACCGAGCCTGGCCGTAACTTATATTTTTATTTAATATTAATTTCTTCTGCCTCAAGTCCTTTCTTTAACATTTCCTGTAGGACAGATAGCCTGGTTATGAATTCCTTCAGCTACTGTATGTCTGAAAAGGCTGTTTTGTCTTTATTTTTGAAAGACATTTTCACTGGTTATATAATTCTAGTTTGACTTTTTTATTCAGTACTCTAAAAATGTTGCTCCACTGTCTGCTCACTTACATTGTTTCCATTGGGAGATCTGCTGTCATTCTTCCGTTTGTTTTCCGGATGTATCATGTCTCCCTGCCCGCCTTGTCTGTGTTTATCTTTGGTTTTGAGTCATCTGTTATGTTGTGCCTTGGTGTAATTTTCTTGATGATTCTTGTGCTTAGGTTTCATTGAACTTCATGAGTCTGTGAGCTTATAGTTTTCATTGAGTTTGGATTGTTTTTGACTGAAAATATAAATTTTTTTGTTTTCTCCTTTTTTCCAGAGAATCTGATTAAATGTACCTTAGGCTGCTTGAATGTGTTTTATGGCTTACTGATGAACTGTTCTTTTATTATAATTTGTTGCTGTTAACATTTTCTCTGTGTGTTTCATTTTACTCTATCTTTAGGTTCACAAATCTTTTTGTGCAATGTCTAATTTGTTGTTAATTCCATCTGGTGTGTTTTTTATTTCAGATATTGTATTTTTTTTAATCTTTGGAAGTTTAATTTAGGGTTCTTTGTTTTGTTTTGTTTTTCATATTGCTACTTATCTTTTTGAACGTATAGAATGTAGTTAATATAATTTTTAATATTTTGCTGCTAATATAACATCTGTATTAGTTGCAGGTTAGTTTTGATTGGTTGATGTTCCTTGTTTATAAGTCATGGTTTTCTGCTTCTTTGTATGCATGGTATTTTAAAAAATTATTTTATTAATTTTATTATTTTTTCTTTTGTTTTTTGAGTCCCAGTCTCAGTCTGTCACCCAGGTTGGCGTGCAGTGGTGTGCTCATGGCTATTGCAGGCCTGACCTGCTGGGCTCGGGCTCAGATGATCTTTCTACCTCAACCTTCCAAGTAGCTGGAACTACAGGCATGTGCTACCATGCCTAGTTAATTTTTTTATTTATTGTGGAGACAATGTCTTGCCCAATTGCCCAGGCTAGTCTCGAACACCTAGGCTCAGGTAGTCCTCTCGCCTCAGCCTTCCGAAGTGCTGGGATTACTAGTGTAAACCACCGCACCTAGCAACAAATTAAGTTTCATTGCTAAACTTTGTGAATTGTGAGTTTTATCTTGTTGGATTTGTGAATTTTTGAATTTCTGTAAATATTCTTGAACTTTGTTCTGGGATTTAGTTAAGTGATCGATAAACAGTTTGATCCCTCTGGGTGTTGCTTTCAGTCTTTGCTCAGCAGGTTGATAGCAGCATTTAACCTAGGTCTGAGTATTTCCCACCACTGAGGCCAGACCTTTCTGTGTATTCAGTGTCCCCTGAGCCACGGGCTTTCACAGTTTGGCTGGTGGGAATGGGTACTCTTTCTGGCTGTGTAATTGATATGTATTTTTTTCTGCCATTCTTCTTGGGCAGTTCTTTTTCTGGCCCGAGATGACTTGTCACATGCATGCATTAATCATATTCTGCAGAATATGCGAGGGGACAGATCTCCACCAGTGTCTGTTCCATTCCCTCCTCTCCTGTCACTTGTCCTGAAAATGGGGCCTCACCGTGTTTGCGCCTCTTGGGATTCCCCCCTGGGGTCCTTTCTTGCACCATAGCCTGGAAACCACATTGAGACAGTACACTGAGAATAATCATAGGGCCCACCTTGTTGGTTTCCTGTCACTCCTGCATCACTGTCCTGCTCTGAAAATATGTGTTTTGTCACATATCTTGAGTATTTTTTTGGTGGTTTCAGGGGGAGGTTAAACCCATTGCCCAGTATTCCATCTTGGCTGGAAGTAGAAGTCTCTCCTTTTCTCTTTCATCCCTGCCCATTTTGTTTTGTCTCTTCTTTCTCCATCTGTGGCCCAGTCACCTGTGGCTGTTCATTTATTTATTCATCAAACTTGGGCTGAGTTGGACCGGGTGCTGAGGAAGGATTGCTGAGTACAGTGGGTTTTGTTCCTGCTCCCTGGGAGTGAAACACAAAGTACATAATCCACAGATTTATCCAAATTCGTTGTGGTAGTAAATATACCTGAATGATCGCATCCCCTACGTGTGTGCTTTGTAGCTGGAGAAAGGTAGCCAGGGGAGGTATTTCCAATCTATAAACTGTGGGATAGAGAGGGCAGAAAGGGGGGCAAATTCCTGGAGAAGGAGCAGCAAGGAACAACCCCCTATGTCCCGAGACTCTCAGCATCAGACTGAGAGTTATGCCATTGGCTTTCTTGGTTCTAATGTCTTTGGGCTTGGACTGAGCCATGCTACCAGCATCCCAGTGTCCCCAGCCTGCAGATGGATTGTCTCAGGACTTCACAGTCTCCATCACTGCATGAGCCAGTTCCTGTAATAAGTCCCCAGGACACATCCTATTAACTTATTCTCTCTGGAGAGCACTGACAAATGCAGTGCACTTTATTTAAAAATTTTTATTTTATTTTAAAGATGTGAGGTACAATTCAGAGTTAGGTATACAAATGTACATTATGCAGGTACCCTTGTTGATGAGGTGTGTCCCCCTCCCCTGGCAGTTTTCTACTACTGCCAATCCCTTTCTTATAGTATTGTGATAATTGTTCAAGGTCTACTTATGAGTGAGAACATGTGGACTCTGTTCTTTATTTTTGTGATAGATTACTGAGTATGAATCTGTCTACTCTAAATCCATCCAGGGGGCTGCAAAATCCATATGTTTGTCCTTCTTTATGTACCACATTTTGTTTATCCAGTCCAGCTTTGATGGATAGCATGATGGGTTCCATATTTTTGCTGTCGTGAATAGAGCTACAACAAACATGCTTGTGCAGGTATCTTTTTGGTAGAATGATTTGAGTCCTCCGGGTATATTCCCAATAGGCGAATTGCTGGGTCATATGGAAGGTGATTTCTAGCTCTTTCAGAAATCGCCACACTGCCTTCCAAAGAGGTTGCTCTAGTTTGCACTTCCACCAGCTGTGTAGAAGCGTTCCTTTTTCTCTGCATCCTTACCAGCATCTGTTTTCGTTTGTTTTTCTTTGTTTTTTGAGTTGGAGTCTCACTCTGTTGCCCAGACTGGAGTGCAGTGGCCGCTCCCGACCACCGCAGCCTCGACCTGCTGGGCTCCGGCGATCCTTCCGCCTCAGCCTTCCAAGTAGCTGGAACTACAGGCGCGCGCCACCACGCCTGGCTAGTTTTTGATTTATTGTAGAGATGAGGTCTCGCCAAGTTGCCCAGGTGGGTCTCGAACCCGTGGGCTCAGGCAATCCACTCACCTCAGCCTGTTTGTTTTTCTTAATGATGGCCGTTCTTACTGGGGTTAGGTGGTATCTCAAGGTGGTTTTGATTTGCATTTCTCTGATGATGAGTGAGGGTGAGCACTTTTTCATGTGTCTGTTGGCTGCCCGTGTACCTTCTTCTGAGAAGTGTCTATTCATGTCTTTTGCCCACTTTTGAATGGGGCTGTTTTTTTCCTTTTGGCGCGTTTGAGTTCCTTGGAGATTCTAGATGTTAGGCTTTTGTCAGATATACAGTTGGCAAATATTTCTTCCCATTCTGTGGGCTGTCTCCCTTGCAGTGCACTTCTAAGAAGAGACAGCAGAGAGCTTGATCTCTCTACATGAGTGCACAAAGTGGCCATGTTGAGAACACGGCCAGAGGGCGGCCACCTATGGCTGCCGGGAGGGGAGCCCTCACCAGGAACTGAATCACTTGGCACCTTGACCTTGGACTTCCAGCCTCAAGAACTGAGCAATACTTTTCTGTTGTTTCAGCCACCTGACCTGTGGTATTTTGATATGACAGTGGAGTTGACCAGTGCACACCGACACCAGTCACAGCGGAGACCCGGGTGTTGCCGGATAGCCACAATTCCTCAAGCTCTCATCTAAGTTTATACATGCTGAGTGTCTGGGCCTCATCCTGATTCTCCTCGTGTTCTGACTTTCTGTCTGCCTGTCTGTGTCTGGCGTCTTCGTGGCATAGTCCACAGACCGTCTGGTGTGGCCTTTTCAGGGACGTACATGTGTAGATGACGTGAGAAGACTTGGGCCTGGTCTGTGCTCCTTCAATGCCAGTCCTTCTTTGCAATTCTGATTAGACCCCCAGTTTGTCCTAAGTCACTGCCCGCCTGGCAGGAGCCTCCTTGAAGGGAGGGGTCGATCCCAGGTGAGCGGTAGCATGTGCTGTTCAGTGTTGTTCCAGATCCCGGGGAGTGTAGATGCTCACCTCCATCTGTCCACGCAGCTGAAGGAGGTCTCAGAGTTGTTACCCACTTGAGTTCAACCGAGAATGAGAGGGACACGGCTCCCGACTGAGTGCTCAAGGACAGGGCTCTGAGAATGTGGTTTGGGCTGAGTCCCGAGAAGTCGGTGGCGTGGACTGTGAGGTCAACCAGGGAGGGAGGTCCTCCAAAGGGGTGGGTGCTGGGATGAGACCTGTCTGTGTTCCTGAGATAGAGTCAGATGATCATGTAAAAGAGGTCATTGGCTCTCAACCCTGGCTGAGCCCCTGTTTCACTTGGGGGGAGCATTTGAAGGTGAACTCTTTCCCCCAAGGCAGCCTCCTGCATCCAGGTCTCAAGGAATTGGAACCCCAGAGGGGGCTGAGAATTTTTTTTCTTTTATTTTGAGTTGGAATCTCCTGTCACCCAGGCCGGAGGGCAAGGGCACGCTCATGGCCACTGCAGCCTCAACCTGCTGGGCTTAGGCGATCCTTCCGCCTCAGCCTTCCAAGTAGCTGGAGCCACAGGCATGTGCTACTACGCCTGGCTAGTTTTTTGACTTATTGTAGAGACGAGATCTTGCCAAGTTGCCTGGGCTGGTCCCGAACTCCTGGGCTTAGGCAGTCCTCTTGCCTCAACCTCCCAAAGTGCTGGGATTACAGGCTTGAGCCACTGCGCCTGACGCGGCTGAGATATCATCAGAGGGGAGATCTCGGAGCTGGGTGATCTTGCTGTGGGCCTGCACCGGGCTCTGCAGACGTGGGCGACAGCCTTTCGGCCTGGTGTTGGGGTGTCGTTCTCCGTGCTCTGGAGGCGTTAAGCACTGGGCAGCTGGGCTGCGTGTACAGTGTCGCATCCTAGGGACGAGATATACCAAGGGCTGGAACATCTTGCATCTCGGGGGGCATCTCTCAGGGAGCCTGAAAGAGGTTGTCACCTATAAGGTTAGCTTGATAGTTTGCAACTTCTCAGGAGAGGTGTGGAGCCTCATGCTTGGAATTCCAGCACTCGGGGAGGGCATAGGCAGGAGGATTGCTTTAGGCCAGGCTGGGCAACATAGCGAGACCCCATCTCTACAAAAAATAAAATAAGCCGGACTCGGTGGCTCAGCCTGTAATCTTGCACTTTGGGAGGCTGAGGTGAGTGGATTGCCTGAGACCGTGTGTTTGAGACCCGCCTGGGCAACTTGGCAAGACCTCATCTCTACAATAAATCAAAAAAAATTAGCCGGGCGTGGTAGCCCGTGCCTGTAGTTCCAGCTCCTTGGAAGGCTGAGGCGGAAGGATCGTCGGAGCCCAGAAGGTGGAGGCTGCGGTGGCCGGGAGCAGCCACCGCACTCCAGTCTGGGCGACAGAGTGAGACTCCAACTCAAAAAAATAAATAAGATAAATAAAATGGCTGGCCATGGTGGTGTGCGCTTGTAGGCTGAGGCTGGAGGTTCACTTGAGCCTGGGAGTTTGAGGCTGCAGTGAGCTGTCATTGGGCCCCTGCGTTCCAGCCTGGGCAACCGCACGAGGTCCCACCTCTTTCATTTATTTTTTCATTTTTATTTTTTGGTGGCACAGAGAGGCTTCTTTATTCCAAGGATTGGATCTTGCATGGTCCAACATTTCCACCCCCAAGCGTTCTCTACGTGCCTGTCCCGTCTGCTCGATAGAGGCTGTGGTTCCTCCTCCCATGCCGCTTCTGGCATCCCCCCTGGCTTCTTCAGCTCTGCAGTAGGATGACGAAACTTCAGGAAAGAGAGCAAAGTAGCCTTCTCACGAGTGGCAGCCGCGCGTCCTGACTTATCTCTGAAGCTTTATCCCCCAAATTCAAAGCTCCTTATTCTCCACCCCTATCCCATAATCAAGGCAATAAGAGGCAGGCCTGAAAAATCAAGGCTTCAGAGCATCATCTAACATTCCAAAGACTGCACCCAGCCAAGCGGCAACTCCCTTCCTAACTTTCTACCCACCTGGCCCACACCAGAGACGGTACCCATTAACCAACCTTTGATTGTTTTATTTCTTTGAGTTGGAGTCTCACTCCGTCGCCCAGACTGGAGTGCAGTGGCACGCTCACAGCCACCCCCGTGTCTACCTGCTGGGCTCTGACGAACCTTCTGCCTCAGCCTTCCGAGTAGCTGGAACTACAGATGCGTGCTACCATGCCCGGCTAATTTTTGATTGATTGTAGAGACGAGGTCTTAACAAGTTGCCCGGGCTGGTCTCGAACCCATGGGTTCAGGCAATCCACTCGCCTCAGCCTCCCAAAGGCTGGGATTACAAGCTGAGCCACCGAGTGTGGCCTTAGCTTTTCTAAGGTAAGAAAGTTACCAAGCACCATGACTTCTAGAGCCAAAGAGGTCTCTGGTGTCTGGACACTTGCCAGAAGATGTCCAAATTAAAGGAACAAGGGGCTCATCTCAGGTAGGGAGAACCCCAGGGAACACTCAAACCCAGACGCCTCTAGTAAAAGATAGGTGGACCCCAACTCTTTGGAAGAAAAAAAAACTTCCATGAAGGGATAGGTTTTCTTAAGATCCTTTCTTAAGCAAACAAGATGAGAAAATTAGAGTTCAGGTTGCAAAAGACACCCGGTTCCCACAACCATCGGATGATAGGAATTAAGGAAATCCAAGCTCAGTTTAAATACTGTCATTGCAGATGATGGCAGGTTGGGTGGCTGCAGCCCCACCCAAGGTGCAATCAGGAGGGTCCCCAAGAAAGAGACGGGGGTGCTCATGGGGAAGTGCTGCCCTCTGTCATAGTTTATGCCCCCAGCAGACCCCTTGGGCCGTTTCAGAAAGTTGTTGAGAGTCCAGATGCTTGATTTGAAGTATGGAAGTGTTTTAATCACAGTCACATCTCAGTTTTAAGATCTGTGAACAAGGCTGGGCTCAGTGGCTCAGCCTGTCATCCCAGCACTTTGGGAGGCCGAGGTGAGTGGATTGCCTGAGCCCATGGGTTCGAGACCAGCCTGGGCAACTTGGCAAGACCTCATCTCTACAATAAATAAAAAATTAGCTGGGCGTGGTAGCACGCGCCTGTAGTTCCGTCTACTTGGAAGATTGAGGCGGAAGGATCGCCGGAGCCCAGCAGGTCAACGCTGGGGTGGCTGTGAGCATGCCACTGCTCTCCAGCCTGGTGACGGAGACTCCGACTCAAAAAAAAAAAAAAGATCTGCATTGTTTCATCTCTCCACAGAGGTCTCAGAGCTTTGTGATTTTATTGCGGTGCTGACAAAAAGATGCCGGACTCTGTAAAAATATTTAAGGTGGTTTATTCTTGAGCCGAACTTGGGGACTTTAGCCCAGGCATACCTGTCTCCAGGACATCCTGAGAATGTATGCCTACCTGTGGTCCAACAGTGGCTGGGTTCTAGGCAGTTTGAGGAAGGTGGAAATTACAAGAAACCACAAATCAATACATGTGAGATTCTCATTGGGTTGTCCAGGGGAGGAGGACGGGATTTCCATGCGGTGACTTGCAGGTCAGAGGTGGGTTCAAAGATGTCTTGACCGGTCATATGCAGTTCTTGTCAGGAGGTGAGATTGAGATGCTTTGCTGAGACAGAGGGCGGGGACACACAGATGCAGTCCTATATGTGGCAGGTGCAGTCCTATATGTGGCAGACTTCAGGAAGGATAGACAGGTGGCTTACAAGGTCCCCGGAGTTGAGAATCCACAGAAGATGGCTTTTCGGGACCGTAAAGCTTCTTTGTCTGTTGTGTGATGCTGGAGTCAGGTTGGAAAGTAAACTTTTGGATACAAGCATTAGGAGGATAAACCCCATTGTGTGTGCAAAACTGATGTTTCTTGAGTGAGTCCTTATTCGGTTTGATTAGAGGAATTTGGAGAAAGACGAAAAAAGTTCAGGTGTAGACTTCAGTGTGACGTGCCTGGTCCCCAGACAGAATAGTTTAACTGGACTTCTGCTGACCCATCATTGAGAAGGTGCGTCAGCCTTCCTAAGGCCCCCATGGATGGCAGCTGTCCGAGTCAGAGATGCCGTCAGTGGGTAGCTCTGTGGTCAGCCATTCAGAGCAGAGTCTTGGCCCTGCTGGGTGATTCTGCAGCTGGTCTGGTATTGGGCCTGGGGCTGGGAGTAGAACCCAGTAGAACCTTTCTTTCTCCTACAGCATGGACAAGGTTGCTGAGTCTTGATGGCTAAACTCTCACATTTCTTTTTTTTGAGTTGGAGTCTCACACTGTTGCCCAGGCTGGAGTGCAGTGGCATGCTCATGGCCCATGGCTGCTGCAGCCTCAACCTGCTGGGGGCTCAGGCGATCCTTCTGCCTCAGCCTCCCAAGTAGCTTGAATTACAGGTGTGAGCCACCGTGACTGGCTAATTTTTTGATGTATTGTAGAGACGAGGTCTCACCAAGTTGCCCAGGCTGGTCTCAAACACCTGGGCTCAGGCAATCCTCTTGCCTCCACCTCCCAAAGTGCTGGGATGACAGGTGTGGACCACTGTGCCAACCTCACCTTTTTTTTTTTTAAACCTGCCAAATTCCTAACTTTTTAATGTGATTTGCTTTCCAACCTGGCTCTGTTATGACATCACAGAACAGATTAAAGAAGGAAAATCAAAGCCTCTCCTGACTCTGGAGAGCTGTCTTTTGGGAACTCCATCACCTGTGAAGATACTTATCTGCCCCACCTCAAAAGGTACTTCATTTACATATCAAGAAACTCAACTCCCTTTTCTTCCTCAAGCTTTACTGCTTTCAGAATTGCTTAGATAACTCTAGCTGACTAATTGTGGGTCAGGAAATCTTTTTTCCTTTTCTTTTTTGATTTGGAGTCTCACTCTGTCACCGGGGCTGGAGGGCAGTGGCACACTCACAGCCACCACAGCCTCGGCGTGCTGGGCTCAGGCAATCCTTCCACCTCGGCCTTCCAAGGAGCTGGAACTATACAAGCTCATGCCACCCTGCTCAGCTAATTTTTTAAAAAGTTTTTATTTATTGTAGAGACGGGGTCTTGTCAAATTGCCCAGGCTGGTCTTGAGCCTGTGGGCTCAGGCAATCCTCTTACCTCAGCCTCCCAAAGTGCTGGGATTATAGGTGTGAGCCACCACGCCTGGCCTAGGAGATCTTTCAAAGCACCTCTAGCCTCTGCCCTGCCCCCTTGGAAACGTCCCGCCTGCCTGGACTGAGCCAGTATACATCTCACATGTATTAATTTACAGTTTCTTGTAACTTCTGCCCTCCCAAATTGTATATAACCAAGCTACCATTCAACTACGAAGGTCATGCGCTCTCAGGATCAAATTATAGATGGATGCCACGGGCCCAGGTCACTGACATTTGGCTCAGAATGAGCCATCTTAAATATTTGACAGTATTTGTATTTGGCCTCTTTCATTGACAGTCTGTTTAATGCCACAGCACCCTCGGCCAGGCCAGATGGACCCGTTGTCATGCAGTGTGCTGTGATGTTTAATATTCAAAGGGCAGTCATTCCCCCAGCCCGCCCTGGCCAGGTGCTAGGATTTTAAGAAATTGGCTTGCACTTGAGGGTGATTTTCACACCACTATTGTCCTTCCTTGCCCCCCCCCCAGGTCTCCGTGGCTGCTTTTGGTCCAAAACTGCTGAACACTCAGCGCACCGTGGGCAGGTGCACTCATCCATCACCCATTGTGAAATGGGCAAACGCGTTGAAAGAATCTCCAAAAAAATTCACTGAAGCGAAACGCAGCCTCTCCCAACCACTCTAGTTGGTCCACAGAGGCCAGTGGGTTCCCAGAACCCTCACTTAGAGGGGGAAGCCTGGACTACAAGGGGCCCGGCCCCCAAAAGGGCCTCCACACCCCTCCCCTGCATTCACAGCCCAGGGGCCAGAGCTCACCAGGTGGACCCTGACACACTGCGGGGCTGGGAGGGCGATCTGGCGGTGACATCTGCCACCCCGTTGATCGCCAGGGTTGATTCGGCCGATCCGAGGGGCGAGGCGATGCCCGCTTCCTCCCTCACCACTCCATGTGTGCCCCGCCCAAAGCTGAGCGCTCGACTGAAGAGGACACCCATCCCTGCTAGAGAAGGAATTCGCTTCCCCCTGCCAGGACCTCCAGAAAACAGCTCGAGGTTCAGACACGCTGCGAGAAGGCTGGGGAACGAACACAGCACCTCTGAAAATGCGGAGACCGCCACACAGGGCTGTGTTTTGACTTTACATTTCATTTCAGATCCTAAATGCAGCAGGTGTGTCAGAGCCACAGACTACAAGCTGTAAGCTACATCAGACTAGAGGTTCGATCTCTCTCGTTGGCCACGGTCCAAGAAAGGAAATGCCTAAGAGATGCTCAGGCAGTTAAAAACCATTTTTTTAAAAAAACTAATCTCCCTTTTAGGTGTCTTCTCCCTATTGAGTCTGATGGAAGTTTTAGCTTTTATGAGGGGGAACCCAAAATACTGAAATTATCTTTTGGAGGGCAGGCTTCCCCACTAGGTAAGCGTCCTGGGAACCCATCGGCATCCATGGACCAGTTAGTGTTGTTGGGAGAGTCTGCGTTTGGCTTCAGTGAGTTTTGGGGGAGATTGTTTCAACATGTTTGCCCATTTCATGATGGGTGATGGACGTGCTCACCTGCCCACTCCACGCTGAGTGTTCAGCCGTTTTGGACCAAAAAAGCCATGACCTCCGTGCCCCACGCTCCCAATTCACTGGATCTCGGCCGTGCTTTGGAGGTGAATTTGTTGTTGTTGTTGTTTCTCTGGATAAGAAAAGTCCTCCAAGCCAGGCTCGGTGGCTCAGCCTGTAAGCCTGAGCTTTGGGAGGCTGAGGTGAATGGATTGCCTGAGCCCGTGGGTTCGAGACCTGCCTGGGCAACTTGGTGAGACCTCATCTCTACAATAAAATCAAAAATTAGCCGGGTGTGGTAGCGCACGCCTGTAGTTCCAGCTCCTTGGAAGGCTGAGGCGGAAGGATCGCCGGAGCCCAGCAGGTCGAGGCTGCGGGGGCCGGGAGCGGCCACTGCACTCCAGTCTGGGCGACAGAGTGAGACTCTGACTCAAAAACAAAAAAAGTCCTCCAAAAAAACCCCATTTTGCTGATGTGGAAGAGGCGAGACAAAAAACAGCAGAAGCACTGAAAGGCATCAACATCAATGCGTTCGAAAACTATTTTGAGCCACAGAAGAAGCATCCTGGTCGGTGTGTTGCATCAAACAGACTGCTTTGGGGGTGACTGAAGCTTAAGCATGTAAGAATGAATACACGCTCTTTAATAAATAAATTCCAGGCTTCTCAGCGTTCCCCTTCATAGTTCTCAGAATGCGAGTCTGGAAATGGTGGATCTGGAAGGAATTGATGTTAACAGCCAGGAATGGACCCCCGGTTCTCTGAGGAGGGAGCAGAAAAGTTCATGTAGCCATGGGCTGGGGGCTCTGACCTGGGAGGAACAAGCCAGGCTGAAAGGGAGGACTTAGGTGAACAGGGAAAGGAACTCGGCGGGAGACAGATGCCCACGGATGGTGGAAACTCTCACACAGGATCGTGTGTTCTGAGTTCATCGCGTATGCAAGTCGGGATAGCAGTGGGATGTTTTGTTTTGTTCAAGTCAGAATCTCACTCTGTTGCCCAAGCTGCAGGGCAATGGCACGATCATGGCTACCCCAGCCTCGACCTCCTGGGCTCAGGCAATCCTTCCACCTCTGCCTCCCAAGTAGCCAGAACTACAGGTGCACGCCACCATGCTCGGCTAATTTTTTTTTTTTTTTTTTTTTGGGTTGGAGTCTCACTCCGTCACCCAGACTGGAGTGCAGTGGCCGCTCCCGGCCACCACAGCCTCAGCCTGCTGGGCTCCGGCGATCCTTCTGCATCAGCCTTCCATGTAGCTGGAACTACAGGCGCATGCCACCACGCCCAGCTAATTTTTTTGATTTATTGTAGAGATGAGGTCTCGCCAAGTTTCCCAGGTGGGTCTCGAACCCGCGGGCTGAGGCAATTCACTCACCTCGGCCTCCCAAAGTGCGAGATTACAGGCTGAGCCACCGAGATCAGCTAATTTTTTGATTCATTGTAGAGATGAGGCCTCACCATGTTGCTCAGGCTGGTCTCGAACCCCTAGACTCAGCCTATCCTCTTGCCTCTGCAACTCAAAGTGCTGGGATGACAGGCATGAGCCCCTGTGCCTGGCCTCTTACTCACCTTTTTAAAAGCCCTGTCTTGGCTGGGCTTGGAGGCTCAGCCTGTCATATCAGCACTCTAGGAGCCCGAGGCGAGTGGATTGCCAGAGCCCACAGGTTTGAGACTAGCCTGGGCAACTTGGCAAGACCTCGTCTCTACAATAAAAAATCAAATATGCTAGACATGGTAGCACGCGCCTGTAGTTCTGGCTACTTGGAAGGCTGAGGCGGAAGGATTGCCGGAGCCCAGCAGGTCGACGCTGGGGTGGCTGTGAGTTTGCACATTTCTGCCCATAATGGAGCTGATATCATGCTGGTGGCCGAGGTCAACATGGCAGAGGACACAGCCCTAAGATATAGGGCTGCCAAGTAGCTTTTGCTCAGGGCAGGTGGGACAGGCCACTTCTCTAGGAGGCCTTGAGGGATAGCAGGGTGGAGTAGGGGACGGGCTTCCAGGCAAGGCTTCCTGGAGGAAGTGGTGCTTGACCGATTCCTGGCATCTGTGTGGTGGGATCCCTAGACCTCCCGACCAAGTTCTGCCTCAGTTCCTGGGGCCTGGGGCCGCTCTCCATGTTGGGAATGTGGCCGGGAGCCTGGACTGGGCTGGTCCATCCTGAGACAGCTCCCCCACCTTGGCCAGGACCCTGGTGTGTTCCAGTTCCTTCTCTGCTGCTGTGTTTTGCAGAATCAGCGAAGAGCAAGGCAGATTAAATAAGCCAGGGAGAGCAGGCCTGTCTTCCCGCCTGGCCGCGCCTTCTTTCACACATGGCTGACTCTGCGGGGGGCCCCCTCTTCCCTGAAGCCCACCTTCTTGCACCTGCTGTCAGTCCCATGTTTAGGTCAGTTCTTAGAACAGTAATTTTCTTTCTTCTTTTTATCGCCATTAGCTTTAGGGGCTACACATAGTTTCTGGTCTCACGGATGCATGGTATAGTGAACAAGTCTGGGCTTGGCGTGTACCCAACGAGTGATTTTTTTACTCCCCCCTTCTGAGTCTCCAGTGTCTGGGACGCCATTCTCTCTGCCTTTGCAGACCCCACGCTCAGCTCCCACTTACACGTGAGAACGTGAAGTGCTTGGTTTTCAGTGCCTGTGTTAGTTCACTTAGGATGATGGTATCTCATTCCATCTAAGTTGCTGCCACAGACATGATCACATTCTTTTTTTATGGCTCAGTAGTCTTCCTGGGTGTGTGTGGTTGCCAACAAAAAGTAGACTCTTTTTTGTGTGTGTACGTCAGAGTCTCACTCCGTCACCCAGGCTGGAGGGCAGTGGCACGCTCACGGTCACTATAGCCTTGACCCGCGGGGCTCGGCCATCCTTCCGCCTCAGCCTTCCAAGTAGCCAGAACTACAGGCCTGTGCTACCATGCCTGGCTAATTTTTTGATATATTGTAGAGACCAGGTCTCGCCAAGTTGCCCGGACTGGTCTCGAACCCACAGGCTCAGGCAATCCTCTTGCCTTGGCTTCCCAAAGTGCTAGGATGACAGGCTTGAGCCATCGCACCTGGTCTGCATTCACATTTTCAGAGGTGTTATCTATGTGGTTACTTTTAGTTTGCCGCCATCAGAGGCGTCTGGATGGGAGCCACTCTGAGCACCTCTTATAATGGCAGACATCAAACATAACTTGTGTTCATGTTGTGTTATCAGAGTATTGCAGTTTTAATGTGTAATATGCAATATTTAATCTTAAAATGTATGTACATTTTTGACATCATATACATGTTTGCATATGTACTTTTTCTTTTTTTTTTTTTTGAGTTGGAGTCTCACTCTGTTGCCCAGACTGGAGTGTGGTGGCCACTCCTGGCCACCGCAGCCTCGACCTGCTGGGCTCCAGCGCTCCTTCGCCTCAGCCTTCCAAGTAGCTGGAACTACAGGTGCACGTTACTATACCCAGCTAATTTTTGATTTATTGTAGAGAGGAGGTCTCGCCAAGTTGCCCAGGCGGGTCTCAAACCCGCGGGCTCAGGCAATCCACTCACCTCGGCCTCCCAAAGCGCGGGATGACAGGCTGAGCCACCGAGCCCGGCTATGTACTTTTCATTGTCTACTAATCAACTGGTGGGCATTTAGATGGACTCCACGTCCCTGTGATTGTAAACAGCGATTTTCTTTTTTTTTGGTGGTTGTTTTAAAAAAATTTTTTTTTAAATTTGAAAGATGTGGGGTACAATTTAGGATTAGGTATACAGATGTTCATTATGCAGGTACCCTGGCAGTTCCCACTACTGCCAATCCCTTTCTTGTAGTATTATGATGTATTATGATAGTTGTTCAAGGCCTGCTTGTGAGCGAGAACACGTGGTACTCTGTTCTCTATTTCTGTGATAGATCACTGAGTATGATCGACTCTAAATCCATCCAAGTTCCTACAAAGTCCATTTGTTTGCGCTTCTTTATGGCAATGTAATATTCCATCGTGTATATGTACCACATTTTTTTAATCCAGTCCAGCTTCTGTGGGCAGCATGGTGGGTTCCTTGTCTTTTGCTATTGTGAATAGAGCTGGAACAAACATGCCTGTGCAGGTATCTTTATTGTAGAATGGTTTCAGTAGAATCCCAGTAGGGGGATTGCTGGGTTGTCTGGAAGGTCAATTTCTGGTTCTTTCAGAATTCGTCACACTGTCTTCCGAAGAGGTTGCACTAGTTTGCATTCCCGCCAGCAGTGTAGAAATGGCACAGCGATTTTTTTTCTTTTTTTTTTTTTTTTGTTGGAGTCTTACTCTGTCGCCCAGACTGGAGTGCAGTGACCGCTCCCAGCCACCGCAGCCTTGACCCGCTGGGTTCCGGCGATCCTTCTGCCTCAGCCTTCCGAGCAGCCGGAACTACAGGCGCGCGCTGCCATGCCCGGCTAATTTTTTGATTTATTGTAGGGATGAGGTCTCGCTGCCCAGGCGGGTCTCGGACCCGCGGGCTCAGGCAATCCACTCACCTCAGCCTCCCAAAGGCGTGGGGTTACAGGCTGAGCCACCGAGCCCGGCTGGAACAGCGATTTTCTAACGTCTCACTAGAACCCGGATTCTTCCTGAATAAAAACATTTTTTTGCGGGGGAGGGTGAAACGAAAATATTTTAGGCCAGCCGTCCGCCGGTGGAAGCTCTGCCCTTTTATGGGTGAGCTGCGAGGGTTTGGCGACTCTGACCTTGACGCAGGCGGCTTCTGCTGGGAGGTTTCTGCTTGTTTATTTTTATTACACGTCATCTCTCTCGGGTCAACTTTCATATTTTCATGGTGTCTGCAAGAATTCACGAGGAAGAAAATTGATCTACCTTTCCATCAGGGGTGTTAGAGGACTAGTGAGCCTTTTAAAGATTTTATATCGTGTTGGAGCAATTCAGCGGCAACACGCCGCGTCTTGGTTGAAATTGCTTTGACTGTGATCCCCTTTCCTTTCCCCCTGTTCATAGCTGCCCCCGCAGGGCCCGTGACAGAAACGTACACAAAGAGTCATTGAACTTCAGCGGTCTGGGGTTTCACAGCTCTCCCCGCTCCCTCTCTCTCCCAGAGGATAGTTTCACCAGGAACCCAGAGCAGCCTTCCGGTCTCTGACCTGGGGCTGACGTGTCCTAGGGAAGCCGGGATTTCAGATCGCCTTTTGGCCTTGGCTTTCATTCCTTCTTCTGGGATGCCTCCCTCAGGCTGGTCCTGAGGAATGGGGGGTTGCTAGAGAGCCCAATTCCCCCCTCTGCTCCCCCCTCCCAGGTGTTGACAGATAAAATGCGGGGCTCCCAATCCTGTTTGAACGTCGAATGAGCAACAAATCGTTTTTTAGTATAAGTACATCCCGTGTGATTGTTTGGGACATACTTAACGGTGAAATGCCAACCTCATGAGTCTGAAATGCACATGTCACTGACACCCTCTGTGTTCCTGATGCCCTCTGTGTTTCCCGGAAGGTCGTACCCAGGAGTTGTTAATCATTAAGTGTTTTCCCAGGCATCAGGTGTCTGCTGTTCCCACGGAGCTGCTAATCGGGTTACTCAAGCCCCTTATTAAGGTCAAGACCTCCTGGTCAGGTCTCTGGCCTCCCGTTCCCAGGGCTGTTCTGGAAAGAGCTGGTTGACATGACCCAGCCCTCTCCTCCTTTTCCTCCCGCTTCTGCACGCATTCCCGGTCCTGGGTTCCTTCTGCACTGAGGTTTGGCAGCAGACATGCCTGTCTGTGACAGTTCACCTCAAAGCCACTTCCAGGATGGACCGTGGGCATCCTTGTGGGGGCTGGTGGACGATCAGCTGTGTTTCTCGACTTGGGCTGTGATTTGAGCCTGGCAGAAACACCCTCACACCCCACCTTCCTTTTTCTTGCTAGAAAGCAGACCCTGGGGCTAGGCACACCTGTACAAACTCTGTGTCCACCCCAGATCATGAGCTGGGAGCCCTTGGGGTGTGCAAAAAAAGACCAAAACAGTGAATTTCCAGCATGTATTGATTTCATGGTTTTGCCCCAGATGTGACCTATCTCAGGAATACCTGCAGGTCTGGCAATGCTGGTCGGTGCCCCTGCCCACCAGCAGTGACTGGAGTGGACTCAATGCTGCCTGGCTGGTTTGGGGACCCCACTCTGCCAACGTCTCCTCCTTTTTTGACGTCCCACGGGCAATTGTCAGTCCTGGCCTCCCATCCTGCGTGCATTCGCTGACTGCCCACTCACATCTGAGGGAGGCTTCCTATGCCTGGCCCCCAGGGGCTTGAGCCTGGGAACCATCTTGTCTGGATTTGCAAGTTGGATGTCACCTGTCCCAGGTGGGGACGGAGCACACGCGGGCCACATCGGCTCTGTGCCAGGGCTCAGCCTGGGGCTCTCACACCCAGTTTTCAGATGCCAACGCTGAAGTCGGCCCTACAATCACTCCTCACTCACCACGCATCCATTCATCTGTCTATCCATTCGTTCATTTATCCATCATTCGTCTACTCACCCACGCAGCCAACCGTTCATCACGCGCCCATCCATCTAGCCATCCATTTGTCCATCACCCATGCCTGCACTGCCTGGAAGCCCACGGGCCTTCTGGGAGGATGCGGGCTGGTGCACCACGGCAGGCGCTCATCCCATGTGGGAAGAGCCACGGGCAGCACGTGCGCCTACCTGGAGCCATGCCTCCATGGACTCACCCACCTCACCTTGCACCTTGCTGCCCACAGCCCAGT
Source organism: Cephalopachus bancanus (assembly GCA_027257055.1). Taxonomy (NCBI): domain Eukaryota; kingdom Metazoa; phylum Chordata; class Mammalia; order Primates; family Tarsiidae; genus Cephalopachus; species Cephalopachus bancanus. The sequence continues at coordinate 540,239 of JAPVLO010000296.1, forward strand.
GATGCCTCATCAGGGATCGCCCCCGCCTGTGGACACGACGCTGCCCCATCCGTCTTCATTCAAAATCGTCTTTCTCTTGGACCCTGCTGGGTTGGGAAGCAGAGCGGGCAGAGGGGCACGGGGAGGAACGTGTCTCACGGGAGCCAAAGCTGCTCTGACCTCACCTGCCTCTGTTAGTGTGGAAAGAAGCCACTGGAACCTTGGAGTAGCAAAACTCGATGCTGGGAGCCACAGTGCCATTCGACACTAACTGCTAATCCACCCACCCATCTGTCCTTCCATTTATCCGTCATTTATCCACTTAGCCATTCACTCACCCAGGCAACCATCCAACCAATCATCCATCCGTCCATTCATCCATCTATTCATCCAGCATCCGTCCATTCACCCATCCAGCCAATCACTCATCCATTCATTTGTCTATCCCTCCGTCCATTTATCCATCGTCCGCTCACCCACGCAGTCAACCATTCATCACTCGTCCATCCATCCCTCCGTCCATTTATCCGCCATCCATCCACTCACCTACCTAGCCAGCCATTCATCACTCGTCCATCCATCCCTCCGTCCATTTATCCGCCATCCATCCACTCACCTACCTAGCCAGCCATTCATCACTCGTCCATCCATCCCTCCGTCCATTTATCCGCCATCCATCCACTCACCTACCTAGCCAGCCATTCATCACTCGTCCATCCATCCATCCATCCATTTATCCGCCATCCATCCACTCACCTACCTAGCCAGCCATTCATCACTCATTCATCCATCCATCCGTCCATTTATCCGCCATCCATCCACTCACCTACTAGCAGCCATTCATCACTCGTCCATCCATCCCTCCGTCCATTTATCCGCCATCCATCCACTCACCTACCTAGCCAGCCGTTCATCACTCATTCATCCATCCATCCGTCCATTTATCCGCCATCCATCCACTCACCTACCTAGCCAGCCGTTCATCACTCGTCCATCCATCCCTCCGTCCATTTATCCGCCATCCATCCACTCACCTACCTAGCCAGCCATTCATCACTCGTCCATCCATCCCTCCGTCCATTTATCCGCCATCCATCCACTCACCTACCTAGCCAGCCATTCATCACTCGTCCATCCATCCATCCATCCATTTATCCGCCATCCATCCACTCACCTACTAGCCAGCCATTCATCACTCATCATCCATCCATCCGTCCATTTATCCGCCATCCATCCATCACCTACCTAGCCAGCCATTCATCATCGTCATCCATCCATCCGTCCATTTATCCGCCATCCATCCACTCACCTACCTAGCCAGCCATTCATCACTCATCCATCCATCCATCCATCCATTTATCCGCCATCCATCCACTCACCTACCTAGCCAGCCATTCATCACTCATTCATCCATCCATCCGTCCATTTATCCGCCATCCATCCACTCACCTACCTAGCCAGCCATTCATCACTCGTCCATCCATCCCTCCGTCCATTTATCCGCCATCCATCCACTCACCTACCTAGCCAGCCATTCATCACTCATCCATCCATCCATCCATCCATTTATCCGCCATCCATCCACTCACCTACCTAGCCAGCCATTCATCACTCTTCATCCATCCATCCATCCATTTATCCGCCATCCATCCACTCACCTACCTAGCCAGCCATTCATCACTCGTCCATCCATCCTCCGTCCATTTATCGCCATCCATCCACTCACCTACCTAGCCAGCCGTTCATCACTCATTCATCCATCCATCCGTCCATTTTATCCGCCATCCATCCACTCACCTACCTAGCCAGCCGTTCATCACTCATTCATCCATCCATCCGTCCATTTATCCGCCATCCATCCACTCACCTACCTAGCCAGCCATTCATCACTCGTCATCCATCCTCCGTCCATTTATCCGCCATCCATCCACTCACCTACCTAGCCAGCATTCATCACTCGTCCATCCATCCCTCCGTCCATTTATCCGCCATCCATCCACTCACCTACCTAGCCAGCCATTCATCACTCATCCATCCATCCATCCATCCATTTATCCGCCATCCATCCACTCACCTACCTAGCCAGCCGTTCATCACTCATTCATCCATCCTCCGTCCATTTATCGCCATCCATCCACTCACCTACCTAGCCAGCCATTCATCACTCGTCCATCCATCCCTCCGTCCATTTATCCGCCATCCATCCACTCACCTACCTAGCCAGCCATTCATCACTCATCCATCCATCCATCCATCCATTTATCCGCCATCCATCCACTCACCTACCTAGCCAGCCGTTCATCACTCGTCCATCCATCCCTCCGTCCATTTATCCGCCATCCATCCACTCACCTACCTAGCCAGCCATTCATCACTCGTCCATCCATCCCTCCGTCCATTTATCCGCCATCCATCCACTCACCTACCTAGCCAGCCATTCATCACTCGTCCATCCATCCCTCCGTCCATTATCCGCCATCCATCCACTCACCTACCTAGCCAGCCATTCATCACTCGTCCATCCATCCCTCCGTCCATTTATCCACATCCATCCACTCACCTACCTAGCCAGCCATTCATCACTCGTCCATCCATCCCTCCGTCCATTTATCTGCCATCCATCCACTCACCTACCTAGCCAGCCATTCATCACTCATCCATCCATCCATCCATCCATTTATCCGCCATCCATCCACTCACCTACCTAGCCAGCCATTCATCACTCATTCATCCATCCATCCGTCCATTTATCCATCATCCATCCACTCACCTACCTAGCCAGCCATTCATCACTCGTCCATCCATCCCTCCGTCCATTTATCCGCCATCCATCCACTCACCCATCCAGCCAACCACGTATCACTCATCCATTCTTCCATCCACGTATCCATCCATCATCCATCCAGTCACCTGTCCACCAGGCAATCATCCATCACACATCCATCCATCCCTTTATCCATCATCCATCCACTGAGCCAACCATTCACCCATTTATCCATCCATCCACTTCTCCATCCATTTATTCGCAATCCATCCACTCACCCATCCCATGTCCTTTGTGACCTTTCAGGTAGTCAATGCCATAGCGCTCCTGCTGTCCCAGTCAGTGCAGGATATAGACCCTTTGCCGGAGGGGAAAGCGTGGTTGCCAGGTGGGCGGAGTGGGCCCAAGGGGTGGAGCCTGTGGTTTTTCAAGAGAACACTAAAATCCAGATGTTCGTGTGAAATCCCTGGGTGTTCAGGAGTTCTATAAAGCCCACTCCCATTTGAGGGACTAGATGGCAAGAAATGGGCCGTTCTTTTTTTTTTCCCCTCTGCTTGCTCGATCATGTATGCTTTGGGGAGGATCTGAGTCAGAGAACTGGGATATTCTCAACCTCCCCCTTCCCCCCACAGCAGGTCACAAGTCCCCAGGAGAATGTAAAGCAGGGAATTGTGTCACATAGAAGGACGTGGCCACAGTGTCTGGGTGTGTGCCCATGGCTGGTACCAGCCTGTAGACATGAGCAGATGCTACTCTGAGGGTGATGAGGATGAGAGGAAGCCATGTGGGTCAAGCTGGACCTCAGTACACAGCCTACAAAGGAGGGGTGTGTGCTAGAGGATAAAGCCACACCCCACCCTGCGTGGGTTACTCGTGGGTATTTAATGCACAGTAAATATATCTTAATGTATAGCAGAGACTAAGGAGAAGGTTAAGCTCTTGTTTTTTGATAACCACTAATGCTATTGTCCCCACTTCCCACTCATGTGACTTCTTGGCAGCAGACTTATATCTTGCATTAGGAAGAGTCTTTTAGGGATCTTGCTTGTCAGGTCCTCCCTTCTTCCCTCCCTCCCTCCCTCCCATCTACTCAGCTACCCACCCATCCAACCATTTATCATCCATCCATCCATCCGTCCGTCCGTCCATCCATCCATCCATCCATCCATCCGTAATCCATCCGTCATCCATCCACTCACTCATCTATCCACCCAGCCAACTGTTCATCATCCATCCATCCACCCGACATCCATCCAACATCCATCCACTCACTCACCCACCCACCCACCCAGCCAATCATCCATTCACCCAGCCACCCGTCATCCATCCACTCGGCCAACCATCTATCACCCATCCATCTATCCATCCATCCGTTCATCATTCATCCACTCACACATCTATCCACCCAGCCAACTGTTCATCATCCATCCATCCATCCATCCATCCATCCATCCATCCATCCGTCCGTCCATCCGTCATCCATCCACTCACCCACCCACCCAGCCAATCATCCATTCAACCATCCATCCACTTAACCACCCACCTGACCAACCATTTATCACTCATCATCCGCCCGCTATTCATCATCCATCCACACAGCCACCTGCTCATCTCCCAGCTATTCATCGATCTACGCACCATCCCTCCGCCATCCCTTCACCTCCTTTCCTTCTGTAGAGGAGGACATTATTTTTCCTCCTACCCTGCTAGCTTCTGTAGCTAAGGGAAAGGGATGGTAGCTAAAGGTAGCTGGAAAGTTTGTCACGCAGATTCCTCTAGCACTGACCTGGACTGATCAGCGTCGAATGCCGTCTCCGGTGATGAACTTTTGTCTTTCCTGGTGGGAAGGGGGCCACCTTTGTAACTCTGTGTCCTGCTCTGAGGCAGACATGGGGGAGGGCAGGAACTCTCGTACTTGCTTCTTCTCAATTGCCTCCGGGCTCAGAACAACCCTGATGTCAAGTTCACATTTTGGGGCGGCATCCTCTGTTACCTATGCTCCCACCCCCCCTTCCTTGACCTACCATGAAGGTTTCCCACAGAGAAAGAAAGACGTAGAAGAAGAACACAGCAACCATCGGCGCCCCCAGCTTTGCCCAAACCTGACATTTTGTCGTGTTTGCTGGAACTGTTTTAAGGAAATAAAGGGTGTGAGTACCCTGGCAAGCGCCACCAACCCCTTCCTTCCTCCGACAGAGAACCTTTCTCCTGAGTCCAGCGTCTGTCTTTCTGGGTGACAGCTCCTGCGCTGTTCCAGCGGATGTGATAGCCATATGCAGTCTGTAGGACTTTGCTGAGTCTTCCTGACCCTTCCTCTGGAAGTGCTAGCACATTGCATGACTCCTGCAAATCACCTTCTCTTTGCTGGGTCGTATATTTTGGGGGCACATCGTATGCACCCTGGGTTCCTTCATTCTCACAGCAGTGAGGTCTGTGGGAGAAGAGACCACAGCTTGACCAAGCAGTCTTTAAGTGATGGGGGTGGCTGTACGTCCCCATCTGCTTGGGACAATGCTGTACGTTGCACAGGGGCCACCCTCGTACGCCTTTCCATGGCACGTGGCCTTGTCCTGACTTACAGAATTCATGCAGAGGTGGAGTTGCTGGCTCAGCAGGGCGCGCCCTCCACCAGGTCCCTGGCACCCCTGCCAACTTCTAGCCAACCCTTTCTGCACCCCTGCCCCACAGAGATGGGGGGTGTCACAGATACGGTCACCACACGTGGTGGCCTGCTCCCAGAGTGCTGTCTGTGTCCCTCTTTCAACCCACTCAAAGCCCTGGTCTCAGGTAGCCATTGGCAACCTAAGCTGGGTCTTTCCTGGGTAACTTTCCTTGCACTTGACCTGGAGGAAGCAGCCCTCTAGCTGCCTCCGCCTCTCAGGGGCCCCTGGGCCTCCCGGCCGCAGTCGGCTCATGACTCTGGGCTCCCCTCCGCTCCCAGCTCTTGAGATCTTTCCGGTTCTGAGCCTGGCCCTGCCTTTGGGTTCTGTTTTTACAGGGTGCCCGTCACTGCCCTGTGTTTGAAGCCCATGGCGTTGTGACAGCACAAACTCGTCACCGTCCCGACCTGACACCTGCCTTCCTGTCTCTCCTGGGGCTCCATCCTCAAAGAAAAGCAAAAGGCAGCTTTTCCCTCTTATCCGGGGAGGCTTCAAACGCCCTTGTGGGGCTTCAGCTGATCCTTGTAGACTGTGGTCATCCCCTAGTTAGTTTGAGCACCTTTTTTGTGCCGGGGTTTCAGGGTGCCGGGGCCGGGGTGCAAAGGGCCAGGGCCTCCCTGTCCCAGCTGCCACCACTGCCTCTGGCTTCTGCCCTGGGGAGGAGCGGACAGTGGCAACTCGCCTCCGGGATTCTGAGCGTGTGCAGACAGACATGGGGCCATCGGCTGGTGGTCACACCACAAACACGGCCTGTGGGACTGAGCCCGTGCGTGCCAGTGCCCGTCTGTCCCCTGCCCCTGGGTCTTCTGTCATTTTTACTCTCCCCTTTGTCTTCCCGCCACCCGCAGACACAGGCAGCCATGCGGCGCAGCCCGACGTCCAGCGAGGACGAGATGGCCCAGAGCTTCTCCGATGATTCCGTGGGGTCAGAGTCGGACAGCTCCAAAGAAGAGACCATCTACGACACGATCCGGGCCACCGCGGAGAAGCCGGGTGGCGCCAGGACGGAGGAGAGCCAGGGCAACACGCTGGTCATCCGCGTCGTCATCCAGGACCTGCAGCAGACGGTGAGCCCCGCGGCCGGCACCCCGCCCCCTCCTCTGCCCTGTTGGTCACAAACATTGAGCACCTGCTACATGCCAGCTCAGGGGGCATGGTGGCTCACGCTTGTCATCCCAGTCCTGTGGGAGGCCGGGGCAGGAGAATCATGTGAGGCCAGGAGTTCGAGACCAGCCTGGACAACATAGTGAGACCTCATCTCTACAAAAAGTCAGAAATAGCTGAGTGGGGTGGCTTACACCTGTGATATGAGCTACTCGGAGGCTGAGGCCAGGAGGATTGCTGGAGCCCAGGAATTCAAGACCAGCCTTGGCAACTTAGTGAGACGCTGTCTCTAATTTTTTTTTTTTAATTAGCCAGGTGTGGGGGTGCCTGTAGTCCCAATTACTTGGGAGGCTGAGGTGGGAGGATTACTTGAGCCCAGGATTTTGAGACTGTGGCGAACCGTGATTGAACCACTGCCTGGGTGACAGAGTAAGACTCTACCTTTAGAAGTAAATAAATAAAAATTGTCATGATTGGGCCCACCCTCCAGAATCCATGAATACTGGGGATTGAATGGGTTTTGAAAATACTGACTTTGTTCCTTTGGGCTTGAATGCGCTTTTCCTTCGTACAATATTTTTAAGTCGCAGTTTCCTCCCTGGTCTTTGGAATGTTGTTCAGTTGTCATCTTACCCTGAATGTTATTTTTTTTTTGAGTGAATCTCCCTCTGTCACCCAGGCTAGAGTGCAGTGTCACGCTCATGGCCACCGCAGCCACAACCTACTGGGCTCAGATGATCTTCCGGCCTCAGCCTCCCCAGTAGGTGGGACTACAGGCATGTGCCACCACACCCAGCTAATTTTTTGATTTATGGTAGAGTTGAGGTCTCATCAAGTTGCCCAGGCTGGTGTCGAACCCCTGGACTCAGGCCATCCCCTCACCTCAGCCTCCCAAAATGTTGGAATGCCAGGCATGAGCCACGGCACCCGGCCTGAACGTGACTTTGAATACCTGTGAGGGTCACTTCATGTGTGTTTTTTTTTTTTTGAGTTGGAGTCTCACTCTGTCACCCAGACTGGAGTACAGTGGCTGCTCCCGGCCACCGCAGCCTCGACCTGCTGGGCTCCGGCGATCCTTCCGCCTCAGCCTTCTGAGTAGCCGGAATTATAGGCGCACTACCACGCCCGGCTAATTTTTTTTTATTTTTTATTTTTGAGATGAGGTCTTACTATGTGATTCAGTCTGGTCTCAATTCCTGAGATCAAGCCATTTTTCTTATTCAGCCTCCCAAAGTGCTGAAATTAGAGGTATGAGCGATCATACCTGGCCTCATAATTTTATATTTTTTTTTTTTTTTTTTTTTTTGAGTTGGAGTCTCATTCCGTCGCCCAGACTGGAGTGCAGTGGCCACTCCCGGCCATCACAGCCTCGACCTGCTGGGCTCTGACGATCCTTCCGCCTCAGCCTTCTGAGTAGCTGGAACTACAGGCGCGCGCTACCACGCCCGGCTCATTTTTGATTTATTGTAGAGATGAGGTCTCACCAAGTTGCCCAGGTGGGCCTCGAACCCGCGGGCTCAGGCCATCCACTCACCTCAGCCTCCCAAAGCACGGGATGACAGGCTGAGCCACCGAGCCCAGCTTGATGATGTGTGTTTTCTGTCTTGTGTGTGACTTTTTTTTTTAAATTGGATTCCTAAAGAATTGGTTTCCGTGGCTAGACCAGCAGCGTTTGGTGTTGGCCAGGCTTGTATTTTCCCGGCTGAACTTCCTAACTGCAGACTCCGTGTGTCCTTCTGTGTTACTGGTTGGGCCGTCTGTTGCGAGACGGTCATTCTTCTTCAGTTTTCCGTCCCTGGAGCTGTGACCTTTTCCCTAATTGCTTTCATCCCCTGCCTTCCTTCTTGTTTGCTGTGCCATGCCTGCAGTGGATGCCATCCTGTTCCTTGCGATTTCGCATGTATGACGGGTGTGTTATTTTGACCCTCCGTCTGTTTCCATAGCCCCGCGTGGGCTTCCCTGTTGAAACTCATTCCTCAGGTTGTGTGTTTGTTTGGTAGGTTTTTCTGCCTGATTATTTTCCTCCCTGGCGCAAAGCGTTCTGGGAGACACCTTTTCTTTTAATCATGGTGCGTGTTTACCCGCATCCAAGACGCAGTGTCTGCTGTCTGTGTGCCGCCTCGCGACCTGTTAGCCGCGTGTTTTTCTGAGCCCCATCTTCGTTAGCTCCGTGCGGGGTTCCCCCCTCGTCTCGTTCCAGCTGGCTGTCAGCCTCTGGGTCTTTTCCGTTTGTTCTTGTGGTGCGGGGTGAATCTCCCTCAACTCCCTCGTTAAGTGAGATTTGATGGTCTGTTTACCTTTCCGAAGGATCAGGTCCAGCGATGAGTCTGTGGATGTGGAAGGCCTGGGCTTCCTTCCTCTCTTGAGATGTTCCCAAATGCATGGGGGTCCCCTCCCCGGTGTGGGGGGGTGGCGTGCCTCATCCTTTGGCAGGGACACCCGACCCTCGGGGCGTATCCCGTTCAGCCAGGATTCCTATCGGGAGCTCTCCTGGGCAGCCAGCCCGCCCTGGCCACCTCCCATGCCCCCCCATTCCTGCCAAGTCCGAGGAGGAAGAGAGAAGGACCCCGTGTGGTCACCCGTACGGGTGGGAAGTTCTGATTTCCGTCTTCTCGTGGATACCGCTTCCCGGAATGAGGGTGATGTTGGGCGTTTTCCCACTGGGGCTTGGATTCCTCCCTGGGCTGTCTGAGAGGGGAGAGGCCTATTGCTGAGGCCATTGTGATGCTGACATGAGTCCTCCAGGAATGGGAGTAGCCAGGTGGCTTCGCCTTCTGGGGAGGCTTGGTCATCTGGCGCCCAGAACTAATCTGGCCACGCTGTGGGCCTCAGGGGCCACCCCCGTGCCACAGAGAGGCTCTTCTTAGCATCGGGCTGTGGCCTTTGCCTCCTTTGTATACTTTGTGGGTGACTTTTATATTTTGGGTCCCTTGGCCTGACCTTCCTGGGCCCTGGGCGCTGCATGTCCCATCAACCCTCCAATGGCGGAGACCCTGTGACCTCTGCCGGTTTCGATCTATCCTCACACTGCAGGGTTTTACCCATTCAGCTCTCTTTATTTGTTTATTATTTACTATTTTGTTTTTTTGAGTTGGAGTCTCACTCTGTTGCCCAGACTGGAGTGCAGTGGCCGCTCCCGGCCACCGCAGCCTCGACCTGCTGGGCTCCGGCGATCCTTCCTCCTCAGCCTTCCGAGTAGCCGGAATTACAGGCATGCGCTACCACGCCCGGCTGATTTTTTGATTTATTGTAAAGATGAGGTCTCGCTGCCCAGGCGGGTCTCGAACCCGCGGGCTCAGGCAATCCACTCACCTCAGCCTCCCGAAGGCGCGGGATTACAGGCTGAGCCACCGAGCCTAGCTATTTACTATTTTTTTGAGTTGGAGTCTTTTCCGTGGCCCAGGCTAGAGTGCAGTAGCCCAAACATGGCTCACCACAGCCTCAACATCGGGGGCTCGGGCAGTCCTCCCATCTCAGCCTCCTGAGCGGCCTGCATGCCACCACACCTGGATAATTTTTAAACTTTTTTTGGTAGAGATGAGATCTTGCTGTATTGCCCAGACTGATCTCAAAACTCTTGTTGTTGAGCAATCTTCTTGCCTCGGCATCCCAAAGTGGTGGGATGACAGGTGAGAGCCGCCGTGCCCGGCCTCATCCACTTTTATTTATTGTTCTTGCTTATTGATACTAGAGTAAGGCCGGGGATGGGGAAAGCTCTTTCTTGGATTCCAGACCGCAGACCTCACGGTCCAGATTGGCAAGTCAAGGGAAGCAGCTGCTGTCAGGCACAGACCCCGGCATCGTATGTCCCTGCGAGCCCATTTCACGTGTGGACAAACCCATGTTCCGTAACTGTGCTGAGAGGTGTGCTTGTGACTTCCGGAACATTCTCACGTGCCAGTCACCGTGTCGAGGTCTCCGTGCGGAGTTCCCTGTTCTCGCAGCAGCCCTGAGGCAGGAAGCATTTGTGAGCACTTTGCTTGAAACGTGACACACCTGCACAGAGGGCAATGCCACGTGTGACCCCTCAGGTACAGGGACAGCCAGGATGCCAGCACCCAGGAGGTCCCACCAGCCCCCTCCCAGCACGAGGTGGGCTTGCAATTTATCCCAGTCCACAGCTGGTCAGACCCCAAAACCCGTGGGAGGCGGAACAGGCATCAGAGGACACACGGTCTAGGGCCCCGCCACATGTTGGGACGAGGCCCCGGGACTGTCTGGTACCCGGGCCTGATTTGCACCCATGGGTTGCATCCACCCCGAGAACGTGACTGGCGGGCAGTGCTGCGTGGAAGCACCCCGGGCCATGGCCATCCTGGGATGCGCAGAGCTCCACCCCACCCGCTGTGTTTGCTGTGTGCTTTTCGGCAAGGGTCTGCAGTTCTCTGAGCCTTGGTTCCCTCTTCCCAGGGGTGGCACCCCTCTTGAAATTGGCCGTCGTAGGCTGGCGTCGAACCTGGTGCTGAGTGTGCAGTGAGCTTCCGTCCAGTGTCCGTCACGGTGGGCTTTCTCCTTCTCCCTCTGCTTGCCCTGTGCACGCTCAGGCTCGCATTGGCTTCCCAGCGGGGAGAGGAAAGTCCCTCTGGACATCTTAGCTGTCTGGTGCTGGTGAAGGGGTGGGGCGGGGGCATCGGGGATCAGGGAGCTTCCCTGCGACGGCTGGAAGGTGAGGGCCGCGCAGGGAGGCGGACACAGCCATGCACCTCTTGTCTGGGAAGCCTGAGTCCTGCCTCCCTGCCTGTGTGACCCCTTTCCGGCAGGGTGGTCTTTACCGTGACGCTGGGGGGACGTTCCTGTCCCCCTCAGGTCCCTGGTTCATTGTGCCAGAGGGGTTGGGCAACTGTCGGGGTGACTGATGGGTGGCGTATCCCCTCCAGGCCTGGAACCATGACTCCCTCCGAGAGGAATGTCGTCCTAGGGGTTTCTGGAACCTTCTGAAGACCGCTTCTCTTTGCTCTGTTCAAGAGAACAAAACCGCCGGAGGTGGGGGCCAGAAATCCCACGGGTGTGAGCTCTCGGCCACAAAGCAGACATTGTTCTGCGTGAAGTCCCCTGTGGGGTTGGCTCCTGTGTGTAGCCGGGGACACGAGATGGTTCCTGGAACCCTTCCCGGAGCGGCTGGACAGGAACTGCTTTCGAGCGTGTCCCTTGGGGCCCTGGGCCTGCCTGCTGGGACCGTGCTGGGGATGCTTCTGGGGTGTCCCTTTCGCGCCCGCACTGTGGCCGCCCACCCCACGGGGGTCCAGACCTGCTCCTCCTTGCTGAGTGGCTGCTGCTTCCAAAGTGAGACCCTGGTGGGATCGGAGCGCTGAGCCTCCGCGTAGGGGCCTCTCCTGGTCACAGAACCCTGCCAGGCACTCTGGCCTGGGTGACGTCTCAGCGGGGGAGGGGGTGGGGCTTGGCGGTGGCAGGGAGGGGCGGGGCGGTCTCTGCGCGGTCTCAGATGCACAGTGCGGTGTGCGCCGGCACCGGACGCCCAGCCGGCCTTCGGAAACAGCGGCGTGAGCCGAAGTCGGTGGGACCCGAGGGGAGTCCTGTTGTCTGTGTTTCTGGAGGAGGTGAACAAGGAAGAGGGAGCGACGCTGGCCCTGTGTTTGCGGTTTTTAATCCCCACGGAGCACAGGGGAAGCTGTGAAGGAAGAGCAACGCCCTTGGTGGGTCTCCTTGGGCGTGTCCTTCCTCGGCCTCTGTCTCCACCGCCACGTCTGGCCTCGGCCCCCGTGTCCCCTTCATGTCTGGCCTTGGCCCCAAGTCCCCTCCGTGCCCGGCCTCGCCTTCTTGTCCCCTTCATCTGCCCTCCCTGGGAAGCGGCACCGGGCAGCCCGAGTGTGGACCCCATGGCCCGTCTGAACGAGTTGGCGGAGATGCCGGGCCTGGCCCACCTCCCGGGAGACGCTTCAGGAAAGCGAGTGTCCCTTTTGTGCTTTAACAGAAGCTTCTCTTCATGCGATGAAAGTGTCTTCAGTGGGACATCTCGCTCAGGAGACAGCGTCTCGGCTCCTGGGCTGACCCCTCGGAGACAGTATATCGCATTCATCTGTCTTCTCTCTGTCTCTGTCTGTCTCTCTTTGTCTCTGTCTCTGTGTGTCTCTCTCTGTCTCTGTTTCTCTCCGTATCTGTCTCTGTCTCTACCTGTCTCTTTCTCTCTCTCTCTGGCTTTCTGTCCCTCTCCTTGTCTCTATCTCTTTGTCTCTGTCTCTCTCTCTCTTTGTCTCTCTCTGTCTCTGTCTCTATCTCTCCTTGTCTCTCTGTCTTTGTCTCTGTCTCTCTCTCTTTGTCTCTCTGTCTCTGTTTCTATCTCTTATTGTCTCTCTCTGTCTCTCTGTGTCTATCTCTCTGTCTCTGTCCTTCTCTCTCTGTCTCTATCTCTCTTTGTCTCTGTCTCTCTATTTCTGTCTTTCTGTCTCTGTCCCTCTCTCTCTATGTCTCTCTGTCTCTGTTTCCCTCTGTCTCTGTCTCTCTCTGTCTCACACACACACAACGCGCGCGCGCGCATTCAGCCCCACCCAGTCCCTGGCTCTCAGCCTCGCCGGGAGGCTCTGCGGTGCCTGCCCCTGGCCCCACCCCCAGTGACGGAGACACCCCCATTCCAGCGTCTGCTTCCGGATCGGCTCGGTTCCCAAGTGACCCCAGCCCTGCGGTCTTTCCCCTCTCCTCCCTCGGGCTTTCACCCTCTTTTTCTGCTCGTCGAGGGTGCGTGGTTGCCGCGGTCACTACCCTGTGTTGGCGCGTTCCTGTGCTTTCTGATGCTAGGACCCCCCCGTCTTGCTGCCCCTGCACCCACCTCCTCACCCTGTCCCTGCGTCATGCCTCCACTGCTGCCGCCTGCTACGCCCCGCATTCTGCAAAAACCACGAGGCGGCCCCTGTCGTGACAGAGAGTTCTGGAAGGCGGGGACAGTCGTGACTGGTCCCCGTCACGGGCACCCTCTGAGCACCACGCTGTGCGTGGATCCGATTCATACCCTTGGCCTCGCGAGGCGAGAAGGTGCATCTTCCCGGAGTCAGTGGAGCCCGCGCTTCTGGGAACGTGGCAGCTTCCGTGGCCATGGTCACGAGTGGCAGCCACTTGATCCCACGCCCAGGAGGCTTGTGCTCGGCTCCCAGGAGGCGGGCTCTGGGAAGGTTCGCCTTCTGCCGTGTTCCTGCACACCTTCTGGGCGGTGGACAAGTGGGCGTCAGGCGGCTCCGGGTGGGAGTGGAGGCCTGGCTTGGCCACGCCTGGCTCCCTGTGGCTTCCCCGGCGCTCCCAGGCCCTAGCGGCTGCCCACGGCTCGTCTGGACTCCAGCAAGACTCCCTTGACCTGGAACCCTTTTCCTGTCTGCCTCCACCTCTCTGCCATGCAGCGCCGGGGGTCCTGGGCTCCATCGACTCTCCTCTTCTCCTCCCGGGACCTCCGCCTCAAGCCACTTCTGTTCAGCCGAGGTCCATGGCCCCAGCTCCATCTAGAGGGACAAGGGCTCGTTTCTCTCTCAATGCCTTCTCTGCTGAAGCTCAGATGCCCCTCGGCTCAAGTCGGGCAAAACCCTCATGACACCTTCCCTTCTCTCTCAGCCTCCAGATGGCACTCTTCGCTGACTTCCCTCGCAGGCGGTGTCCGGCTCGTTTAAGACATCACACCGAGGCCGGGCATGGTGGCTCATGCTGGCCATCCCAGCACTTCGGGAGGTGGAGGCGAGAGGATCGCCTGAGCCCAGGGCTTTGAGACCAGCCTGGGCAACGTGGGGAGACCTCGTTTCTGCAATAAATCAAAAAGTTAGCTGGGTGTGGTGGTGCACACCTGTAGTTCCAGCTACTTGGAAGACTGAGGCGGAAGGATCGCCTGAGCCCAGCAGGTGGAGGCTTCGGTGGCTGTGATCTGCCTTCCAGCCTGGGCAACGGAGTGAGACTCTGACTCAAAAACAAAAACAAAAACAAAAGAATAAAAACTGCTTTTTTATTTTTTAATTTAGAAAAATGAGAACTACAGAAAAATACCAAGAACAGTACCATAAGCATCAGCGTATTCAATGGCCCAGAATCGATGACTGTTGATGCGTTTTTGTGCTTTAGTCCTGAGAGTCAAACATTCCCGACAAGGGGCGCCACGTCCCCGCTTGTGGTCTCTCTCCTCAGAGGCAGGTGCTGCCATCCCTCGGCACGGACTCCTCTCGTCTCTCATTTCCTTGCTGTGTGCGTCCGTCATCTCCGGGTGGCATCGTGTCACTGCATTCGAAAGGATACGTGCGCCTGTGACCATGCTGGGCACGCCGTTC